>JARQOC010000004.1:501954525-502286296 GCA_033576535.1 Allobates femoralis
CCATTTCCAGTTTTGTCTCTAGTCGACATCTTGGCAGACAAGGCTGACCAATGGTAACGCAGTTGTGGCTACCAATCAGAGAGGTAGGGGCGCATCATGACACACTCTGGCACGCCTATCTCCCTGCCTCTCTCACACAGTACAACCACATTGAGCTTGGGATTGTGGTGTGTGACGCGGTTATAACAGCCGCCAACATCGCTCGCTGAGTCGTTCAGGCGATTTCGGAATTGCTGGTTCGTTGGTTGGTTGTTCACGATATCCGGACGTGTGACATCTCACCAGCGATGTTGAAATGATGACAAAAATGACCGTGTGCCCACTAGAACTCAGCAGACATCGTTCCAACGTCGCGGCATGTAACAGTACCTTAAGGTAGATAGCAAGTTTACCAGACCTCATCTATAGCCTCTCATACAGCCAGATCAGAATATCCCACACACTACACTCATGGGGGCAGTTACCCTGAAATACAGTGAGGCGGTCGACAGGCTAGGGGGTACTCGGGTAACTGGCCTGATGGCTGCTTGGATGGGGGATCACGGCTGGTCAGTCCTCGGTCCCGTGCCCTGGACCCTCAATGGCGTGGATGGTGGGGGATGATAGTGGTGAATGGGGATAGTTACGTGACGCACCTGCGGTACCTGGTAATGATGATACCATCGCTGCGCTCGGCCGCTGAGGTGACGGAGGTGCAGCTCAGTGTAGTACAGCTCCCCACAGGTGGAGCTTTACCTCAGAGCAGCAGGGAATGATGAGGGGAGTCATTGTCGCGCCTCTGCGGTTAACTCTATGGATGGCGGCGGTTAAACAGGCACATGCACACACAGTAGTCTTTGTTTCGGTACCTTTTACTGATGACGGGTAACAGGTACAGTCCAGAGAAGTAACCAGGTCTCCGGTGCAATTTGGGACTTTCACCTTAGAAAGTTGTGAGGCCTCCTCTGTCTCTGTGCACGGTGGATTGGGGTAAGTCCTGCCTGTAACTGAACTCGCCACTCCTTCTCCCTCTCAGGGCTTTACTCTATCACTAACAATGAGGTCCTTCTGCGGGGTCCCTATTCCTGCTTTGGCCTCCGGTCCTATGTTTGGTCAGTTTGAGTGTCTCTTAGTCTTTAACTCAGGGGAATTTGGTCCTCCTGGTTCTCCCGGGCTTTTACTGCTACAATGGATGCTGGCAGCGTCGGACTCCAGTGTCCAAGTGTACTAAAGGGAAACTTTGTCTGTTCCCTTCTCTAATTCTCCTACTCCTCCACTGGCCTCCGACCCTCTCCCTGGGGTGCAGCACAGCTGGGTCAGTGTTCCCTGGTCCTGGGCCTGGATCTTTCCCAGTGACCAGCTCCTCACTCCTGCTCTCTCCTCAGACTGGAACTAACTGCTTCTCACTGGACCAACTGAGACTAACTGACTCCACCCTTCAGGCCTGGATCTTTTAAAGGGGATCTGGCTTAAGGCAGCCAGTAGAGCTCCCCTTCAGGTCTGGGATGGAAGGTGTTGTGTGCTGTGTGTACCAAGGTGTAAATCCCTCCTTGCACTGGTGGATCCTGTGGCAATCCCATGCAGGGGTGCCACATTCCCCCCTAGTTAAATACAGTCCTCCGGGACTGAAACATTTTTCATGAACACAACATAAATTAACTATTTACAATTGAATTTGAACAGAGTCTAAAAATTAAAAATGTACAAAAACCAAGGAGAAATGGGAGAAACGGGTAACCAGTCCATACAGTGCTAGTCCATCCGCTGCAGGCTGTTTAAAGAGTGTTTGCCACTACCAGTCCTGTGGCTATGGTCCATTTTTGAAAGTAGGAAAGGGAAAATTCAAAAAGTCCAACAGGCAAAGTCTCTGTAGGCTTAAAGTTCAACATTACACAACAAAAACGTTTACTACGGGTGGCTCGGCGTAGGAGTCCTAGGTACTGCAGAGGCCTATATCGGGTCATAAGTGCTGTAGGCCTCCTGGCCCTGGGGTCATCTATTGTCCAAGATTTTGCTCTCCCTAGACAGCTCCTTATGCCAACTCCACTCACCCCTCTAATGGTACCTTTACACGCCGCTACGGAAGGTTAGAAACAACCGGGTGTCTCACGTGCACGAGCCTTTACACGCCGCTGCGAAGTGCTCTACAGGTTTAATCTATCTCTGGAGGCACCGCCGGGTGCCTCAAGTTACCTTCTGTAGAGCACCGTCCCTCTTTTACGCGCCGCTACAGAAGGTAATATGGGATGACCTGGGGCAGCAGGGACAACACATAGGCGTGCCACAGTTGTGGATTACGAGACGATTGTACGATGATTGGACAATGCAATAGCATCATGATTGGCCAGCCAGCGCAGGAAGGCTGGCTAATACATGATGCTATTGCAATTGTGTAGTGTGACTGGTCAGCTCCTTAAATATGCCGCCCTATGCAGCGACAACCAATCGTAACGCAGGAGCTTCCACCTATGATCGCTGATGGGGCGCGGTATCCCGGAGCCTGTGTCACGCCCCAGGTAGATAACTAGGTGTCGAAACAACCCTCCTGTTCCTCATTTACACGCCGCTACACGCCGCTACCATCGGGTTGAAATCAACCTGTTTTAGAGCGCTGCTCTGAAACAGGTGCCGAAAGTGACGGGTGGCAACAAGCTAGTTTACACGCCGCTACCTCGGGTTGATTTGACGGTGCAAGATACATTTGTCTCCGTAACCCGGTTGTTTCCAACCTTCTGTAGCAGCGTGTAAAGGTACCATTACTGATGTTGTGTACCTGGTCTGGGTTAGTTTTGCCTACTCTTCACCCTTTTCTGTATATCAGCATTAATAACATACCGTATATACTCGTGTATAAGCCAAGTTTTTCAGCATAAAAAATGTGCTGAAAAGACCCCCCTTCGGCTTATACACGAGTCATATACGGTACTCGGTATACAGCCCCCCCATCAGTGGTATACAGGGCCCCCCCCTTCTTGCCGCACACCTGTAAAGGAATAGATCATTATACTTATCCCTGTCCTGTCGCCACCGCCCGCTCTCTGACACCGCGCACTCCTCCGGCTTCATCCGGCTTCTTCCTGCTGTGACCGGCGGGCGCAGGCAATGACGTCTTTGTCTGTGCGCCGGAGGAGGAGGCAGGAAGAAGCCGGATGAAGCCGGAGGAGCGCGCGGTGTCAGAGAGCGGCAACAGGACAGGGATAAGTATAATGATCTATTCCTTTACAGGTGTGCGGCAGCAAGGGGGGGCCCTGTATACACCACTGGGGCCTGTATACACCACTGGGGCCTGTATACACCACTGGGCCCTGTATACACCACTGGGGCCTGTATACACCACTGGGGCCTGTATACACAACTGGGGAGGCTGCTGTATACTACTGGGGCTGCTGTATATACTGCTAGGGCCTGTATACACCACTGGGGCCTGTATACACCACGGGGGCCTGTATACACCACTAGGGCCTGTATATACACTGGGGCCTGTATACCACTGGGGCTGCTGTATATACTGCTGGGGCCTGTATATACCACTGGGGAGGCTGCTGTATATACTGCTGGGGCCTGTATATACCACTGGGGAGGCTGCTGTATACTACCACTGGGGAGGCTGCTGTATACTACCACTGGGGAGGCCTGTATGCCACACTGCTGGGGGCTGTATACCTGTGCTGGGGTCCAACCTCAGCTTATACACGAGTCAATAGGTTTTCCCAGGTTTTGGGGGCAAAAGTAGGGGGGTCGGCTTATACATGGGTCGGCTTATACACGAGTATATACGGTATATACATTTTAAACATATTTACATTTTTCACGTTTTACAGTTTATTCTCTGTATCTAGGTGGCGGCTGACCAAAGTTACTACAAGTTGACCTGCGTAGTACTGGTGTGTCACTTGTGTCTGTACCTGGTGCAGTGTATGCACTGTCTATCAGTCTATTAGATACTAGAGATGAGCGAGTATGCTTGTCACTACTCGGTACTCACACGAATATCATGGTACTTGGGCTACTCGGCGAGTACCGAGTAATCTCGCAATACTCTTGCTGTGCTCGGGGTCCACCTCCCTGCATGTTGGCGCTCTTTTCAGAGCCAGCCCGCATGCAGGGATTGGCTGACAGACACTGTAATGCCACAGCCATGTTGGTTGTGGCATTACAGTGATTGGCTGGCCGCACAGCGTGATCAGGTATTTATAAGGCCTGACCGCGCTGTTCTCGTCACTCTGCGCCATTAGACAGTCAGTGTAGGGAGAGCTGCTGCTGATTGAGGCCTTTCAGCTAGCACAGGGCTGCCAGTCTATTTACCACAACAGTCCTTCTGAGGACTACTAGAGCAGTATACAGGCAGGCAGGGAGGCAGGGTATCTACCAAACTTTGCTGTGCCAGTATATCAGTCTGCATCGCATCTGGGGCTGGTTTCCAGGCTCATCCATCCCAAAAACCTTGCTTTTAGGGATTTATTTAGCTCACTATAGGGTCATTCCATGTCAAGTGAACCAATGATTATTACCTCTATATTTTTAATTCTTTTGAGATTTTGTTATTTGATAATAGCATGTCAGACAATGCAAAATGTGAAGAGAAAAATTTTTTAAAAAATTTATTTTTTTTTTAAATGATTTTCAAAGTTCGGAAAAAGTGTGAATTTCGCTGTTGCCTGCCTTTACGTTTCTCCTCATAACTAAGGCTAGGAATAAGATAGAGAGACAAAATAAACACCATTCTACTCAGAACTATACAGGCTTTCACCAGATATGTCACAAGAGGATCTTTGTTAATATTTTACCCATGTGATCGGAAACGCAAAACTTTAAAACGTATTTCCGAAAAATCGGCGCGCTTTAAATATTTCAAAAACTGCCCATGTGTCTGCTTTGCTCTTAGCCACATCTGTACCAAATTTCAAGTTGGGATCGCAATGGGATCATATTTTAACATATTTTACTATTAATAGCGTCAATGGGTCATTCCATATCAAGTGATCTAAATATGAATATTTTTTTTTACCTGACGTCTTTAGATTTTTTTTTTTTTTTTTCCTTTATGAAGTACTACTTTAGTTAATTACAAATTAAAAGGTTGGAATTTTTTTCTTCATCAGTTAATTTTTTACAGATTTTTAAAGTTTAAAAAAAGGGTGAATTTTGGCCTGGTACGACTTTAATTTTTTTATCTCGGGCTAGAAATAAGATAGAGAAACAAAATAAACACCATTCTACTCAGAACTGTCCAGGCTTTCACCAGATATGTCACAAGAGTATATTTGTTAATTTTAATTTTTTACCTATGCGAATGCAAACGCAACATTTTGAAACGCATTTCCGAAAAAAACATTTTAATAAAAATTTTCCAAAACTGCCCATGTGTCTTTTATGCTCTTAGCCACATCTGTACCAAATTTCAAGTTGGGATCGTGATGGGATCATATTTTAAAATATTTAACTATGGTTAATCTCATTTTTATTAAATTTTGAAAAAACATATGAAAGACATACATTCAATCTTTTAACAAAATCTTGAGACATATAAAATATACAAAAAGAGAATTCACAAAGTTATTAGTAACTTTAAGATAAGCTGCAAATTTACTTTTGCGCTTATCTCTGGTGCAATATATACTACAATCTAAATATAATTCCAAACACTCAAGTATACAACCTTTCTCAGGGTTTTGAGATGTTCTGATGTCAAGGGGACAAGCAGCCCCAGCAGAATGATTTTTATCACTTGGCCCCTTCTAACAGGTTGACCACGTAAGTGGGTCATTACCCGTTGAGGCCTAGTTGGAATAGTCTATCGACTGGTGTACCGGAAAGGAAGGCCGAAATATTAATGATCTACTCACAGCTCAGAGTTTCCGATACCTGTCTAATGTTCACTAGAATTCTGAAGGTATAGGCGTAGAAAGGAAATACCTAGACTGAATGTATCAGATGGGAAGAAAAGAGAGATAGAAAAGAAGAGAGAGAGAAGAGAAACAAAAACCATTAGAAAAAGTTATACTGGGAAAGAAAAGCCACGTAAGAAAAAAAGAAAAAAAGGAGGGGGGGGGACGGGTGAGGTATGGGAAGGAGAAAGGGTACTCATCCCACTGGCTCCCCATCAGCCAGAGGTCGAGCCATATTATCTGTGCTGGAAAAGATACTCCTAAATTCTGCAGAGTCGTGAAAAAGAATCCATTCAACCCAAATCCCTAAGAATTTGTTCCGAGATCCCGACGCATCAGCTGCGAGCTCCTCCATTCGATATATGCCCATCAATTCTTTGAACCAATCAAGTAGAGATGGAGCCCGGCTTGATTTCCAGAACTTCGGGATCACAGCACGAGCAGCCGAGATGCAAAAGCGGAGAATATCCCTCTTCTGTAGCCCAATAGGACCTGGAAAAATGGATAACATTGCCGATTCTGGGCAGCATTCGGCTTGTTTACCTGTTATCCGGGCGTATGCATTGAAAACCTCAGACCAGAACCGCCGGATTTCCCCACAACTCCACCAAATGTGTATCATTGTACCCTTCTCTTCCCCACAGCGCCAGCAGGTATCAGGGGTTCCAGGGAACATGTTCTGGAGTGTCGTCGGGCACAAGTACCATCTAGTGAGCAGCTTATAGCTTCTTTCTTGTGCAGAACAAGAGCTAGCTAGTGAGTGAGTAAATATAAAGCATTTCTGCCAATTAGCTTCTGAAATGCTACACCCCAATTCCCTCTCCCAAGCACGTTGGAAGTAAAGGGTGCCCTGCTCTCTCATGGACCCTAAGGCCTGGTATAGAACTGATATTTTGCGCCTCGGTGGAGCCTCCAGTTGGAATAACCTCTCCAATACGTTGGGCGTCAATCTTACCCTGCAAGAGTGGTCAGCTGAATATAATTATGCTCTGTATTGGAGAAATTCGAATCACTTAAGAGGTCTCGTAGGTTCTTTGAGTTGTAGCTCTGCCATCGGGGGCAAACCACCACTGGACAGAGTCTGTCCTACTCGGGTGTCATCCACAATCCGCCAACATAAAAATCTCTGCCTGTCAAATCTGGGTGGGAAAGATGGGTTGGAAAAAAGGGGAGTCAAAGGGCTAAGTCTGTCGTTTAAGCGGAGGGTTTTCGTCACTAGGTGCCATACCTTCAAGGTGTTTCTGGTCATGTCTGTCAAAGGTACTAGGTCTGTGGAGTCTTTAGGGGAAATCCAAAGCAGGTGTTTCAGCGGAATCCCCAAACCCTCTTGCTCCACCCCTACCCATTTCTTGGAGGACGCATGATAATGCCAATCTAGAGCTCTAACAAGAGAGGAAGCCTCAAAGTACGCTCGTATGTTGGGTAGTCCAACCCCTCCTCTGGTCTCGGGCAAGGATAGGATATTCATTCGCAATCTGGACCTCTTGCCCCCCCAGACAAATCTAAGGATCATAGATTGCATTTTGGAGAGGAAACCTCTATCCAATAGAACAGGAACTGTCTGAAAAGTATATAAGAGTCGGGGCAAGACATCCATCTTGACTACGTTTATTCTCCCGAACCAGGATAGCTTTAATTGTCTATAGGAGGTAAATGCCGATTCCGCGTTAGTCAAAAGGGGTTGATAATTTAAATTGAATATTTGTTTAAGATCTTTTGGTATAAGGACTCCCAAGTACTTAATGGCTTCTACTTTCCATTTAAATGGGAACTGTTTAGATAGATGAGAAACCAATTCTCCAGGCACAGAAATATTGAGTGCCTCGGTTTTGGAGCAATTCACTTTAAAGTTGCTCAATTGTCCGAACCGTTCAAACTCCATTAAGACCGAAGGGATGGAGACCAGGGGCTGGGAGATGTAAAGTAGCAGGTCGTCTGCAAATAAGGCTAATTTGTGATGACTCTGTCCCAGCTTGACCCCATGGACGCATTCATTGGACCTAAGTGCAAAATATTTAACTATTATAGTGTCAATTCAAAAGTCACCAAGAACACAGTCATTTTTTCACAATTGCCCGTCAATAGTTTGAATTTGATATAAAGAAACATAGTCTTGTAACATCTCAAATGAAAGCTGTTACCGTTCTGAGTAAAATGATGCCTCTCCACTTCATTATCTTATTTCTAGCCTGAGATAAAAAAAATTAAAGTCGTACCAGGCCAAAATTCACCCTTTTTTTAAACTTTAAAAATCTGTAAAAAATTAACTGATGAAGAAAAAAATTCCAAACTTTTAATTTGTAATTAACTAAAGTAGTACTTCATAAAGGAAAAAAAAAAAAAAAATCTAAAGACGTCAGGTAAAAAAAAATATTCATATTTAGATCACTTGATATGGAATGACCCATTGACGCTCTTACTAGTAAAATATGTTAAAATATGATCCCATTGCGATCCCAACTTGAAATTTGGTACAGATGTGGCTAAGAGCATAGCAGACACATGGGCAGTTTTTGAAATATTTAAAGCGCGCCGATTTTTCGGAAATGCGTTTTAAAGTTTTGCGCTTGCGATCACATGGGTAAAATATTAACAAATATCCTCTTGTGACATATCTGATGAAAGCCTGGACAGTTCTGAGTAGATTGGTGTTTATTTTGTTTCTCTATCTTATTTCTAGCCCGAGATATGATAGAAAATGTAAAGCCATACCAGGCCAAAATTCGCACTTTTTTAAAACTTTAAAAATCTGTAAAAAATTAACAGATAAAGAAAAAAATTCAAAACTTTTTTTTGTAATTAGATAAAGTTGTTCTTCAGATAGAAAAATTTTTTTAAAAATCTGAGGACGTCAGGGAAAAAAAATATTCATTTTTGGATCACTTGACATGGAATGACCCTATAGGCAGGAGTAGGTTTTAGCTCAAATTAGGGTACACCAAAAGCCTTGTGCTAAAAACCAACTCTTCTCTGCACTAATTTAGCATCTAATTGCTGCTACTGTAGGTTGCAGCGTTAATCAGGGTACACCAAAAGCCTTGTGCTAAAAAAAAGTCTTCTCTGCACTAATTTTGCATCTAATTGCTGCTACTGTAGGTTGCAACGTTAATTAGGGTACACCAAAAGCCTTGTGCTAAAAAAAAAATCTTTTCCTCACTAATTTTGCATCTAATTGCTGCTACTGTATGTTGCAACGTTAATTAGGGTACACCAAAAGCCTTGTGCTAAAAAAAAAATCTTTTCCTCACTAATTTTGCATCTAATTGCTGCTACTGTATGTTGCAACGTTAATTAGGGTACACCAAAAGCCTTGTGCTAAAAAAAAAATCTTTTCCTCACTAATTTAGCATCTAATTGCTGCTACTGTAGGTTGCAGCGTTAATTGGTTCTAGGAAGTTTCGCCCCCAGCAGTTCGCCCCCAGCAGTTTGCCCCCAGGTACATTTCGCCCCCGAACATTTCGCCGCCAGTATTTCGCCCCCAGGATGTTTCGCCCCCCGCACATTTCGCCCCCGCACATTTCGCCCCCAGCAGTTCGCCCCCACACATTTCGCCCCCAGCAGTTCGTCCCTGGATGTTTCGCCCCCGGATGTTTTGCCCTCAGCAGTTCACCCCCGGATGTTTTGCCCCCAGCAGTTCGCCCCCGGATGTTTCGCCACCAGCAGTTCGCCCCCCAGCAGTTTGCCCCCAGCAGTTCGCCCCCAGGTACATTTTGCCCCCGAACATTTCGCCCCCAGCATTTCGCCCCCAGGATGTTTCGCTCCCGCACATTTCGCCCCCAGCAGTTCGCCCCCAGGTACATTTCGCCCCCAGCATTTCGCCCCCAGGATGTTTCGCCCCCGGTTGTTTTGCCCCCAGCAGTTCGTCCCCGGATGTTTCGCCCCCAGCAGTTCGCCCCCGGATATTTCGTCCCCAGCTTTTTGCCCCCAGATGTTTCGGCCCCAAATTAGGCAGGGAATTTCGGACTTGTGTTTTAGCCCTAAGACCTTTTTCACAGTAGGCACTTTCCCAAGTGCTAAGCACTGGAAAATCGCTAAGAAGATTGCCAATTTTGAATATATAAGTCAATGGCTGGAGAAGCGAGGTGTTGTTTCGGCCAGCTCTTTTTATTTTATTACAGGAGCTATTTTTGAGCACTTAGCGTTCATCAATAGCCTGTATCTTATGGGTCATTACCGAGAACGCTCACAAAAACGCTCTAAAAAATGCTAGTAAAGCACGTGCTTTGGAGTTCTAAAACAGTGGCAGCATAAGGGTGCTTTCACACTACATATGCACTACTGGCCGCCCGTTCGCTTCTGTAATGCCGCCGTTCCGCTAACCTGCAGTGGAACGAAAAGAAGAAAATGCTCTTCTTTTTGTTCTGACGCTGATAGCGGAATGTGGTATTACGAAAGCGATCGGGTGGCTGCAGATCGGGGAACCCAGCCGTTCACTTCTATGGGCAATGCAAGCGGAATGTCAGCATTCCGCCAGCATTGCCACGGGGTCAGCTGGATGTCAGATCCAGAGTGGATCGACCTCTGGCGGCCCCAAACACAAGTGTAAAACCACTCTAAAATTACAGTGTGCAAGAGGCCTAAAATCAAAACAATTTTGAACTTTTACCTGACCCAGCACTGACCTGCTTTGTTGCAAGTTTTGTTGCAGATGTAACAAGTAGCAGGTCAGATGTCCTGCAAGTTACATTAGACTAGCTTTCATTCCATCTGTACATCAGAATATAGCATTGTCTGAAATCTCCACAAAGAGAGAAGTGTACTGCCACAAAAAATCAGTCAGCTTCCACAGCAATTCACTTTCTACAACTATGAATTCAAGGAAGTTGGTCCATGAGAATCACATTTACTTATTTTCCAAACGAACCGCTAATGATGTCCATTCCATCTGGGTATATGAAAAACGATCGACTTGCAAGGGACATGTTTGGACCAATGAAAAATCTGGCGAAGTTGTGAAACTAGTCAATCTTCACAGTCATGCAGCACAAGTTGCAAGACCTGAAGCAATCCGACTTGTTAATGAGACAGTCACCAGGGCAAGGACAACACAGGAGACCCCACAACAGATTCTCACAGACGTCGTTTCAGGAGCCCATTCTAATGTTGTAGCACTTCTCCCAAGCAAAGCATCACTGAAGAGAACAATACGATTAGCAAGGCAACTTGGCAATATCCCAAGATTACCTCAAACCCTTGATCAACTTGTTATCCCCCTGGAGTTCCAGGAGATCAGTATTGATGGTGTCCAGCAGCAGTTCCTTCTGCATGACTCTGGTAAGCTACTTAACCATTTAACATTGTATTAAAACAATTCCATTATGCATAATTATTGCAAAGTTTATTTTGCACAAATGTGAAAAATGCTACACTATAAGGTGCTAATATAAAATACTATGTGATTTTTGCCTTCAAGGGAAACTTTGAGGGTAATATAATGTAGTGAGGCCTACTGATTCCAACTAGTGTTGGCCGATCACTGGAAAGATAGGATCAGATCGGGCCGATCATACCGAAAAATTGGAATTAATTCCGATCCAATCTCTAGAGCTAGATATATATATATATATAACTAGAAAAAGTTCTCTGCAGCACTAAGTTACTACCAATGATGTACAATTGCTAACAAGCTATATGTATATGAGAAAAAAGTTTAAAAACTTACGTTTTTTCAAAAAACTCAAAGTCTTATCTTTTTATTTCTGAAGTTCTTGGTACATACATTGGCCAATGTCTGTTTGCTCATCGACTGCGACAAAGTGACTTCAGATCCGATGAGTCCTATCGCTGACACCCAAGTCCTCCTTGTCCACCCCCCACTTCTCAGTGGGCAGACTCCATCTCGACCCTAGATCACCTGTGGTCAATGAGGGTGCACATTGCAGCATGGAGCCAGTATCTCCATATGATACAAAAAAGAGAAAAAAAAAAAAAAAAATGATGGAGTCTGCCCACTGAGAAGTGGGGGGTGGACAAGGAGGACTTGGGTGTCAGCGATAGGACTCATCGGATCTGAAGTCACTTTGTCGCAGTCGATGAGCAAACAGACATTGGCCAATGTATGTACCAAGAACTTCAGAAATAAAAAGATAAGATTTTGAGTTTTTTGAAAAAACGTAAGTTTTTAAACTTTTTTCTCATATACATATAGCTTGTTAGCATTTGTACGTCATTGGTAGTAACTGAGTGCTGCAGAGAACTTTTTCTAGTTATTTGACCCAGCGTCCCTGCTGGCACCAGTTCACATTTAGTCTGTGAGTGCTGTGCAGTTTTTTTTTTTTTTCTCTCTCTCTTTTATATATATATATATCTACTATATAATTGCCGTAGGCATTTTCGTGTCGGCCCCCGAAAACGTGCCGTGGCTTTGTCACTATGTGACGTCACCACGGCGAAGCATTGGCCGCATAGCGGCCAATGCGAGTCGTTAGCTGCGCGAGCAATGGCCGCGAGGCCATTGCGAGTCGCTAGCTTTGTGCGAGCAATGGCCGCGAAGCGGCCATTGCAAGTCGCTGGCCGAAAATAGAACCAGAGGCTCGGCCACAAAGCTAGCGATTTCCCGCTCAGGTAGCGAGTCGCTAGCCTCAGCGGGAAATCGCTAGCTTTGTGGCCGAGCCTCTGGTTCTATTTTCGGCCAGCGACTCGCAATGGCCGCTTCCATAAGGATTACCGCAACCGCACCGCATTGCGAGTCGCTGGCTGAGTGCGAGCACTTGCGGCGCGGTTGCGGTAATCCCCATAAGGATTACAGCAACCGCGCCGCAAGTGCCAGTTGCGGCGCGATTGCGGTAATCCCCATAGAAAGGGGGACTTGCGGCAGGTGCGGCAAGTGCGGTTTTGCCGCACCTGCCGCAAGTCCCCCTATACTTTGTATGGGGATTACCGCAACCGCGCCGCAGATGCGGTTTTTTAATAAAATAAAATAATTTTAATACAAATAAATTCACTTAAAATAAAAAATAATAAATAAATTTAATAATAATAAAAATAGTAAAAAAAAAAATATAAATAAATTATAAAATAAAAAATAATAATAACAAAAAAAAAATATATATATATTACATTAAGATATTAATTACATTAACTAATTAAAATATAAGTATTGGACCGCCCCCAAAAAGTATTGGACCCCCCCCAAAAGTATTGGACCCCCCCCAAAAAGTATTGGACCCCCCCAAAAAAGTATTGGACCCCCCAAAAAAGTATTGGACCCCCCCCAAAAAGTATTGGACCCCCCCCCAAAAGTATTGGACCCCCCACAAAAAGTATTGGACCCCCCCTAAAAAGTATTGGACCCCCCCCAAAAAGTATTGGACCCCCCCAAAAAGTACTCAGACCAGCTATAACTATTATAAGCAAATTTATGCACGTTCTAGAATCCCGATGCATTTGCATCGGGCTCACAGCTAGTATATATATATATATATATATATATATATATATATATAACAGAAAAAAAACTGCATAGCACTCACAGACTAATGTGAACCGGTGCCAGCAGGGCTGCTGGATCAAATAACTAGAAAAAAATACTCTGCAGCACGCGGTTACTACCAATGTTGTACATATGCTAATAAGCTATATATATATATATGAGAAAAAAGTTAAAAACTTACGTTTTTTCAAAAAACTCAAAATCTTATCTTTTTATTCTGAAGTTCTTGGTACACACATTGGCCAATGTGTGTACCAAGAACTTCAGAATAAAAAGATAAGATTTGAGTTTTTTGAAAAAACGTAAGTTTTTAACTTTTTTCTCATATATATATATAGCTTATTAGCATATGTACAACATTGGTAGTAACCGCGTGCTGCAGAGTATTTTTTTCTAGTTATTTGATCCAGCAGCCCTGCTGGCACCGGTTCACATTAGTCTGTGAGTGCTATGCAGTTTTTTTTTCTGTTTTGTATCATATGGAGTGGCTGGCTCCATGCTGCAATTTGCACCCTTGTTGACTGCAGGTGAGCTAGGGTTGAGATGGGGTCTGCCCACCGAGAGGTGGGGGGTGGACAAGGAGGGTAGGGATATCAGAGTAGGACTCGTCGGACCTGAAGTCACTTTGTCGCAGTCGACGAGCAAACAGACATTGGCCAATGTGTGTACCAAGAACTTCAGAATAAAAAGATAAGATTTTGAGTTTTTTGAAAAAACGTAAGTTTTTAAACTTTTTTCTCATATATATATATATAGCTTATTAGCATATGTACAACATTGGTAGTAACCGCGTGCTGCAGAGTATTTTTTTCTAGTTATTTGATCCAGCAGCCCTGCTGGCACCGGTTCACATTAGTCTGTGAGTGCTATGCAGTTTTTTTTCTGTTTTGTATCATATGGAGTGGCTGGCTCCATGCTGCAATTTGCACCCTTGTTGACTGCAGGTGAGCTAGGGTTGAGATGGGGTCTGCCCACCGAGAGGTGGGGGGTGGACAAGGAGGGTAGGGATATCAGAGTAGGACTCGTCGGACCTGAAGTCACTTTGTCGCAGTCGACGAGCAAACAGACATTGGCCAATGTGTGTACCAAGAACTTCAGAATAAAAAGATAAGATTTTGAGTTTTTTGAAAAAACGTAAGTTTTTAACTTTTTTCTCATATATATATATATAGCTTATTAGCATATGTACAACATTGGTAGTAACCGCGTGCTGCAGAGTATTTTTTTCTAGTTATTTGATCCAGCAGCCCTGCTGGCACCGGTTCACATTAGTCTGTGAGTGCTATGCAGTTTTTTTTCTGTTTTGTATCATATGGAGTGGCTGGCTCCATGCTGCAATTTGCACCCTTGTTGACTGCAGGTGAGCTAGGGTTGAGATGGGGTCTGCCCACCGAGAGGTGGGGGTGGACAAGGAGGGTAGGGATATCAGAGTAGGACTCGTCGGACCTGAAGTCACTTTGTCGCAGTCGACGAGCAAACAGACATTGGCCAATGTGTGTACCAAGAACTTCAGAATAAAAGGATAAGATTTTGAGTTTTTTGAAAAAACGTAAGTTTTTAACTTTTTTCTCATATATATATAAAATAGCTTATTAGCATATGTACAACATTGGTAGTAACCGCGTGCTGCAGAGTATTTTTTTCTAGTTATTTGATCCAGCAGCCCTGCTGGCACCGGTTCACATTAGTCTGTGAGTGCTATGCAGTTTTTTTTCTGTTTTGTATCATATGGAGTGGCTGGCTCCATGCTGCAATTTGCACCCTTGTTGACTGCAGGTGAGCTAGGGTTGAGATGGGGTCTGCCCACCGAGAGGTGGGGGGTGGACAAGGAGGGTAGGGATATCAGAGTAGGACTCGTCGGACCTGAAGTCACTTTGTCGCAGTCGACGAGCAAACAGACATTGGCCAATGTGTGTACCAAGAACTTCAGAATAAAAAGATAAGATTTTGAGTTTTTTGAAAAAACGTAAGTTTTTAACTTTTTTCTCATATATATATATAGCTTATTAGCATATGTACAACATTGGTAGTAACCGCGTGCTGCAGAGTATTTTTTTCTAGTTATTTGATCCAGCAGCCCTGCTGGCACCGGTTCACATTAGTCTGTGAGTGCTATGCAGTTTTTTTTCTGTTTTGTATCATATGGAGTGACTGGCTCCATGCTGCAATTTGCACCCTTGTTGACTGCAGGTGAGCTAGGGTTGAGATGGGGTCTGCCCACCGAGAGGTGGGGGGTGGACAAGGAGGGTAGGGATATCAGAGTAGGACTCGTCGGACCTGAAGTCACTTTGTCGCAGTCGACGAGCAAACAGACATTGGCCAATGTGTGTACCAAGAACTTCAGAATAAAAAGATAAGATTTTGAGTTTTTTGAAAAAACGTAAGTTTTTAACTTTTTTCTCATATATATATATAGCTTATTAGCATATGTACAACATTGGTAGTAACCGCGTGCTGCAGAGTATTTTTTTCTAGTTATTTGATCCAGCAGCCCTGCTGGCACCGGTTCACATTAGTCTGTGAGTGCTATGCAGTTTTTTTTCTGTTTTGTATCATATGGAGTGGCTGGCTCCATGCTGCAATTTGCACCCTTGTTGACTGCAGTGAGCTAGGGTTGAGATGGGGTCTGCCCACCGAGAGGTGGGGGTGGACAAAGAGGGTAGGGATATCAGAGAAGGACTCGTCGGACCTGAAGTCACTTTGTCGCAGTCGACGAGCAAACAGACATTGGCCAATGTGTGTACCAAGAACTTCAGAATAAAAAGATAAGATTTTGAGTTTTTTGAAAAAACGTAAGTTTTTAACTTTTTTCTCATATATATATATAGCTTATTAGCATATGTACAACATTGGTAGTAACCGCGTGCTGCAGAGTATTTTTTTCTAGTTATATATATATATATATATATATATATATATATATATATATATATATATATATATACTAGCTGTGAGCCCGATGCAAATGCATCGGGATTCTAGAACGTGCATTAATTTGATTATAGTAGTTATAGCTGTTAGCCTGATGCAAATGCATCGGGTATCTAAAATATGTTTATTGTTTTTTTAAAGATTTTTAAATAATAATCGCATTATCAATAGCAATAATATAAGCCATACTATTATTATTAGCAGTAATAGCAGTATTAATAGCATTATTAGCAGTATTATGAGCATTAATAACAGTATTAATAGCATTAATAGCATTATATTAGCATTAATAGCATTATTAATAGCATTATTAGCATTAATAATAGCATTAATAACATTATTAATAGCATTAATAGCATTATTATTAGCATTAATAGCATTAATAGCATTATTATTAGCATTAATAGCATTAATAATACCATTAAAATACAGATATAAATTAGCATTATATAGCATTACATATTATAATTAATAGCATTAATAGCATTAATTAATATAGCATTAAACATTATATATTAGCATTATAGCATTAATAATAGCATTTATTAGCATTAATAGCATTAATAACATTAATTAATAGCATTAATAGCATAATAATAGCATTAATAGCATTATTATAGCATTAAATTATTAATAGCATTAATAGCATTATATTACATTAAGCATTATATAATTATTAGCATTAATATAGCATTAAAGCATTATTAATACATATAGCATTAATTAGCATTAAAAATTTAATAAGCATTAATAGCATTATATAGCATTATAGCATTATAATAGCATTAATAACTTATTAATAGCATTAATAGCATTATATATTAATAGCATTAATAGCATTAATTAAATTAGCATTATAGCATTAATAATACATTAATAAATAAATATTAGATTAATAGCATTAATAGCATAATAATAGAATTAATAATAGCATTAATAGCATAATATAATAGCATTATTACATTAATAATAGCATTAATAAATTATTATAGCATTAATAGCATTATATTAGATAATAGCATTAATAGCATTATTAGCATTAATAGCATTATAATACATTAATAGATAATATAGCATTAATAGAATTAATAATACATTAATAGCATTATAATAGCATTAATAGCATTATATACATTAATACATTAATATAGCATTATAGCATTATTTTATAGCATAATAGCATTAATGATATATGCATTATAGCATTAATAATACATTAATAGAATAAATATTAGGATTAATAGCATTAATAGCATAATTAATAGCAAATTAATTAATAGCATTAATAGCATTATTATTAGCATTAATAGCATTAATAATAGCATTATTAGCATTAATTAATAGCATTAATAACATTATTAATAGCATTAATAGCATTATTATTAGAATTAATAGCATTAATAGCATTATTCTTAGCATTAATAGCATTAATAATACTATTAATAGATAAAATATTAGCATTAATAGCATTAATAGCATAATATAATAGCATTAATAGCATTATTAATAGCATTAATAGATTATTATTAGCAAAATGCATTAATAATAGCATTATTAGCATTAATAATAGCATGAATAGCATTATTCGTAGCATTAATAGCATTATTATTAGCATTAATAGCATTAATAGTTATTATAATAGCATAATAGCATTATTAATAGCATTAATAGGATTATTATAGCATTAATAGATTATAATAGCTTATAGCATTATAATAGCATTAATAAATTATTAATAGATATATAGATTATAGCATTAATAGAATAATAATAGCATTATATAGCATTAAATAGCATTATTAGCATTAATAAATACATTAATAATAGCATTATTAGCATTATAATAGCATTAATACATTATTAATAGCATTAATAGCATAATTATTATTAGAATTAATAGCATTATAGCATTAATTATAGCATTAATAGCATTATAATACATTTAATAAATTAATTATAGCATTAATAGCATTAATAGCATAAAAATAGCATTAATAGCATATATTAATAGCATTAATAGCATTATAATACATAATAGCATTAATAATAGCATTATTAGCATTAATAATAGCATTAATAGCATTATGTAGCATTAATAGCATTATATTAGCATTAATAGCATTAATATGATATTAATTAATAGCATAATAGCATTATTAATAGCATTAATAGGATTATTATTAGCATTAATAGCATTAATAATAGCATTATAGCATTAATATAGCATTAATACATTATTAATAGCATTATAGCATTATTATTAGCATTAATAGCATTAATTAGCATTATAGCATTATAATAGCATTATTACATTAATAATACATTAATACATATATAGCATTAATAGCATTATATAATAGCATTAATAGCATTATATGATTAGCATTATAATACATTAATAATAGCATAATAGCATTATAGCATAATATAGATTAATAGCATTATTAATAGCATTAATAGCATATATAGCATATTAGCATTAATAATAGCATTAATTAGCATAATAATTATTAGCATTAATAGCATTAATAGCATTAATAGCATAATAGCATTATAATACATTAATAGATATTATTAGATTATACATTAATTATTAATGCATTAATAGCATTATTATTAGATTAATACTTATAATACATATATAGCATTAATTAATTAATTTTAATTATCATTATGATTATTATTACATATATTTAGATTATTATAGCATTAATGCATTTATCGCATTTTTTTTTAATAGTTATTATATTATATTATTTATTAATTATTACATTATTTTTATTTATTTTTTATATTTTATAATTATTATTAATTAATATTTTATTATTTAATTAATTTATTATTATTAATAGGAAAATATTGCATTAATAGCATTAATAGATAAATATAGCATTATATAGCATTTATTAATAGATTATTATTACATAATACATTAATAATTCATTATTACATTATATAATATTATTTATAACAATTATTATATGTATGAATACATAATTTATTACATTAATATCATTATTATTAGATTAATAGCATATTATTAGCATAAAGCATTATTATTAGCAGTAATATTATTTATTTATTTTTATTTTTTTATTATTATTTATTATTTTTTATATTATTTTTTAATTATTTTTTATTATTTGTTTAATTATTTTTAATTATTTTATTAATTATTTTTTTTATTATTAATGTATTTAATTTCTTTAGTGAAAGTGAGCTGAAGTTGTCATTCAGGTCCGCATTTTTTTTTTTTTTATTATTATTATTTTTATTTAATTATTTATTATTATTTTTTTTATTATTTTTTATTATTTTTTAATTATTTTTAAATTATTTTATTTATTATTTAATTTATTATTTATCTTAAGTGAGACAGAGTTCTCCTTGTGGTCCGCCAAAAGGGCTGGAGCTGATTAGCATATATTTTTTTTTTTTTATTATTATTTTATTTAATTTTTTATTATTTTTTTATTATTATTTTTTATTATTTTTTAATTATTTTTTAAATTATTTTATTTATTATTTAATTTATTATTTATCTTAAGTGAGACACAGTTCTCTTCTGGTCCGCCAAAAGGGCTGAGGTGATTACCTTTTTTTTTTTTTTTATTATTATTTTTATTTAATTTTTTATTATTTTTTTATTATTATTTTTTATTATTTTTTAATTATTTTTAAATTATTTTATTTATTATTTAATTTATTATTTATCTTAAGTGAGACACAGTTCTCCTTCTGGTCCGCCAAAAGGGCTGAGCTGATTAGCATATTTTTTTTTTTTTAATTATTATTATTTTTATTTAATTTTTTATTATTTTTTTATTATTATTTTTTATTATTTTTTAATTCTTTTTAAATTATTTTATTTATTATTTAATTTATTATTTATCTTAAGTGAGACACAGTTCTCCTTCTGGTCCGCCAAAAGGGCTGGAGCTGATTAGCATATATTTTTTTTTTTATTATTATTTTTATTTAATTTTTTATTATTTTTTTATTATTATTTTTTATTATTTTTTAATTCTTTTTAAATTATTTTATTTATTATTTAATTTATTATTTATTTTAAGTGAGACACAGTTCTCCTTCTGGTCCGCTATATCCCATTGACATACATTAGCGGTGTGTCGGCGATTTTATGGGCGGCCACCTGGTTCTATTTGTCGGCCTTAAAATCGCGGAGACACCGCTAATGCATTTCTATGGGCAGTGAGCCCGATTTCTGATTGGTCGGTGTCTGCTGACGCCGACCAATCAGAATTCGAGCTCACTGCCTATAGAGATGCATTAGCGGTGTGTCCGCGATTATAAGGCCAACAAATAGAACCAGGTGGTCGGCCATAAAATCGCCGACACACCGCTAATGTATGTCAATGGGAAAAATAGCGGACCTGAAGGAGAACTGTCCTCTGGCTCTTCTGATTGGCTGAGGGCAGTAGTCAGCGACCAATCAGAAGAGGCCCTCACATCTCATTGAGTTAGAATGGGGGATTTTTCGTCCATTCTATCTCAATGAGAAGAGAAGAGGACGTCGGAGGCGGAAGATGGCGGAAAGAAGAAAGAAGACCCCCGAGGCCGGACGAAGAGGCGGAGATGGCGGAAGAAGAAGAAGAAGACCCCCGGGGCCGTAGGAAGAGGACGCCTGGCTGGACGGAGGACTTCTGGATCGGACGGATGATCAGATGACTAAGAAGGCATGTAAGTGATGATCTACGGGGGCGTTAGGTTAGGGGACGGCGGGGGCTTCGGGTGTAGGGCCTTAGGTGAGAGCGGCGTTAGGTTAGGAGGCGACGGGGCTTAGGGGATAGTGGCTTAGGTGCGGCGGGACTTAGGGGGTAGGGGATTAGGTGCGCCGGGGGTTTAGGTGGGGCGGAGTTAGGGGGTAGGGGCTTAGGTGCGCCGGTAGGGTAGGGGCTTAGGTGCGGCGGGGGTTTAGGTTCGGCGGGGATAGGGGCTTAGGTGCACAGGGGGTTTAGGAGCGGCGGGGGTAGGGGCTTAGGTGCGCCGGGGGTTTAGGTGCGGCGGGGGTAGGGGCTTAGGTGCGCCGGGGGTTTAGGTGCGGCAGGGGTAGGGGCTTCGGTGCGGCGGGGGTTTACGTGCGGCGGGGGTAGGGGCTTAGGTGCTCTGGGGGTTTAGATGCGGCGGGGGTACGGACTTAGATGCGGCGGGACGTAGGGGGTAGGGGCTTGGGTTTAGGTGCGCGGGACTTAGGGGGTAGGGGTGTAGGTGCACAGGGGGTTTAGGAGCGGCGGGGTAGGGGCTTAGGTGCGCCGGGGGTTTAGGTGCGGCGGGGGTAGGGGCTTCGGTGCTCTGGGGGTTTAGATGCGGCGGGGGTACGGACTTAGGTGCGGCGGGACGTAGGGGGTAGGGGCTTGGGTTTAGGTGCGGCGGACTTAGGGGGTAGGGACGTAGGTGCGCCGGGGGTTTAGGGGGTAGGGGCTTAGGTGCGCCGGTAGGGTAGGGGCTTAGGTGCGGCGGGGGTTTAGGTTCGGCGGGGATAGGGGCTTAGGTGCACAGGGGGTTTAGGTGCGGCGGGGGTAGGGGCTTAGGTGCGCCGGGGGTTTAGGAGTGGCGGGGGTAGGGGCTTAGGTGCGCCGGTGGTTTAGGTGCGGCGGGGGTAGGGGCTTAGGTGCGCCGGGGGTTTAGGTGCGGCGGGGGTAGGGGCTTCGGTGCGGCGGGGGTTTACGTGCGGCGGGGGTAGGGGCTTAGGTGCTCTGGGGGTTTAGATGCGGCGGGGGTACGGACTTAGGTGCGGCGGGACATAGGGGTAGGGGCTTGGGTTTAGGTGCGGCGGACTTAGGGGGTAGGGGCTTAGGTGCGGCGGGGTTTAGGGGGTAGGGGCTTAGGTGCGCCGGTAGGGTAGGGGCTTAGGTGCGGCGGGGGTTTAGGTTCGGCGGGGATAGGGGCTTAGGTGCACAGGGGGTTTAGGTGCGGCGGAGGTAGGGGCTTAGGTGCGCCGGGGGTTTAGGAGCGGCGGGGGTAGGGGCTTAGGTGCGCCGGGGGTTTAGGTGCGACGGGGGTAGGGGCTTAGGTGCGCCGGGGGTTTAGGTGCGAGGGGGGTAGGGGCTTCGGTGCGGCGGGGGTTTACGTGCGGCGGGGGTTGGGGCTTAGGTGCTCTGGGGGTTTAGATGCGGCAGGGGTACGGACTTAGGTGCGGCGGGACGTAGGGGGTAGGGGCTTGGGTTTAGGTGCGGCGGACTTAGGGGGTAGGGGCTTAGGTGCGCCGGGGGTTTAGGGGGTAGGGGCTTAGGTGCGCCGGTAGGGTAGGGCCTTAGGTGCGGCGGGGTGGTTTAGTTGCGGGGTGGGTGTGCGGACATGGGGGGGGTCTGTGCGGACATGGGGGGGGGCTGTGCGGACATGGGGGGGGGCTGTGCGGACATGGGGGGAGGCTGTGCGGACATGGGGGGGGCTGTGCGGACATGGGGGAGGGTGTGCGGACATGGGGGGGAGGGGGGCTGTGCGGACATGGGGGTGGGTGTGCGGACATGGGGGGGCGGGTATGTGGACATGGGGGGGTGGGTATGCGGACATGGGGGTGGGTGTGCGGACATGGGGGTGGGTGTGCGGACATGGGGGTGGGTGTGCGGACATGGGGGGCCTGTTTGGCCGTGGGGGAGGGTGTGCGGACATAGGCGGGGGGGATTTGTGTGTAGCGGGGAGCGGAGGCGGCCATAGCCGCCTCCGCTCCATGTTCCCCGGGGAGCGAGTTGCGGCTCAGGCAGCGACTCGCAATGGCCTCGCGGCCATTGCTCGCGCTACCTGACCGGTAAATCGCTCAAGTTGTAGCCGAGGCTGTGGATCGATTTTGGGCCAGCGGCTCGCAATGGCCTCGCGGCCATTGCACGCGCAGCATTGGGCGCTTCGCGCCCAATGTTAGATTCGTATCCACATGACCACGCCGGAAGTAGCACGCGAAGGGGCGCTTTTCCGATTCCCGATTATATAATAGATGCACACTGTAAGCCCGAACAGTGTGTGTGTATTGTGAGGTAGCGCCCCAGGGGAACCCGCTTGGCACGGGGAAAATGACAGCAGCGACTACATTTAAACGTAACATAAGCAGCGGATTTATTAATTTCTGTCATAAACCGCTTTCAACGCATAAACCATAACACTATTTCCATTTTCACATATAATATGCATGTGCTTACATTGCATTATATGACATTCCCATATGACATTACATTACAGGACATTCACATACGTTTTCCCCAGAACTTCAAGTCGTCACCCACCGACCCTTGCAGACCTCAGTCTGGTTCTAAAGACGGCTATCACCGTCTAGCACCCTGACAGGGATCATTCCCCATCCTATTGCACATGAGTCATCACACACATTCACATACGTTTTCCCCAGAACATCAAGGCGTCACCCACCGACCCTTGCAGACCTCAGTCTGGTTCTAAATACGGCTATCACCGTCTAGCACCCTGACAGGGATCATTCCCCATCCTATTACATTACAGGACATTCACATACGTTTTCTCCAGAACATCAAGGCGTCACCCACCGACCCTTGCAGACCTCAGTCTGGTTCTAAAGATGGCTATCACCGTCTATCACCCTGACAGGGATCATTCCCCATCCTATTGCACATGACTCATCACACATGGCATTTTTACATAAGCCATCACATAGTAACAGGAACCCTGTCACTCAGTACACACAAGACCTCCATGGATCCACCGGGATCTAGGACACTACATCTGGATCAACGGGACCATATCATGACTCACTCAGTCAGTCCCAAAGTCGGCTGTGACCGCCTGGCACTTGAGCCGTACCCGGTCTCTCACACCGCACATCTGACCGCCTGGCCCTTGAGCCATCCTCGGTCCTGGACACTTGCTGGCATGCACGCATCTTTGTGCCACCAGCATGGAGCTGGCAGGCTCCCATCACTTCCCCCACCGGGGACGGATCACTTCCTGCACCTCCTCACATGGCAGTGGTCTGGACTTCTGACTCCCATCGTCCTCTCCTCACTCAGACACCTGGCAGGTTCTTATCCAGGCTGCTCACTCACAGCTGCAACACAGTGAGTCAATCAGCACATCTTCACTCACACACAGACCTGAGATGTGATTAACCCCCTGTGCACCATTCAGGCTTAGCCCAGCAAAGCACTCATCCCCACAGGTTCAGCCGCTCATTAGGCTCATGAATGTATCGGATCTTCAGCAATCACACTCAGCTGTTCACTCAGCTCATGAAAACCCTTCAGCCGTTAACCCCCTGTACATCGGACAGGTTTCACACAGCACACACCATCAGGAAAACCGGCCCATATGAACAGAGACCTGCATAGATAACCCGTGTGATGCACCCGGCCAGGGGCCACATCACCACAGTATATATATGTATATATGTGGGTGGGTGATGGTGGTCTGGCCCTTTTGGAACTTTGTAATGCAATAAAGGATTTGTATAGGACTTCAGTAGCGCGGAGCTCTTTCTTCATGGATGCATGTTAAGTACGGGCGGAAGCCAAACCCTGCTCTAGCAGCACATTGAATCCTCAGCAACAATCTCAGGTGAGCCACTCTTCTTCCAGCTTTCTTGCATATATATAAAGGCCCAAGCTGCGCTGTTAAAAAATAAACAAACCAGTTATTCACCTCTCTCTCCGGTGTCCAGCGCTGTCTCCAGCGATGCAGGGAATTCCGAAATCCCAGCGCTATGCATTCTGGGGTGTGCATCACCACCTCTGCGCATGCGCCGGGCTGTTCTGTGACATGATGGGGTGCTTTCCCAGGACTGTCTAGTGCAGAGGTTCCCAACTCCAGTCCTCAAGGCACACCAACAGTGCAGGTTTTCAGGATTACCTTAGTATTGCACAGGTGGTAACTTAATCACCTGCACAGGTGATGATTCCAACCACTGTGCAATAGTGAGGTAATCCTGAAAACCTGCACTGTTGGTGTGCCTTGAGGACTTGAGTTGGGAACCTCTGGTCTAGTGAGCGGTCCTGGGATCACTCTCCATTGTAGTTATAGTACGGCAGGCACAGAGGCGGCAATGCGCCACCCGGATTTCGGGATTCCCTGCACTGCTGGGCTAGGATCCGGAGCCAGTAGTGGACACCGGAGAAAGAGGTGAGTAACTGGGTTTGTTTTTTTTTTTAACAGCGCAGCCTGGAGCCATTTACTAAAGCTACAGTTAGGGCCAGAAATATTTGGACAGTGACACAAGTTTTGTTATTTTAGCTGTTTACAAAAACATGTTCAGAAATACAATTATATATATAATATGGGCTGAAAGTGCACACTCCCAGCTGCAATATGAGAGTTTCCACATCCAAATCGGAGAAAGGGTTTAGGAATCATAGCTCTGTAATGCATAGCCTCCTCTTTTTCAAGGGACCAAAAGTAATTGGACAATGGACTCTGAAGGCCACTTCACACACACAGATATCTGAGTCCAATATCTGAACAGATCTCTGGTTGCAGTGAAATCATGGATACATTGCTCCATTTTGTGGCTGTGTACAACATGGAGCAATGTATCCATGATTTCACTGCAACCAGAGATCTGTTCAGATATTGGACTCAGATATCTGTGTGTGTGAAGTGGCCTTCAGGGCTGCAATTAACTCTGAAGGCGTCTCCCTCGTTAACCTGTAATCAATAAAGTAGTTAAAAGGTCAGGGGTGGATTCCAGGTGTGTGGTTTTGCATTTGGAAGCTGTTGCTGTGAGCAGACAACATGCGGTCAAAGGAACTCTCAATTGAGGTGAAGCAGAACATCCTGAGGCTGAAAAAAAAGAAATAAATCCATCAGAGAGATAGCAGACATGCTTGGAGTAGCAAAATCAACAGTTGGGTACATTCTGAGAAAAAAGGAATTGACTGGTGAGCTTGGGAACTCAAAAAGGCCTGGGCGTCCACGGATGACAACAGTGGTGGATGATCGCCGCATACTTTATTTGGTGAAGAAGAACCCGTTCACAACATCAACTGAAGTCCAGAACACTCTCAGTGAAGTAGGTGTATCTGTCTCTAAGTCAACAGTAAAGAGAAGACTCCATGACAGTAAATACAAAGGGTTCACATCTAGATGCAAACCAATCATCAATTCCAAAAATAGACAGGCCAGAGTTAAATTTGCAGAAAAACACCTCAAGAAGCCAGCTCAGTTCTGGAAAAGTATTCTATGGACAGATGAGACAAAGATCAACCTGTACCAGAATGATGGGAAGAAAAAAGTTTGGAGAAGAAAGGCACACCACATCCTCTGTAAAACATGGTGGAGGCAACGTGATGGCATGGGCATGCATGGCTTTCAATGGCACTGGGTCACTTGTGTTTATTGATGACACTAGTAAAAAGGCCCGATGCAATTGCATCGGGAGCAGGGTGAAATGAATTGTGTGTATACAGGCGGGCCAGTGGGTAGCAGAGTATACAGGCGGGTCTGTGGGTAGCAGAGTATACAGACGGCTTTGAGGGTAGGAAATTATACAGGTGACTCTGTGGGTAGTAAAGTATACAGGCGGCTCTGTGGGTAGAAGAGTATACAGGTGGGTCTGTGGGTAGTGGAGTATACAGGCGTGTGTGGTGGTGGTGGCAGAGTATACAGGCGTGTGTGGTGGTGGCAGAGTATACAGGCGTGTGTGGTGGTGGCAGAGTATACAGGCGTGTGTGGTGGTGGCAGAGTATACAGGCGTCTGTGCTGGTGGCGGCAGAGTATACAGGCGTGTGTGGTGGTGGCAGAGTGTACAGGTGTGTGTGGTGGTGGCAGAGTGTACAGGTGTGTGTGGTGGTGGCAGAGTGTACAGGCGTGTGTGGTGGTGGGAGAGTATACCGGCGTGTGTGGTGGTGGCGGCAGAGTGTACAGGCGTCTGTGCTGGTGGCGGCAGAGTATACAGGCATGTGTGGTGGTGGCAGAGTATACAGGCGTCTGTGCTGGTGGCGGCAGAGTATACAGGCATGTGTGGTGGTGGCAGAGTATACAGGCGTCTGTACTGGTGGCGGCAGAGTATACAGGCGTCTGTGCTGGTGGCGGCAGAGTATACAGGCGTCTGTGCTGGTGGCGGCAGAGTATACAGGCAGGTGTGGTGGTGGCGGCAGAGTATACAGGCGTCTGTGGTGGTGGCAGAGTGTACAGGTGTGTGTGGTGGTGGCAGAGTGTACAGGTGTGTGTGGTGGTGGCAGAGTGTACAGGCGTGTGTGGTGGTGGCAGAGTGTACAGGCGTGTGTGTGGTGTGCAGAGTGTACAGGCGTGTGTGGTGGTGGCAGAGTGTACAGGCGTGTGTGGTGGCGGCAGAGTGTACAGGCGTGTGTGGTGGCGGCAGAGTGTACAGGCGTGTGTGGTGGCGGCAGAGTATACAGGCGTGTGTGGTGGTGGCAGAGTGTACAGGCGTGTGTGGTGGTGGCAGAGTGTACAGGCGTGTGTGGTGGTGGCAGAGTGTACAGGCGTGTGTGGTGGTGGCAGAGTGTACAGGCGTGTGTGAGGTGGCGGCAGATTATACAGGCATGTGTGGTGGTGGCAGAGTATACAGGCGTGTGTGGTGGTGGCGGCACAGTATACAGGCGGGTGTGGTGGTGGCGGCAGAGTATACAGGCGTCTGTGGTGGTGGCAGAGTATACAGGCATGTGTGGTGGTGGCAGAGTATACAGGCGTCTGTGCTGGTGGCGGCAGAGTATACAGGCGTGTGTGGTGGTGGCAGAGTATACAGGCGTGTGTGGTGGTGGCGGCAGAGTATACAGGCGTGTGTGGTGGTGGCGGCAGAGTATACAGGCGTGTGTGGTGGTGGCGGCACAGTATACAGGCGGGTGTGGTGGTGGCGGCAGAGTGTACAGGCGTGTGTGGTGGTGGCGGCAGAGTGTACAGGCGTGTGTGGTGGTGGCAGAGTGTACAGGCTGTGTGGTGGTGGTGGCAGAGTGTACAGGCGTGTGTGGTGGTGGCAGAGTGTACAGGCGTGTGTGGTGGTGGCAGAGTATACAGGCGTGTGTGGTGGTGGCGGCAGAGTGTACAGGCGTCTGTGCTGGTGGCAGAGTATAGAGGCGTGTGTGGTGGTGGCGGCAGAGTGTACAGGCGTGTGTGGTGGTGGCGGCAGAGTGTACAGGCGTCTGTGCTGGTGGCGGCAGAGTATACAGGCATGTGTGGTGGTGGCAGAGTATACAGGCGTCTGTGCTGGTGGCGGCAGAGTATACAGGCATGTGTGGTGGTGGCAGAGTATACAGGCGTCTGTGCTGGTGGCGGCAGAGTATACAGGCGTCTGTGCTGGTGGCGGCAGAGTATACAGGCAGGTGTGGTGGTGGCGGCAGAGTATACAGGCGTCTGTGGTGGTGGCAGAGTGTACAGGCGTGTGTGGTGGTGGCGGCAGAGTGTACAGGCATGTGTGGTGGTGGCGGCAGAGTGTACAGGCGTGTGTGGTGGTGGCGGCAGAGTGTACAGGCGTGTGTGGTGGTGGCGGCAGAGTGTACAGGCGTGTGTGGTGGTGGCGGCAGAGTGTACAGGCGTGTGTGGTGGCAGAGTGTACAGGCGTGTGTGGTGGCAGAGTATACAGGCGTGTGTGTGTGGTGGAGTATACAGGCGTCTGTGGTGGTGGCAGAGTGTACAGGCGTGTGTGGTGGCAGAGTATACAGGCGTGTGTGGTGGTGGAGTATACAGGCGTCTGTGGTGGTGGCAGAGTGTACAGGCGTGTGTGGTGGTGGAGTATACAGGCGTCTGTGGTGGTGGCAGAGTGTACAGGCGTGTGTGGTGGTGGAGTATACAGGTGTCTGTGGTGCGCTCGTGCAAGGCAGGGGTTAAAAAAAATAAAAAAAGATTATGCTCACCTCACCCCGAGCCCCCGCCGTCTTCTGCCGTGTTCCGCCGTCTTCTGCCGTGTTCCGCTAGGCTCCCGGTGGCTGTGCAGGCTCCCGGTGCCTGCAGTGATCTTCTATCTACTGAGAGTGAAGGACCTGTGGTGATGTCAGAGTCACGTGACCCGCGATTTGCCTGGAGTAAGCTGGTGTCACGTGACTCTGACATCACCACAGGTCCTTCACTCTCAGTAGATAGAAGATCACTGCAGGCACCGGGAGCCTGCACAGCCACCGGGAGCCTAGCGGAACACGGCAGAAGACGGCGGGAGACGGCGGGAGACAGCGCGGGCTCGGGTAGAGGTGTAGATTTTTTTTTTTTTTAGAGTAGTGCGGGTCTGCGGCTCGTGATGACGCTGCGCGTCATCACTCGCAGTCCCGCGCAAAGCATGTTGGGATTCGGCTACAACGCCCGAAATCCCAACTGCGGATTATATAAGTAGATAACAGCAGACAAGAGTAGCCGGATGAATTCTGAAGTGTAGCGGGATATACTTTCAGCCCAGATTCAGCCAAATGCTGCAAAGTTGATTGGACGGCGCTTCATAGTACAGATGGACAATGACCCCAAGCATACAGACAAAGCTACCCAGGAGTTCATGAGTGCAAAAAAGTGGAACATTCTGCAATGGCCAAGTCAATCTCCAGATCTAAACCCAATTGAGCATGCATTTCACTTGCTCAAATCCAGACTTAAGATGGAAAGACCCACAAACAAGCAAGACCTGAAGGCTGCGGCTGTAAAGGCCTGGCAAAGCATTAAGAAGGAGGAAACCCAGCGTTTGGTGATGTCCATGGGTTCCAGACTTAAGGCAGTGATTGCCTCCAAAGGATTCGCAACAAAATATTGAAAATAAAAATATTTTGTTTGGGTTATGTTTATTTGTCCAATTACTTTTGACCTCCTAAAATGTGGAGTGTTTGTAAAGAAATGTGTACAATTCCTATATTTTATATCAGATATTTTTGTTCAACCCTTCAAATTAAACGTTACAATCTGCACTTGAATTCTGTTGTAGAGGTTTCATTTCAAATCTAATGTGGTGGCATGCAGAGCCCAACTCACGAAAATTGTGTCACTGTCCAAATATTTCTGGCCCTAACTGTAAATATGCACAAACACTGTACACTCGTACAGTGTGTGTGTGTGTGTGCATATATATATATATACGCATACTGTTCGGGCGTGTATGCCCAGACAGTGTTTTCAGATTACGGAGGATTCCGATTTCTAATTCAGATCATCATCATGATTTGGCTAGAAATCGGATCGTAATCTATATACATAATCTCCAGTTTTACACTTTCGGTCACTGTGCCGGTATCACGCGGCGAGCGATGGAGCGCATGCGCCATCGCGAGCCGCCGACAGTGCCCGGAAGCGCAGAACGTTGTCGCAACACACCCCCCCCACCGCTGACCCGCCACATCCTCCCGCTCCCCCGCTATGTAAGTAGCTAAATACATAATATACACGTATCCCGATTATGTATATTTGTCTCCTCAACTCTGCTGCATTTCCTGTCACCTGCAAACTACATCTCCCTTCATGCACCGCGGCTCCTCCGTACAGTGGTACAGCGGTGAATGTATCCTACAGGAAGGAGCACGCTGAGGACATGTAGTTTACCAGGGGACGCAACCGCGATGCATGAGGAGAAGTGTGATTTCCAGGGGAGGAATCTGCCGGATTCTTCATACAAACTGCTCTGCACTGAAGAGTAGAGAAGTTGCTGCTACTTATACAATCTCCTGTATACTGAAGAGTGGTGTATATGTATTTTTGTCTGTATATGCATGTGTGTCTATACTGTATGTGTGTGTGTATACTGTATTGTGTGTGTATACTGTATGTGTGTCTATACTGTATGTGTGTGTGTATACTGTATGTGTGTGTTATACTGTATGTGTGTGTGAATACTGTATGTGTGTGTGTATACGTGTTATCTATACTGTATGTGTGTGTCTGTATACTGTATGTGTGTGTGTATACTGTATGTGTGTCTGTATACTGCATGTGTGTCTATACTGTATGTGTGTGTTGTATACTGTATGTGTGTGTATACTGTATTGTGTGTCTGTATACTGTATATGTGTCTTATACTGCATGTGTGTGTATACTGTGTGTGTGTATACTGTGTATTGTGTGTGTATATACTGTATATGTGTGTGTATACTGTATGTGTGTGAATACTGTATAGTGTGTGTATACTCTATATGTGTGTGTATACTGTATATGTGTGTGTGTATACTGTATATGTGTGTCTCTATACTGTATATGTGTGTGTATACTGTATATGTGTGTATGTATACTGTATATAATGTCTGTGTATATAACAGTGTGTGTATATAACTGGGTGTATATTGTCTATGTGTGTATATAACAGTATGTATACTTATATGTGTGTGTATATAACAGTGTGTATACTGTATATGTGTGTGTGTATATCTATATACATAATCGCCAGTTTTGCACTTCCGGCCACTGTACCGCTATCGTGACACTGCCTGGAAGCGCAAACATCCTGGCACCACACACCCGCCCGCCACTCACCCGCTGACCCGCCACATCCTCCCGCTCCCCCGCTCCATCCTCCCGCTCCCCCGCAATTCTTGCCCAGCGCCGACCACCGCCTCGCGCACAGTGCCGCCACTTCTCTGCTACCCACAGAGCCGCCTCTATACTCTGCTACCCACAGAGCCGCCTCTATACTCTGCTACCCACAGAGCCGCCTCTATACTCTGCTACCCACAGACCCGCCTCAATGCTCTGCTACCCACAGAGCCGCCTCGATACTCTACTATCCACAGAGCCGCCTCTTTACACACAATTCATTTCACCGCGCTCCCGATGCAATTGCATCGGGCCTTTTTACTAGTTTAAAATAACGATCAGCCTGAAAATCGTAATAAATTACGATCTTCAGTGATCGGATCGGCCAACCCTAATTCCAAATATGCAGAATTGTACTGGCCATACCTGTCCTGAACGCTGCCCCGGAGTTCAGCCTCACCTGTCTGCGGCATGCATGGGCTGAACTGCCATCGCCGGCTGATTCCTTGGCTCTCGTAGTTCAGTCCTGCAGATCCGTGGACAGGTCGGGCTGAACTCTGGAGCTCAGGTGAGATACGCCAGGATTTACAGAGGCGTTTTGCCTGCTGCTTGCAACCACTTTTAAAGCACTTTGCAAGCGCTTTGGAAAAACGCTTCTGTAAATAGGGGACGTGGCCAAGCTCTGCTATTTACACATTTATGCTGCATATGACCCCAGCCTAATGGACCATTCAGGTGTGCCTTAGGCCAAAAGCACACTGGTGATTTTACTGGCGTTTTACGCCTGTAAAAAAAAGCCTGTAAAAGCGCAATTGCCTTTTATACAGGCATTTTTTAACCTCCCTGGTGGTATGATTATGTCAGGAATTTTGTGCTAAAAGCGGTACCATTTTTTGGCATGGAAATTTGGTGTTATGTACTGTCGGCCTGCAATTCTTAGTAATTACCTGATCAAAGAAGACTCTAGCAGACCTCTCAGATGTGATAAAGTTTGAAAAATAAAATCATGAATTATAATTAAATAAATAATTAATTTTATTCAATAACCAATAATCTTATACCTGGCGGTATGATTATGTCAGGAATTTTGTACTAAAAGTGGTACCATTTTTTTGGTAAAAAAATTTCTTTTATGGGCAGAAATTTTATACATTTGTATTTCCTACCCAGTTCCGCCTCCAATGAGCCACTGCGGCTCACAGAGACGGAACCAGGGAGTCATATGGAAGCATCCGAAGGGGCTCTCACCGGCGATCACAGTGGGGACATCGCTGGATCACCAGGAGAAGGTAAGGAGACTCCGCTGCCATTTACCCCGAGCGTCAGATGTGGACCCACCGTGGTGCAGCTGCTTCAGCTGCACCAGGGCCCCTCAAGCCTCAGTAGACCCTGTGACAGAAGCGAGGAGGGTAACTGTTCCCGCCCCCCCTCTCCTTTGCAGCCCTGGCACCCAGACCTCCCAGCCCCAGGCGGCAGCACCCCCCCCTTCTCTGCAGAATATCTGCTGTAATGATCTGCAGAGCCCCTGTGCTGTAATGATCTGCAGAGCCCCTGTGCTGTAATGATCTGCAGAGCCCCTGTGCTGTAATGATCTGCAGAGCCCCTGTGCTGTAATGATCTGCAGAGCCCCTGTGATGTAATGATCTGCAAGCCCCTGTGCTGTAATGATCTGCAGAGCCCCTGTGCTGTAATGATCTGCAGAGCCCCTGTGCTGTAATGATCTGCAGAGCCCTGTGCTGTAATGATCTGCAGAATCTCTGCTGTTCTGCACTGCTGCTCTGCTGGTTTTATTGCCAAGAAAAGTTCTTTGCAGGCAGTAAGATCACAAGCAGCATTCACTATTGTCTCATAGATAAGTGACTCTTCTATATCTATTGGGACACAGCGTGCAGCATTAGGTGAGGAGCCCGGGGGAAGGGGGGCCTGGACGATTTGTGTGCTGGCAGCGTAGGGTGATCTGGTGATGAGCTGGGGTTTTTGTGCTGGCAGCGTCTGGTGAGGAGCATTGCTGGCAGGGTCTGGTGAGAAGCATTGCTGGCAGCGTCTGGTGAGGAGCATTGCTGGCAGCGTTTGGTGACGAGCATTGCTGGCAGCGTCTGGTGAGGAGCATTGCTGGCAGTGTCTGGTGAGAAGCAGGAGGGGTGAGGGAAGGGGGGTGTGCCGGCAGGAGGGAATTGCATGCAGCTCCTGCCTTTTCATTGCTTACACTTCTGTACTATTTCTGTAACACGGCCCGCGGGTAAGCCCGAGCTGGACTCGGGGTTACCGCTTCTGGCAGTGAATGTTAACCCCGAGTCAGGCTCGGGGAATACCGCTAGGAAGGTTAATCACCTCTCCACACTGCTGCTGTCAAGGTGCTGAAGTTTCATCAATCAGCACCTTGGACAGCATCTGATAGACACAGCGTAACCCTCCTACCAGCTTCAGTCTGTCGGCTTGGCGCTCTGCTAATGCCGTCTGTGGCTACTAATTGGAGCTTGCCGAGTCCAATCAGAAGAGCCGGGCCGCAGACAGCAGAGCGCAGAGCCGACACACGGAAGCCGGTATGAGGGGGCGGGGGGGGGCTGTACGGAGCCACACGGAGCCGCAAGCGGGGTCAGGGGAGCCCGTCAGCTACCGGGCACGCATGAGTTTCATGCATGCCCCTATGCCAGCCCCCTTAGAGCAGTGTTCACCAGTGAGTGGCCTTGTTGTTCTGCTAGTGTACACCTTGCTGACAGACAAGAGACGTTGTACATACCAGAGGTTGCTGCAAGAGCTGAAGAACTTGCAGCCTGGACTGCAGCCAGACAACCTGATGTTGGATATTGAACTAGCCGCAATACAGGCATTTGAAAGTGAATTCCCCAACCTTGAAAAGACTGGTTGCTTTTTCCACCTATCACAGTCGGTTTGGCGTAGAGTTCATAATGAAGGACTCAAGATGCAATACCAAGGTGACCATGAATTTGCCCGTTGGATACGCATGATACCTGCCCTGGCCTTTATACCAACACAGAATGTTGTGCAATCATTTGAAGAATTGGTGGAAGATCCTGACTTTCCACAAGAAGCCATACCTATTGCCAACTATTTTGAAGACAGGTATATCGGTCGAATGAATCGCAGAGGACGTCAAGCACCTTTGTTTCCAGTTCAACTCTGGAATGTGTCTGAACGAACATTGAATGATCAACAGTGAACAAATAATGATGTCGAAGGATGGCACCGTAGCTTTCGAGAAACATGTGGTACTCTTTTCCTAAATATATACTGGTTCATTAACTGTCTGAAACATCAGCAAGAGCTCCATAGTTTTGAAATTATTCAGATAATAGCAGGAAATCCCATCGCTGCAAGAAACAAAAGTATGCTGCAATTTCAGCAAGGGTTAAACGTATCGTGCAAGATTTCAATAATAGAAGCTTGATGGATTATCTGAGAGGCATTGCCTACAGCTTTGAATTTTAGTTCATGGTCACATATTGTATGTTTTGAGAGCAGTGTTTTTAGCTGTAAAATAATTCAAGCATTATAACCTGTAATTTGTCTTTTCTCTTTTTCTCTAATCCTTTCCCTCTATACCTTTTTATGTTTCTTGTTACAACAGTTTTGATATATACAGTTAAAGCATAATGGTACCTTTACACGCCGCTACAGTATGGTGGAAACAACCGGGTGCTTCACGTGCACGAGCACGCACCAACAGTTACAAATGGTACCCGATACCGCCTTTACACGCCACTACAAGGTGCTTTACAGAAGGTGTAAGCTATCTCTGGATGCACCCCCGGGTGCCTCAAGTTACCTTCTGTAGAGCACCGTCCCTCATTTACACGCCACTACAGAAGGTAATATGGGAGGACCTGGGGCAGCAGGGACAACACATAGGCGTGCCACAGTAGTGGATTACGAGACACTCGTACGATGATTGGACAATACAATAGCATCATGATTGGCCAGGCAGCGCATGAAGGCTGCCTAATACATGATGCTATTGCAATTGTGTAGTGTGAGTGGTCAGCTCCTTAAATATGCCGCCCTATGCAGCGACAACCAATCGTAATGCAGGAGCTTCCACCAATGATCGCTAATGGGGCGCGGTATCCCGGAGGCTGTGTCACGCCCCAGGGAGTTAACTAGGTGTCGAAACAACCCTCCTGTTCCTTCTTTAGACGCCGCTACACGCCGCTACCATCGGGTTGAAATGAACCTGTTTTAGAGCACTGCTCTGAAACAGGTGCCGCAAGTGACGGGTGGCAACAAGCTAGTTTACACGCCGCTACCTCGGGTTGATTTGACGGTGCAAGATACATTTGTCTCCGTAACCCGGTTGTTTCCAACCTTCTGTAGCGGCGTGTAAGGTACCTTAACTCTACAAAAAACATAAGTTATGTTATAGTACTGTGCCCATGATATTCATTTCCAAAGGAAACCTTCCAGCAGATTCACTTCTGTGTGAAAAGTCTCATCCAAGTTAAAGCTCCATGTGCTGCAGGATTTCAGTGGTTCCTAAGGGCGGCTTCACCTGCGGCGTGATCCGGTCCAGGGCTGTCCGGGTGGACCCAGACAGCCACGGACTGGATCAGCACACAGGACTGGGGGGATAATATGCCCTCCGGTCCGGTGTACATTGCACGCAGATTCAGCCGCTGACAGGTCAGGACCGCGGCGCCGCGGTCCTGACTTTTCAGCAGCGTGAACTGCGTGCGCTGTATACCGGATCGGAGGGCATATTAGCCCTCCAGTCCTGTGTGCTGATCCGGTCCACGGCTGTCTGGGTCCTCCCGGACAGCCCTGGACCGGATCACGCCGCAGTGTGAAGCCGCCCTAAGGAGGTTGTTTCTCCTTAGTAGCAGTACTTGTGGATAGATTCTAGAGGCCGTGGCTGCACATGAGCATGCAACTACCATAACAATATATTCCCTATGATGTATAAAGGGCTGCTGGTTTACAGTCCTCTGCAAAGCCCCCCCCATGTGTTCCGTCCTGTAACGGATTTACAGAGGCCGGGGGAGGGCCCTCCTCTTGTCCAGGACAGAGCACATGAGCGGAGGGTGGAGGGGAGCTTTGCAGAGGGCTGTGAAAAAGCAGCCCTGAATGTATCACAGGGAGCCAGGATCCATTCTGCTACCATGGGGGCACGAATGACCTCCTTAGTAACCAATGAAATCCTACTATTTTCCTGTCTGTTTGTAAAATTACTTATCTAGAAAACAAAGTTTTAGAATAAAAAAAACTAATTTGATCAGAATTCTATATCTTAGACTCATATGGAGTATTATTAGTGATAAGCGAACCTGCCATAGTTCAGTTCAAGCAGGTCTTTCCCGGATGCAAAAGATCCAGGTGGAAATTGGTAGAGGCAAAACATCCAGGGATGAAATGCTGGGGGCAAAATATCCGAGGGCGAACTGCTGGGGCAAAACATCCGGGGGTGAACTGCTGGGGGCAAAACATCCGGGGGTGAAACATCCGTGGGCGAACTGCTGGGGGCGAAACATCCGGGGGCGAACTGCTGGGGCGAAACATCCGGGGGCGAACTGCTGGGGGCGAAACATCGGGGGCGAACTACTGGGGGCGAAACATCCGGGGGCGAACTGCTGGGGCGAAACATCCGGGGGCGAACTGCTGGGGGCGAAACATCCGGGGGTGAAACATCCGTGGGCGAACTGCTGGGGGCGAAACATCCGGGGGCGAACTGCTGGGGCGAAACATCCGGTGGCGAACTGCTGGGGGCGAAACATCCGGGGGCAAACTGCTGGGGGCGAAACATATGGGGGTAAAACATCCGGGGGCAAACTGCTGGGGGTGAAACATCCGGGGGCGAACTGCTGGGGTCGAAACATCTGGGGGCGAACTGCTGAGGGCGAAACATCCGGGGCCGAACTGCTGGGGCGAAACATCCGGGGGCGAACTGCTGGGGGCGAAACATCTGGGGACGAACTGCTGGGGGTGAAACATTCGGGGGCGAACTGCTGGGGCGAAACATCCGGGGGCGAACTGCTGGGGGCGAAACATCCAGGGGCGAAACATCCAGGGCGAACTGCTGGGGGCGAAACATCTGTGGGCGAAATGATGGGGGCGAAACATCCGGGGGCGAACTGCTGGGGTGAAACATCTGGGGGCGAACTGCTGGGGGCGAAACATCCGGGGGCGAACTGCTGGAGGCGAAACATCCGGGGGCGAACTGCTGGGGGCGAAACATCCAGGGGCGAAACATCCGGGGGCGAACTGCTGGGGGCGAAATGTGCGGGGCCGAAATGTGCAGGGCGAACTGCTGGGGGCGAAATGTGCGGGGGCGAATGTGCGATGGGGCGAAGTGTACTTGGGGGAGAACTGCTGGAGGTGAAATGCTGGGGGAGAACTGCTGGGGGCGAACTGCTGGGGGCGAAACTTCCAACTCCTGCGTTAATTAGGGTACACCAAAAGCCTTGTGCTAAAAACATACTGTTGTCTGCACTAAATTTGCATCTCAGTGCTGCTACAGTCTGTTGCAGCGTAAATTAGGATACGCCAAAAGACAGGCTATTGTAGTCAGCGTTTGTGTCTGACTAGTCCACCTGCAGGGCCTTAATTTCAAAACTTAGGGTCTTGCTAAAAACATACTCTTGTCTCCACTAAATTTGCATCTAAGTTCTGCTCCTCTAGGTTGCAGCGTTAATTCGGGTACACCAAAAGCCTTGTGCTAATAACCTACTCTTGTGTGCACTAAATTTTAATCTTAAGTGCTGCTACTGTCTGTTGCAGCGTAAATTAGGATACGCCAAAAGACACGCTATTGTAGTCAGCGTTTGTGTCTGACTAGTCCACCTGCAGGGCCTTAATTTCAAAACTTACAGTCTTGCTAAAAACATACACTTGTCTGCACTAAATTTGCATCTCAGTGCTGCTACAGTCTGTTGCAGCGTAAATTAGGATACGCCAAAAGAATCTGGCCTCTCGCCAGCTCCAGTTGAAGTGGGTCATGAGGAGATCGTATGTACCGATGCCCAAATATTTGAGCAGCCACGGTCTCACGAAGGCAACGGTGGGAACGTGTCTCACCAAGAGGTGGACGATGATGAGACACAATTGCCACAAAGTCAGGAGGAGGACCAGGGTGCTGAAGTGGAAGACGACGTGGTGGATGATCCAGTAACTGACCCAACCTGGCAGGAGGACATGCAGAGCGAGGACAGCAGTGCACACAGGGAGTTAGGCGTAGCATCACAACAGGCCAGAAGAAGCAGGGTGGTGTCCGCAGGCAGAAGGCAGGCAACCGTTCCCCGGAACAACAACACGACAGAAGTTGCCAGTACAACTGTTAGGACTTCCCGAGTCTGGCTGTTTTTTAAGGTGTCTGCAGATAATTCAAAAAAGGCCATTTGCAACACCTGCCATGCCACCATCAGCAGGGGTAGCAAAACTAGCAGCCTGACCACCACCAGCATGATCAGGCACATGGCAGCAAAGCACCCGACTTTGTGGGATGTACAGCAGAGTACAGGAGCATTGTCTGCGGGTGACACCGCTGCGTCTTCCACTGTTGTGCGTCCAAGCCAATCCCCTGTCCATACTGCAGGCGAATATGCCTCCTGTCCTTCCCCTGTACTTGCACAAGCAGAAGGAGCACCATAATCAGCCACGTCCTTGTCCCAGCGCAGCGTTCAGTTATCCTTACCCCAAACTTTGGAACGCAGGCGCAAATACGCTGCCAACGCCCCACATGCCACAGTTCTAAATGCACACATTTCATGCCTGCTTGCGCTGGAAATGTTGCCTTTTAGGCTGGTGGAGACGGAAGCATTCCGCAACCTGATGGCGGCGGCTGTCCCACGTTACTCGGTCCCTAGCCAACACTATTTTTCCCGGCTTAGTATAAGGGAAGGGAAAGGGGATATTGCTCACCACGGCTTCCAGAGGCTGTTAGTGCTCGAAGTAATGGCTGGTTAGCCTGGACTCCCCTTTCCCTTCCCTTATACTAAGCCTATTTTTCCCGGTGTGCCGTCCCCGCATTACATAAGCACGTGTCCCAAAACATCATACGTGCCCTTAACAACGCAGTTTCAGGCAAAGTCCACCTAACCACAGACACGAGGACAAGTGCTTGCGGGTAGGGCCGATACATCTCTCTGACGGCACACTGGGTTAATATTGTGGAAGCCGGGACCCAGTCTGACCTTGGGACGGAACACGTCCTTTCCGACACCGAGGATTGCAGGCCCTAACTCTCAGGGTTTCACCCAACGTGTACAGCTCTGGCACGTCATGCTCCTCAGCCTCCTCCTCCTCCTCCTCCACTTCACCCTCCACAACAGTCCCAAGCTGGAAGCACTGCAGCACTGCCTCGGCTAAGCGGCAACAGGCTGTGCTGAAGCTAATATGCATAGGTGACAAACCCCACAACGCTGAAGAGTTGTGGACAGTAGAGAAGAGCGATGTTCGACTCGAATAGTTCGCCAATCTCAAATTCGAGTTGATTTTGGCCCTATTCGAGACATTCACCGAATTCGAACAATTTGGTTCAAATTCGGCGAATTTCGAACATGTTCGATTTTGGTTCGAAAATGCGGCAGATGCGGTCAGAAAACCGCATCTGCCGCATTTTGAGCCAAAATAAACATTACCTAGAATAAATAAAGTGTTAAAAATAAAAAAATTATCAATGCTCACCTGTCCTCGGTCCACCGACGCCTCTGGCAAGGTCCTGTGGCTTCCAGGACCTGTGGTGATGTCATGTTCTCGCGGAACTCCGGTCATGTGACCGGAGTTCCCGCGAGAACTGACGTCACCACAGGTCCTAGAAGCCACAGGACCTTGCCGGAGGCCTCGGTGGACCGAGGACAGGTGAGCATTGATAATTTTTTTATTTTTAACACTTTATTTAACTTCTTTTCACTTGCACAATGTATGTATATACATTGTGCAAGTGAAAAAACCCCACCACCCCGGTTTTTTTCGTTTTCCGGGGTGTTCGACGAATCAAATCGAATTCGAACACCGGGGTGGTGGCTCATCTCTAGTGGACAGCTCTGAAACAGCAGGCAGATCACTGGCTTACACCGCTGAACCTACAGCCAGGCATGGTCGTGTGTGACAATGGCCGCAACCTTGTGGCGGCTCTGAGGCGAGGCGAGCTGACACATGTTCCATGCGTGGCCCATGTGCTCAACCTCGTGGTTCAGCGGTTTATTAAATCGTACCCGGAGCTGTCTGATCTGCTCATCAAAGTACGCCGCCTGTGTGCCCATTTCAGAAAGTCACCTACTGCTTCTGCCGGCCTTGCCGGCTTTCAGTGGCGTTTGCAGCTTCCGGCTCACAGACTGGTGTGTGATGTCCCCACGTGTTGGAATTCCACACTGCACATGTTGGTCAGGATTTGTAAGCAGAAGAGGGCAGTTTTTGAGTACCAGCATCAACTAGGCCGTCAGTATACGGTTCAAACTCCACACATAAGACCTCAGGAGTGGACATGGATGTCCGACATATGTACCGTCCTCCAAAACTTTGAGGACTCCACCAAGATGGTGAGCGGCGATAACGCCATCATTAGCGCCACCATCCCGCTTCTCTGTCTTCTAAAACGCTCTCTGCTCAAAATCAAAGACGATGCATTGCAGGTGGAGCAGGAAAAGGTACTGGGTGATTACACACAGCCCAGCCTCATCTCATCCCAATGTGCATTGGAGGACTATGACGAGGAGGAGGAGGAGGAAGAAGAAATGGAGCTACTTTCATTTGGAATTGATGGAAATACATGCACAACCGTCAGACCGTCGGTTGAGCGGGGATGGCCAGAGGACAGGGGAGAGGAGGAGGAGGAAGAGGAGGTCAGCATGGCCAGTCATGCTGTTGGTGAGGACCCAGAAGTCTTGACTGTTAACAGTCTAGCGCACATGGCTGACTTTATGTTACGCTGCCTGTGTCGTGACCCTCGTGTTATGAAGATCTTGACGGACACTCATTACTGGTTGGTGACACTTTTAGACCCACGCTACAAAGGGAACTTTATTTCTCTTATTCCCGAAGCGGAGAGGTCTACAAAAATGCTGCAGTACCAGAAGGCCATAGTGGCAGAATTACTAAAAAAATTCCCTTCCAAGGTGTCCGGCAGAGAGAGGCACAAGAACAATCCAGCAGAGGTAGAGGAACACTCTCAAAGATCTGAGACACTTTTCTCAGCACCCCCAGTACCACAGGCCCTGAGGTGCGGGGCAGTGTCACAAGGAATGCAAAGTTTGCAAAGATGCTGAGGGAGTACCTTCTGATCGTACTAAAGTGCTCCTAGACTCTTCTGTGCCTTTCAATTATTGGGTAACCAAGCTGGACACGTGGCAGGAATTGGCTCTCTATGCCTTGGAAGTCCTGGCGTGCCCTGCCGCTAGCGTGTTGTCAGAGCGTGTTTTTAGTGCCGCAGGTGGAATCATTACAGATAAACGCACCTGCCTGTCAACTGAAAATGCTGACAGGCTGACTTTAATCAAGATGAACAAGGGTTGGATTGGGCCTGACTTCACCACACCACCACCAAATGATAGCGGAATTTAAATTTGGTGCCGGTAGATTCCCATGCACCTCTGCACACCCACACATGGGTACAGACTTCATGTGTTTAGCTACTTGCTGTACAGCTCCTCCTTCTCCTCATCCGCCACCATCATATAATCAGTGTGACCATGGTTCATGATGCCACAAAAGCATAATTTTTGGACATCATATTTATGATGATGATGCACCTAACCATTGTAAAGTTAGGCATTAGTTTCATGTATACCCCACACGGGTAAATGTTTTAGTCCATGCTTCCAGAATGGGCATTACAAGTACAGGAGACCCGCTCCTTTGCAATGGGAACAATTTTTAGAGGCTCTCCTCCATGTTTCATCCCAGGGGCATTGTAATGCCTCCCAATTTTTGGCTTCCCTGACTAGGGAGACAGTACAGCAGACTCACTTGCTTCAAATGGGCACATTAGTTTATAAGGCTCTCATGCATGTCTCTATCCAGGGGCATTGAAGTGCTACACAATTTTTGGCTTCCCTGACTAGGGAAATAGTACAGCAGACTCACTTGCTTCAAATAAGCACATTAGTTTATAAGGCTCTCATGCACGTTTCTTTTTTTTTTTTTTTTTTTTGTTCAAATATTTTTTATTGATTATATGGGGGTATTTACAGGGTGAAGACTTTACAGACAGTAATACAAAACAAGGTTGAAGACAAAAACATTGGGATAGTACGATGGTTACATAGAAGTAAGATAACATAAAATTAGGCAATTGCCTATCTCAAACAGATAAACATTTCAAAAAGAGAAAAAAAAAAAAAAAATTCCAATAACTTTGGAAGAAATAAATGTCTTTGACAAAAAATTTGACCAACAGTGGTCGATTCGATGAAGATACAAACTGCATATATTAAATACATCAAAAACATAGGATGAGATGCGCTCATCAGTCTATATTGCAAAGGTAATGTACATAAATAGAACAACAAAGAGGAAAGAAAGAACACCTGAGGTGACCAACACGTGGATATCCTATTATAATCTGTAGTAATAGGTATGTATCCGAGGCATTTAAATGTTAATTATTAGTCATTGAGGTTTAGAGGTTAGGGGGGTTGTTTGTCAACAGCCTTGGTCAGATGATTCAAGGATTGTGTAGAGATCCATAGTTCCCAATTATAGAAGAATTTATTATATGTGTTGTCTCTAACTGCGTAAGTAAATTCAAAAGAACAATGATTAGAAATTCTGTCCGTTAATTCTGCAATGGTGGGAATTTCTGAGGACTTCCATTTAGCGGCTATAAGTAGCTTAGCTGTGAGAATAACTTGGGATACTATGAATCTAAGAGTGTGGGGAATGTCTGATATGCCAATTGAGAGGAGAACCAGTTGAGGGGAGAGAATGAGTCTAAAATTGGTAGTCCTATATATTAAATCTTGAACACTCAACCAGAAGTTGAGAATTTTTGGGCACCTCCAGAATACATGTGTTAATGTTCCAATTTGAGAACATTCTCTCCAGCAATTCGGAGAGTTAAGAGGGTCTATGTGATGCATTCTGGAAGGAGTCCAATACCATCTCGTTAGTATTTTAAAGAAGGTTTCTTGGATGGAAGCGCAGTTCGTATTTGAATAAGAGTGATCTATTGCTTTAGCTAATTCTTCCGGTTCTATATTAAATCCCAACTCTTTCTCCCATGCTATTATATAGGGAAGTTTATGGATAGTGAGGTCGTCAATCAGGGTACGATAAATATGACCAGTCATCCAAGTCGACTTTCTTTGTGGGTTGTCTAAAAGTTCTGTGATAGGCCTAGGGACTGTGAAGACAGAGTCAAAATCCACTTGAGATGATTTAATCAATCTCCAAGCCGACCTGTCTAACCAGGTGAGACCATATCTCTGTTCCAGGACTAGAAATTGTACTAATTTCCCTCTGGACAACAGGTCATCTATGAAACGAATACCCCGGGCCAACCAAGAAGAAAGATCTAAGCCTGGGATGATATATTCAAGGGTTTCTAACGGGATTTTCTTAGAGGGTGGGTCAGAAGCAAGATGGTTTGTTTTTTTAAGAAGCGCTATCCATGCTTGTAATGTAGCTTTAATTGTTGGGATTGCAGGTAGGATTTTTGTTGGGTTATATAGGTGCGCAATTATTAATGCTGATGGATTATTAGATTTAATTAACTCTAGTTCAAGTTCAACCCATACTGGGGAGTTTAATGAAATATTGAGCCAGTTCTGGGATAGTTTCAACACGGAAGCAAGATAATAAGCGTGAAGGTTAGGAATCCCCATTCCTCCTCTCCTTTTATGTTTTTCTAAAATTGTACCAGATAATCTAGGTCTAGACTTTTGCCAGATAAATTGTCTCAATTGATGTTGAAGACCATTTAGGCTATTTTTACAGACGGGGAGAGTAATCGCTCGGACCATGTAAATAAACTTTGGAAGTATCTTCATTTTTAGAGCAATCACTCTACCCGTCCAGGAGAGTTGGAGTTTAGATAGGTTTGCAATGTCTGTTTTGAAGGAATTTTGTAGATTCAATATGTTTTTTTTAGTGATATCTGAAGTGGGATTCGTTAATTGGATACCTAAGTATGAAATTGAGTTAGATTTCCAAGAAAAGGGGAATTGCTTCTTTAGATAGGATAGGAATGTTTTCTCGATGTTGAATTCTAGAATTTGTGACTTATTAGTATTTATCTTATAATGGGAGATACTAGAGAAGGTCTTGATAGCATAGGAAAGGTGATGTAGGGATTTAAGCGGATTTGTAACGGATATAAGTATATCATCTGCAAAAAGTGTAATTTTGTGCCGTTGTGAATTTATGTGGATACCTCTGATATTTTCATTTTGTCTAATTGATTCTGCTAATGGTTCAATAAAAATGGCAAAAAGGATAGGTGACATGGGGCAGCCCTGTCTAGTACCATTGGAAAGGGATATTTTACGGGAGATTGCTTGATTTGAGTAAATTTTGGCTGTGGGATTGGAGTACATTGCCGAAATTGAATTAAATATATTACCTCGAAATCCGAATTTATGTAAGGTTAGAAATAAATAGTTCCAATTGACTCTATCGAATGCCTTCTCGGCGTCAAGGGCCAAGAAGGCAGTCGGGATCCTAGAAGTTTCAGAGTGGATTAGCAGATTTATGGCTCTTCTGGTGGCATCTGAGGTCTGTCTGCCTGGGATGAAACCCACCTGATCTTTTTTAATTAGTTTACTAATATGCTTTTGGAGCCTATTTGCTATCAGCTTGGCGAGGATTTTGGTGTCACTGTTTAGGAGGGATATAGGTCTGTAATTTTTAGGTTCAGTGGGATCTCCTTTGTCTTTCGGAATAACTATCACCACTGCTTCTGACATCTCTGGAGGAAGGGAGCCCGATTTTGCTATCGAATTCGCCAGTCTTAGAATAAAAGGGGAGAGATGTTTAGTGAAAGTTTTATACAGCTCGTTTTGCAGACCATCAGGACCTGGAGCTTTCTCTTTTTTTAAGGTTGCAATTAAAGAGTTGATTTCCAAAAGAGAATATGGGGCGTTAAGATTTTCTATCTCAAGATCTGAGAGAGAGGGCAATTTGAGAGGATCTAAAAAATTCTTAATACTTTCGATGGAAGGAATCTGAGTATTAGTGTCATTTTTAAGATTATAAAGGGAGTCATAATAGTCGGCTAAAGTGTTAACAATATCCTTGGGGTGAAATTTACTTTTCCCTGTTGAGTCTTTTATCTCAGAAATTCTATTCTTTTGTCTGAGAATTTTGATTCTTGTTGCAAAAAATTTGGTCGGTTTGTTATCTGAGAAATAGAATCTAGATTTGGATTGTTGGATCATCTTGGCATAATTTGAGGTTAATACAGATCTTAGCTCTGTTCTCAGTTTGAAAATGTCTTCTGAGGTGTTAATGGATGGATTATTGATTTGAATGTTTTCTAGATTTTGTATTTTGTCTATTAAATTCTGGGTTTTTTCACGTTTTTGCTTATTTAATCTAGAATTTAGTTGAATTAGTTTCCCTCGTAAGACAGATTTGAATGCTAGCCATAAAGTCGAGATGTTGATGTCAGGAGTGTCATTTTCTGCAAAGTAATATTTAATAGTATTTTCTATGTCAGTCTTGAATTGTGGGTGTGAGTATAGAAAGCTGTTGTTGCTCCATAATTTTTCAGGGCAAGAAACTGGAGATGGGGAGAATTCAAAGAGTATGGGGGAGTGGTCAGACCAAGTTCGTGGTCCTATGTTAATTTTTCGAAATTTGTGGAGTGAAAAGACATTTGTCAGAACCAGGTCTATTCTTGCATAAGAATTAAATCTGCCCGAGTAGTGAGAAAATTCAATTGAGTTTGCATGAATACATCTGAAAACGTCATATAGCTCAGTGCGGGCAAGCCAAGGATTGAGGGGTTTAGTATAATGTCTTGATTTTGTGGATGAGTCAAGGATAGGGTCTGGGACAACATTAAAATCACCTAATATGATTAATTCACCTTTCTTTTTATCACTAACAATATTCATGAGTCTATTTAGGAATGTAATATGACTCTTGTTCGGGAGATAAACATTCACTATAGTATAAGTGTAATTGTTGATTTTGCACACTAGAATTAAATACCTACCCTCAGGATCACTGGTCAGGGAAATTTCCTCGAAGGATATAGAGTTTTTAATAAGGATAGCTACACCTGCTTTTTTCTTTTCATTTGAGGAGAAGTAGTATTTCTGGAAGACTTTGTTTTCAAATTTTGGGGGATTAATTGATGAGATTCTTGTCTCTTGCAGGCAAACAATCTCCGAATTGGATTCTTTAATAAGTTTCCAAGTGTGGTACCTGCGTTGGGGGGAATTTAGGCCGTTGACATTGATGGAGAGGAACTTAAGGGACATTAAATATTTGGTTTTGATTAATTATATGTCTCGGAGTGTAGGGAACATACTTATAAAAGGTCATGGGGAAGTCAGGTAGTTTTGAGTCTCTCAGGCAGAAGATAGGAAGGGTTAGAAGTTGAAAGTTAAGGGGGTGTCACACGCGTCAATATCGCCTGCACGATATCGACTGCACGTGACGTTGCAGCGATATTGACGCGTGTGACATACTGCATCAACCAGCGATAAATCGCTGGTTGATGATCGCCAGGTTTCAGAACCAGCTCTGAAACCTGGCGATTGTCGCCCGGTGGACACGCAGCATCGCTGCGTGTGACACCGGGACTAGCGATATTCCAGCTCCCAGCGCCTCTCACAAGCGCTGGGAGCTGGTCTCCAAGGTACACTGCGGGTAACTAGGCAGCGCGCGCTGCCTAGATACCCGACTGTGTACCTTAGTTACCAGCCTCCTCCGCTCACCGGGTGAGCGGAGGAGGCTGGTAACTAAGGTACACGTCGGGTATCTAGGCAGCGCGCGCTGCCTAGTTACCCGCAGTGTACCTTAGTTACCAGCCTCCTCGCTCACCGGGTGAGCGGAGGAGGCTGGTAACTAAGGTACACGTCGGGTATCTAGGCAGCGCGCGCTGCCTAGTTACCCGCAGTGTACCTTAGTTACCAGCCTCCTCTGCTCACCGGGTGAGCGGAGGAGGCTGGTAACTAAGGTACACGTCGGGTATCTAGGCAGCGCGCGCTGCCTAGATACCCACAGTTTACCTTGGAGACCAGGCTGCTCCCGCTTCCAGCAGGCTGGCAGCGGGAGCAGGACATCGTGGAAACGATATTTAAATCGTTTCCATGATGTCACTGGTCAATTGATCGCTGGTGAGTCTGTCTGTGTGACAGCTCACCAGCGATCAGCCGTCAATGTCGTCAGCGATCAGATCGCTGACGACATTGACGCGTGTGACACCCCCTTTAGAGAATGGCAATTTCCAGTCGTGGATTAGTTATCACAAAGAGCAAAGTGTCAACTAGTGAGGGATGTAAATTGAACAAATTATTAAACAATAAAATAGAGGAATCCCAACACGGAGGGTTTCGTAAGTGAATAAACCTCCTGGGAGGCTACTGTTACAGCCTTTAAAACCTAATAACTGGTCTAGAACTTGAACTTTAAGAAATGATTAGATTGAGTCGGCGTAGAGTTTTTTGTCCCTCTGTGGAGTCATCAATTGTTATAAGCTTGTCTTTGTAGGTGAACAGGACCTTGGCAGGGTTGAAGCCCCAAGTGTAAAGGATGGATTTTCTACGGAGAACTTCGGTGATTCCAGAAAGATTTTTCCTCTGAATCAATGTCTCCCTTGAGAGGTCAATAAGAATTTTTAGGGAATCGTATGGTTTGGGAAGATGTTTATGCATTTTTATATATTTCAAGAAGCGCTCTTTCGTGTGGAAAAAATGAAATCTAACTATAATGTTTCTAGGAATTTCTGGTTTCAAGTGAGTAGGTTTGCTTAGTCTGTGGGCTCGGACAAGGGTCATGTCAAGTTCAGATAATTCTGGAAGAGTTAATTTAAGAATCTTTTTAATGTGTTGTTCGATTTGATGAGATTTGATCGTTTCCGGTACTCCTCGGAATTTTAAATTCAGCCTCCTGTCCCTGTCCTCCATAGCAATCATCCCTCACCACAGAGAGGTCTCCTTTGAGTGTTTTTTGTACTTCAGATATTTTTTGTACTTCAGATATTTTTTGAACCGAGGTTGTGATAATTTTGATATCATCCTCATTTTTTTCAGTACGTATGGAAATAGATGCCATAGCGTTTTCTAGGGAATCAAAGCGACTATCAAGGTCTGATTTGAATTTACTGAAAATTTCCAGGAAGAAATCTTTACCTGGAGGTTTATCTCCGTCTGAAATTTGATTTAATTCTGGATTTGACTCAGCTTTGTGGCGTCGTCTTAATGGACTAGATGTTGGGGTTTTATCTCCGTCAGAGTTTAATTGGATTTTAGAGTTATGAGATTTGGACCTAGATGATGTGGTCAAGTCGGGTTCTTTTCTTTTACCTGTTCTCTGTGAGGTATCCAGAGGAGAAGTTTCATCTAAATTATTATCAGTAGAATCCGACCATTGGTCAGAGTGTACAGATGTGTTAGGAGATCTCGATCTATCTCTTCTTGTCATGTTCCCTGAATTAGTCTCCATGGCTTGACCTTCAGAATCCAACCCTCCTTTAGAGTTTTTGTTCTTTGTGTTTGGCATTATCATAAAAAAAAAAAAAAAAAACTGGTCTCCTAGTAGAAGGATATATGAGGTGATTTGAGTACAAGAAAGATACACTTAGATTCGACTAGGACTATATGAACAAAGGGGGAGTACGTGGAGATCGGAAAAGTTTATAATGAGGGCCCAGATAAAGCCGGGAACAGTTGACAAAAGGCCCAGTAAAAGTATTACAAATAATAGAGATATTACAATCTGTAGGTTATCTCGGTAATACAATCTTCAATTTAAACAAAAACACATTTGGTAAAAATCATATTATACACTTGTTAGAGGACAGGAAAGAAGGAAATGAGGATATTAAGGACAGGGAAGAGACCTGAGGTAGATCAGATGAGGATTACTTTTATAAAATAGTGATGAGGGTTAGAAGACTGCGCAGAGAACAGAGACAAAGAGGGGGAAATAGAGGAGGTATCTAGTGTGAATAAGAGAAGAAAGATATTTTTAGGAGATGTTAGAAAGTATAAATCCGATGGGTCTCAGAGTGCTCAGCTCTGATGACCTCGAGAATCACTTTTGGTTAGGAGATTTAGTTAGGGAGAGGGTTGTATAGAAAAGAAGTGAGAGAGGAAATAAGGTAAAACAAGGAAAGATTTCAGCAAAGTAGATAAGCAGGTGTAATTCACATAAATACCAGACAACTCCAGGTTAGACTTGTAATAGGTTTTGAAGTCCAGGAATTCTTCATATAGGTGTTGTTTTGTGGAGATATCTGCATACTGAGGGGTCTGCGGTTTCAAAGATGCGTTTTTCCGGTCTGAAGAACAAGTCTGTGAGCTGCAGTGAGAGAAAAAGGTCCGAGTTTACACCTCTGGCTGACAGATTATTGCTTTCAAATTGGCAGCAAATGTAGCAGAGTCGCTTCTGTTTTTTTCCCAACTATATGAATGTTTCTAGCTTGGAGAGGAGAAAAAAAACTCGCTCCTTCTCCTCCTGGTATATCAGGCTGCTTCTCCCCACCTCTGGTGAACAGTCAGATCAAGGTGTCACTAGTAATCAGTGCCTCTCAGAGAAAATAATGTAAATAATATGCCTGAGGCCAGTCAGACCTTGGAAAGTCAGGTGCTGCTTATAATTGATGACAACAGGTTTTGACAGAGGCTATTCAGACCCTGTCAGCTCAGGTAGCCATGTGTCACTTAGGGTACCTTTACATGCGGCTACATTTCTTGGGTGGCTACAGGTAACTTACTGGTTGCAGTGAAATCATGGAGAGATTATTCCATTTGTACACAGCAACAAGATAGAACCTTGTCTCCATGATTTCACTGCAACCAGTAAGTTACCTGTAGCCACCCTAGAAATGTAGCCGCGTGTAAAGGTACCCTAAGAGATGAATACTGGCAGTAGGGACTATCCAAGTCCAGACAGACCGTGCTAGATCTGGCAGCCAGGCAATGCCTGAAGATGACTAATGGCAGCGGGTACTGACCGATGCCCGTCAGACCGCGCCAAATCAGGCAGAGAGACACTATTTGGAGTTGTTTGATGGCAGCAGGGCCCGTTCCAGGCCAGTCATAACGCGTCGGTACTGACAGTCAGGCGCCGCTCTGAGGTAATCGATGGTAACAGGGTCCGCCCGAGGCCAGACAGACCGCTCCGTGAGGTAAATAGTCACAGGGGCCTCAAAGCCAAGATTTCGGGTTAAAGTAGATCAAAACAAGCTCAAATCATTCTTAAAGATTAAGTGGATGATTCCCTATAGGAATCATGGATGGATGACTCCTAGGAGGGCTGCTGTCTGGTAGATTCCAGTCATGAGGAGAGGAGCTCAGCAAACAGCGACCATTCTTCTTGAGCTCCAGGCCACGCCCCTCCTCATGCACGTTTCTATCCAGGGGCATTGAAGTATTACCCAATTTTTGGCTTCCCTGACTAGGGAAATAGTACAGCAGACTCACTTGCTTCAAATGGGCGCATTACTTTATTAGGCTCTCATGCACGTCTCTATCCAGGGACATTGAAGTATTACCCAATTTTTGGCTTCCCTGACTAGGGAAATAGTACAGCAGACTCACTTGCTTCAAATGGGCACATTAGTTTATAAGGCTTTCATGCACGCCTCTATCTGGGGCATATTGGTGTCTCCAATTTATGGCTTCCCTGCCTAGGGCAATACTACAGCAGATACACTTGCTTACAATGGGCACATTTTTTGAAAAAGGCCCTCATGCACGCCTCTATCCAGGGGCATATTGGTGTCTCCCTAATTTATGGCTTCCCTGCCTAGGGCAATACTAAAAAAGACCCAATGGCTTACAATGGCCACATTTTTTAAAAAGGGCCTCATGCACGCCTCTATCCAGGGGCATATTGGTGTCTCCAATTCATGGCTTCCTTGCCCAGGGCAATACTACAGCAGATACACTTGCTTACAATGGGCACATTTTTTGAAAAAGGCCCTCATGCACGCCTCTATCCAGGGGCATATTGGTGTCTCCCTAATTTATGGCTTCCCTGCCTAGGGCAATAGTAAAAAAGACCCACTGGCTTACAATGGCCACATTTTTTAAAAAGGGCCTCATGCACGCCTCTATCTGGGGCATATTGGTGTCTCCAATTTATGGCTTCCCTTCCTAGGGCAATACTACAGCAGATACACTTGCTTACAATGGGCACATTTTTTGAAAAAACCCTCATGCACGCCTCTATGCAGGGGCATCTTGGTGCCTCCAAACCTTTGGCTTCCCTGCCTAGGGCAATAGTAAAAAAGACCCACTGGCTTACAATGGCCACATTTTTTAAAAAGGGCCTCATGCACGCCTCTATCTGGGGCATATTGGTGTTTCCAATTTATGGCTTCCCTTCCTAGGGCAATACTACAGCAGATACACTTGCTTACAATGGGCACATTTTTTTAAAAAGCCCTCATGCACGCCTCTATGCAGGGGCATCTTGGTGCCTCCAAACCTTTGGCTTCCCTGTCTAGGGCAATAGTAAAAAAGACCCACTGGCTTCCAATGTCCACATTTTTTAAAAAGGCCCTCATGCACGCCTCTATCCAGGGGCATTGAAGTGCCTCCCAATTTTTGGCTTCCCTGCCCTAGGGCAATGCTACAAAACACACACTTCCTTATAATGGGCACATTATTTAAAGAGGCCTTCATTTACGTCTCTTCCCAGGGACATGAGAGTGCCAGACAATTTAAAAAAAAATAATCTTTGATATAATCCAAAAAACTAACATACACCAACTCTGTCTCACAAGTGGGTATGAGCCCTTAATATTTTTTCCATGAAAATCCGTTTTGGTTTCATTTTGTAACGTTTTCTTGACAGTCCGTAAAAGTGGCGTAATGGTCTGACAACATTGTTGACATCAGTGACCTTGGGGTCTGAAATGCTTCCAGGGGTCTTCCCCATGCTGTTCCCATGTCATTTGAGCACTGTTCAGATACGTTTGTGACATTTTTAGGCTTTTTCCATGCTGCCGGGGGTCATGTCAGAAAAATACTCGGGTCTCCCATAGGATAACATTGGGCTCGGTGCTTGGGCCGAGTACACGAGTATCTTGGGATGCTCGGCCCGAGCTTCGAGCACCCGAGCATTTTAGTACTCACTCATCACTATTAGATACGTGTTTCTGGAATACCGTAGTATTGGCGTAGTCTCTCTAGTGGACTGGCAGGTTCACCGATTGCAGGGATCTCTGGTTCCGGTACAACGGGTGGTTCTTCTACTCTTGGCACTTCTACTGCTGGTGGGAACATCAAAGTTGGAATTAGATATGCACCTCCTATTTGGGGCCAATCCGCTGGTAATTCTCCAATAAGTGTTTGGACTGTCTTTGGCTTCTCTTTCTCAGGTTCTTGATAAAGTACATCTTCTTCAGGTTGTAACTGTTGAGGGCACTTCTTCAAATGATCTCTGGACACTGTTGCTGTTGTTTCACCATGGTCTTTGCTGATGAGACAGGTTTTCTGGTTATCAAATTTAGATGGTATACCGTGTATGGTTCTTTTTCCCATTGATCATCTAGTTTGTGCATCCTTCTTTTTCTTTTCAAAACCAATTCACCTGGTGTTAAGGGTGTTCCTTGCACACTTTTGTTTAAGTTGGTTTCTTGTTTTTCTCAAGATTTTTCCAGACTTCTCTCAACTAGAGATGAGCCACCACCCCGGTGTTCGAATTCGATTCGATTCGTCGAATCGACGGGGTGTTCGACGAATGTTCGTCGAATGCTCGACGAACACCGTCGAACACCCCGAAAAACGAAAAAAACCGGGGTGGTGGGGCTTTTTCACTTCCACAATGTATATGCATACATTGTGGAAGTGAAAAGAAGTTAAATAAAAGAAATAAAGTGTTAAAAATAAAAAAATAATGGATGCTCACCTGTCCGCGGTCCACCGACGCCTCCGGTATGGTCCTGTGCCTTCCAGGACCTGTGGTGACGTCAGTTCTCGCGCGAACTCCGGTCACGTGACCGGAGTTCCGCGAGAACATGATGTCACCACAGGTCCTGTAAGCACAGGACCTGGCCGGAGTGCTTAAAATAGATATTTTTATGATTTTAAGTAAAAGAAAGGGTCCGAATCATAAAAATATCTATTTTAAGCATTCTGGCCAGATCCTGTGGCCTACAGGACCTGTGGTGACGTCAGTTCTCGCGGGAACTCCGGTCACGTGACCGAGTTCGCGCGAGAACTGACGTCACCACAGGTCCTGGAAGGCACAGGACCATACCGGAGGCGTCGGTGGACCGCGGACAGGTGAGCATCCATTATTTTTTTATTTTTAACACTTTATTTCTTTTAGGTAATGTTTATTTTGGCTCAAAATGCCGCAGATGCGGTTTTCTGACCGCATCTGCCGCATTTTCGAACCAAAATCGAACATGTTCGAAATTCGCCGAATTTGAACCAAATTGTTCGAATTCGGCAAATGACTCGAATAGGGCCAAAAACAACTCGAATTTGAGTTTGGCGAACTATTCGAATCGAACATCGCTCATCTCTACTCTCAACGCATTCTTGTATTTTCTGGAATTGTTCTTTCCTACGAGTATCCCAATCTGCATCTGTAGTATCTGCTTCAGGAAGTACTATGCCTATTTCAAAGTCTACTGGCAATTTTCCTGGTCTTGCTCTCATGAGGTATGCAGGGGTACAATTTATTGAGCTTATTGGGATGTTGTTGTAGATGTCAACAAGATCTGGTAATTTTTCTGGCCATTGGTTTCATTCTTCTAAGGGCACAATTTTCAGCAATTCAATTACCACCTGATTCATCTTTTCACACTTTCCATTAGCTTGAGGATGGTAAGGCGTGGTGTGAATTTTCTTGCATCCGTATAGGCGACAGAACTTTTGAAATATTTCCGCTTGAAAGGCAGGACCTTGGTCTGTCTATACCTGTTCTGGATAACCATGTGGTCTGCAGAAATAGGCTTGTAATGTTCTTGCTGCTGTCTGAGCTGTTAAATCTCTTACCGGAGCTACCACAAGTAATCTGGAATAGTGGTCTACCATGGTAAGATCATAGGTGTAGCCTGATTTGCTGGGTGTGAGATTGACATGATCAAAGGCTACCAATTCTAATGGTTGTTTGGTGATGATAGGCTGCAGTGGTGCTTTCTGGCTGTTACGATCTCTTCTTCTTAATGAGGATGGTCCACAATTTTTACACCATCTCTCTATGGAGGATCTCATGCTGATCCAATGGAATCTCTCACGTAACAATATTTCCAGTTTTCTCTATCCAAAATGTCCTGCTCCATCATGGTACGCTTCTAACACTATTTGGACATCTCTCTTTGGAACCACAACTTGCCATACCATTTCATGTGTTCTTGGGTTGATATACTGTCTGCACAATTGACCTTGATAGATGAATAACCTGTTTCTTTCTTTCCACAGGTACTGGGCCTCTGGTGGAGCATTCTTTTCAAGTTGGGAATCCGGTTGGGTTATTAACTTCTTCACAAGGCTCACTGCCGTATCACTGTCTTGAGTCTCCTTCCATTCATAGTGAGGCAACGGCTTTAGTGCAACAGTCTGACGGTTCTGGTAGATGTGATCTTCAGCCATTTTCCATTTTCTACTTTTATGGAAAGCTGGGAGTTCTATTTCCTCTAAGACATCCTCTTCTTCTTCAATTCCTTGCAGATGTACTTGAGGGTTTCTGGAGAGGGCATCAGCATTTGCGTTGTTGCGGCCTGCCCGGTATTTGATGGTAAAGTCATAATTCGATAGTCGGGCCATCCAGCGTTGCTCCAGTGCACCAAGCTTCGCAGTATCCAGGTGTGTTAACGGGTTATTATCCATGAAGACGGTAAATTTCGAAGCAGCTAGGTAATGCTTGAACCTTTCTATTATAGCCCAGAGCAAGGCCAGGGACTGCAACTTAAAGGAACTGTAGTTTTCCGGGTTCCTCTCAGTGGGTCGAAGTTTTCTGCTGGCGTAGGCAATTACTCTCTCTCTACCATCTTGGATCTGGGACAGGACTGCTCCCAGGCCTACATTGCTTGCGTCGGTGTAAAGGATGAATGGTAAGTTATAATCGGGGTAAGCCAGGATTTCCTCACTGGGCCTGCTTCATCTGTTGGAAGGAATTTTCTTGCTCTTCTTCCCATTCTAATGGTGGCTCTGAAAATCTTCTTTTCTTAGATTGGCCTACCAGAAGATCTTGTAGGGGCGCTGCCATCTTTGTGTAGCCCTTAATGAATCTTCTGTAATACCCAACCAAACCTAACAATTGACATACTTCGGTGACGGTGGTTGGTCTCTGCCAGTCCTGGATAGCTGTCACTATTTCCGGGTCTGGTGCTACTCCATCTGCGCTGACCACATGCCGGAGGTATTGGACTTTAGGTTTCAGCAGGTGACGTTTAGATGGTTTGAGCTTCATCCTGTACTTTGCTAAAGCTGCAAATACCTCTGCCAGGTCTTCCAGGTGTTCTTCATAGGTCTTAGAATACACGATGACGTCGTCCAGGTATAACAGCGCCATCTCAAAATTCCGATGTCCCAGGCAACATTCCATGAGTCTTTGAAACGTTCCTGGTGCATTGCATAACCCGAATGGCATGCTGTTGAATTCGCATAGGCCCATTGGTGTTGTGAATGCAGTCTTCTCTCGGTCTTCTTCTGCAATGGAGACCTGCCAATACCCACTAGTGAGATCTAACGTGGAGAAATAATTAGTAGTCTTTACTGCAGCAAGAGACTCCTCTATTCAGGGTAACGGGTAAGCATCTTTGTGAGTGATCTTATTGACCTCCCTGTAATCCACACACATCCTCATTGTGCCATCCTTCTTTCTGACTAGGACTAAAGGGGCTACCCAGGGACTACAGCTATCTCTTATAACCCCGGCTTCCTTCATGTCCCACAGCATCTCTTTGGCATGCTGTTAGTGATTTGGTAGAATGGGTCTGTGTCTCAATTTAATTGGGGGATAATCTCCTGTGGGTATGCGATCGTGTACCCCTTTAATCCTCCCAAAATCTAATGCATGCTTACTAAATATCTGTTCGAACTCTTGTGCTACCCAGTAGACTCCGCACTTCTGGTGAGAAGGGGTGGCATCAGTTCCTACGTGCAACTGCTGACACCACTCCTCCAGCTGTCCTTTGGAGTTGTTATCCTCCGTCTGACTAGATGGGGAAACTGGCTCTAATGCCTGTATGTTGTTGTTACAGACAGTATACAGCTTTGTTATAGTAGCATACCGGGGTAGTTTTGCTTCCTCTTCACCGCAATTTAATACACGGATTGGTACTCTTTCCTTGCGTACATCCACCACCCCTCTGGCTGTCAGTAGTGTAGGTCTCTGCTCCAAACACACTGGCTCTACAACTGCCTGGTATTCCTTTCCTCTGAGACCTATAGCTGCTCGTGACCATATCATTATTTCACTTTTCGGTGGTAACACAATGGGAACCGGGTCTGTTACCCACACACTGCCAATCTCTCCCCCAGACAGATTTACCTGTTGCTTGTGGATGAGGGCTCGGATTTCTCTTTGGATGACTCTCGTCCGCCCATAACCAGCAGTCACAGCTATCTGTCAGAGTAAAAACAACACTTCTCCAAGGCAGTTTTCAATAACATTAGTACCAATTACCATGTAGGGGTATTTCTCATCAGGATTATCTTCTACCACACATAACCCTTGGCCTTTTAACTCTACCCTCCCCAGCTTTATTGTCACTTCTCTGAACCCCACCTGATTCTGTGGTTGCCAATTAGCTGCTAGAATGACAAAGTTAGGGTCTGAGGGTCTAAGATCAGTGTCAGACCAAAATTGTTTGTAAAGGATATGTGGGATGGTGGTAACCTGCAACCCGATGTCCAGTAGGGACGACATGGGGATTCCTTCTAACGTAATGTTGAGGTACGGACGGCCTCCCATGTACCGATTACGCCAGTCATATGGGCCCAGTTGTCCTACTCCTGGGGGCTGGTCCTCGGCCCCAGGAATTTTTTGTTTAACCCCTTCCCGACCCTTGGCCCACCGTTTGGGCCATGAAAACAAGTTAATTCCCAACCCTTGGCCCAAACGGTGGGCCATGAAATGATCGCGCTCCTGCGGCGCGTGTGAGGGGGGTGACTCAGGTGTCACCGTTGCTACTGCAAGGTGACAACCTGAAGTTAACCCCACGGGGGGTGGATTAACCCCCCCGTGCCCAGGGCCCCTCCGATCTGCAGTTTAAAAGTGAAACTGCAGATCTGAGAAATCACAGCGATTCCCCCTCCCAGATCTGATTGGAGCTCTCCAATCAGATCTGGACGGGCGGATCGGCTGGTGCCCTCCCCCTACTCAGCCCCCCCAGCTCCAGGAAGCATTAGGGCCCCCCCTTCCCGCCTATCGGCCCCCCCCCGCGCCCTCCCGATCAGCTTCTTCTGCGGCGGCTGCACTCCTGGTGCAGCCGCCGTCATTCCTCTGTGCGCCCCTGCCCCCTTCCTCCTCCAGCCCCTCCTGTGTCTTGTCCCCCTACCTCCAGCCCCGATTGTGTCCGGCCTGCCCCCCCCCGGGTCCCCGCGATCCACCCGCCCTCCTCCTTCTGTAATGCAGTGCCGGCGGGGAGCCTGCCGGTCAGCCTTCACAGCCTCCTCTCCCCCTGCTCATGCCCTCCCTTCCCCTGCTCATCCCCCCCACCTTCCCCTGCTCACTCTCCCCCCCCTGCCTAGTCCCCCACCTCTAGCCCCACTCACCCATTCTGGAGCAGCCCGCCGGCTTCCGATGCAGCTGCGGTGTGGCCCCTCCTCCTCTCAGAGGCTCCTCCTCCTCATGGGTAAGTATGAATGAATGAATGAATGGATGGATGGATGGATGTGTGCGTGCGTCCGTGGATGTGTGTTAGTGTGTCCGTGCATGTGTGCGTCCGTGGATGTGTGTTAGTGTGTCCGTGCATGTGTGCGTCCGTGGATGTGTGTTAGTGTGTCCGTGCATGTGTGCGTACGTAGATGTGTGTTAGTGTGTCCGTGCATGTGTGCGTCCGTGGATGTGTGTTAGTGTGTCCGTGCATGTGTGCGTCCGTGGATGTGTGTTAGTGTGTCCGTGCATGTGTGCGTACGTGGATGTGCGTATGTGGATGTGTGTGAACTCCAGCGTCCGTGGATGTGTGTTAGTGTGTCCGTGCATGTGTGCGTCCGTGGATGTGTTAGTGTGTCCGTGCATGTGTGCGTCAGTGGATGTGTGTTAGTGTGTCCGTGCATGTGTGCGTACGTGGATGCGTGTATGTGGATGTGTGTGAACTCCAGCGTCCGTGGATGTGTGCGTGCGTCCGTGAATGTGTGTGTGCGTCCGTGGATGTGTGCGTACGTGGGTGTGTGTGTGGATATGTGCGTGGATGTGCGTGAATTCCAGCGTGCGTGGATGTCTGCGTGCGTGGATGACTGTGTGCGTGGATGACTGCGTGCGTGGATGACCGTGCGTGGATGTGTGCGTGCGTGGATGTCAGCGTGCATGGATGATGGGTGCATAGGTGGATGGATGGGTGCAACAAGGGATCAAGTATCCTCTTGTTGTAGTCTCTGGGATCATAGTCATGGTGCACCTGTATGACAGATCATTGTCACACAGTGCACCATAACTCTGACCCCAGATCTGTAGGAAGAGGACACTTGATCCCTTGCTGCAATCTCTGGATTGAGCAGAGGCGATCAAGCGTCGTGGGACCTTCGTTGTGGACTACGTCGGAGGCAGTCGAGCGCCGTGGGACCTTCGTTGTGGACTACGTCGGATCTTTATAATAAATATGGAGTCCAAATTTTGTTTGTTATTTTTCAAATAAAAAGATTTTTCTCTGTGTCTATTTTCTGACTATTTACCAGAGATTCCTAATGGCGGGTCTAACAATGCCCTATATTATGAATCTCGGGCTTAGTGCCAGCTGCCAATAACAAGCTGGCATTAACCCCTTTATTACCCAGTTTGCCACCGGCACTAGGGCAACTGGAAGAGTCTGGGTACAGCGCCAGAAAATGGCGCTTCAATGAATGCGCCATTTTTTGGGGCGGCTGCGGGCTGCAATTCGCAGCATGGGGGCCCAGAACGCTTGGGCCTCTCCATGCTGTGGAATCCAGCCCCCAGCTGCCTAGTTGTACCTGGCTGGACCAAAAATATGGCGGAGCCCTATGTCATTTTTTTTCTAGAATTAGTTCTAGAAAGAAAAAAAAAGGCTTTGCTGTATTTTTGGTTACCAGCCAGGTACAACGAGGCAGCTGGGGGTTGCTGGCAGTCCATAGCTGCCAAGTTGTACCTGGCTGGACCAAAAATATGGCGGAGCCCCACGCCATTATTTTTTCTAGAATTAGTCCTAGAAACAAAAAAAAATGTGCTTCGCTGTATTTTGGGTTACCAGCCAGGTACAACGAGGCAGCTGGGGGTTGCTGGCAGTCCATAGCTGCCAAGTTGTGCCTGGCTGGACCAAAAATATGGCGAAGCCCCACATCATTTTTTTTTACTTCTACCAATAAAATGACAAGGAGCTTTGCCTTATTTTTGGATGCCAGCCAGGTACAACTTGGCAGTTGGGGGGCTGCAATCCTCATCGTGGAGAGACCCAAATGTTGTGGCCCCCCCACGCTGCAAATTGCAACCCACAGCCACCCCAGAAAATAGCACATTAGAGGTGCTGTACCCCAACTCTTCCAGTTGCCCTTGTGCTGGTGGCACACAGGAGCACTCCATACGTGACATGGTGTCCGCTAACAAGTTGAATGGAAAATTAGCTCCAATTATTAGCATACACTATGTCGCGTATGGAGAGCCCCTGTGTGCCTAAACATTGGAGCTCCCCCACAAGTGACCCCATTTTGGAAACTACACCCCCCAAGGAACATATCTAGATGCATAGTGAGCACTTGAACCCCCAAGTGGTTCACAAATTGATCCATAAAAATAAAAAAAGTACTTTTTTTTTTCCCAAAAATTTTTTTTTTTCATTTTTAAGGATCAATTTGTGAAGCACCTGGGGATTCAAAGTGCTCACTATGCATTTAGATACATTCCTTGGGAGGTCTAGTTTCCAAAATGGGGTCACTTGTGGGGGAGCTCTAATGTTTAGTCACACAGCGGCTCTCCATACGCAACATGGTGTCCGCTAACAATTCAAATTGTTAGCGGACACCATGTCACGTTTGGAGAGCCCCTGTGTGCCTAAACATTGGAGCTCCCCCACAAGTGACCCCATTTTGGAAACTAGACCCCCAAGGAATGTATCTAGATGCATAGTGAGCACTTTGAACCCCCAGGTGCTTCACAAATTAATCCATAAAAATGAAAAAATAAATTTTTTGTGGAAGCAAAGTACTTTTTCATTTTTACGGATCAATTTGTGACGCACCTGGGGGTTCAAAGTGCTCACTATGCATCTAGATACCTTCCTTGGGGGGGCTAGTTTCCAAAATGGGGTCACTTGTGGGGGAGCTCCAATGTTTAGGCACACAGGCTCTCCAAACGTGACATGGTGTCCGCTAACAATTTGAATGGAAAATCAGCTCAAATTGTTAGCGGACACCATCTCACGTTTGGAGAGCCCCTGTGTGCCTAAACATTGGAGCTCCCCTACAAGTGACCCCATTTTGGAAACTAGACCCCCCAGGGAACTTATCTAGATGGGTGGTGAGCATTTTAAACATCCCAGTGCTTCACAAATGAATCTGTAAAAATGAAAAAAGAAAATCTTGGTGGAAATAACAGTACTTTTTCATTTTAACGGATGAATTTGTGAAGCACCTGGGGGTTCAAAGTGCTCACTATGCATCTAAATAAGTTCCTTGGGGGGTCTAGTTTCCAAAATGTGGTCACTTGTGGGGGAGCTCCAATGTTTAGGCACACAGGGGCTCTCCAAACGTGACTTGGTGTCCGCTAACAATTTGAATGGAAAATCAGCTCAAATTGTTAGCGGACACTATGTCATGTTTGGAGAGCCCCTGTGTGCCTAAACATTGGAGCTCCCCTACAAGTGACCCCATTTTGGAAACTAGACCCCCCAGGGAACTTACCTAGATTGGTAGTGAGCATATTGAACCCCCAGGTGCTTCACAAATTAATAAAAAAAAAAAATTTGGGTGAAAAAAAGTACTTTTTCATTTTTACGGATCAATTTGTGAAGCACCTGGGGGTTCAAAGTGCTCACTATACATCTAGATATGTTCCCTGGGGGGTCTAGTTTCCAAAATGGGGTCACTTGTGGGGGAGCTCTAATGTTTAGGCACACAGGGGCTCTCCAAACGCGACATGGTGTCCGTTAACAATTTGAATGGAAATCAGCTCAAATTGTTAGCAGACATCATGTCAAATTTGGAGAGCCCCTGTGTGCCTAAACATTGGAGCTCCCCTACAAGTGACCCCATTTTGGAAACTAGACCCTCCAGGGAACTTATCTAGATGGGTGGTGAGCATTTTGAACCCCCAGGTGCTTTCACAAATTCATGAAAAAAAAAAGATTTTTGCGGAAAAAAAAGTACTTTTTCATTTCTACAGATTAATTTGTGAAGCACCTGGGGGTTGAAAGTGCTCACTATGCATCAAGATACGTTCCCTTGGGGGTCTAGTTTCCAAAATGGGGTCACTTGTGGAGGAGCTCCTATGTGGAGACGCACAGGGGCTCTCCAAACGCAACATGGTGTCCGCTAACAATTTGAGCTCATTTTGCATTCAAATTGTTAGCGGACACCATGTCGCGTTTGGAGAGCCCCTGTGCATCTCCACATTGGAGCTCCCCACAAGTGACCCCATTTTGGAAACTAGACCCCCAAAGGAACGTATCTAGATGCATAGTGAGCACTTTCAACCCCCAGGTGCTTCACAAATTGATCCATAATAGTGAAAAAAGAAAATGTTTGTGGAAAAAAAAGTGCTTTTTCATTGTTATGGATGAATTTGTGAAGCACCTGGGGGTTCAAGGTGCTCACTATGCATCTAGATACGTTCCTTGGGGGGTCTAGTTTCCAAAATGGGGTCACTTGTGGGGGAGCCCCAATGTTTAGGCACACAGGGGCTCACTAAACACAACATGGTTACAGCTAACAATTTGAGCTGATTTTTATTCAAATTGTTAGCGGACACCATGTCGTGTTTGGAGAGCCCCTGTGTGCCTAAACATTGGAGCTCCCCCACAAGTGACCCCATTTTGGAAACTAGACCCCCCAGGGAACATATCTAGATGGGTAGTGAGCATATTGAACCCCCTGGTGCTTTACAAATTGATCTGTGAAAATGAAATAGTACTTTTTTTTTCACAAAAATTTTCTTTTAGCCTAAATTTTTTCGTTTTCACATGGCAGCAGCATAAAATTCATCCTAAAATTTGTTGCCCAATTTCTCCTGAGTACACCGATACCTCATATGTGGTCATAAACCACTGTTTGGGCGCACGGCAGGGCTCAGAAGGGAAGGAGCGCAATTTCACTTTTTGAATGTAAAATTAGCTCCAAAATTCAAATTGCGCTCCTTCCCTTCTGAGCCCTGCCGTGCGCCCAAACAGTGGTTAATAACCACATATGAGGTATCGATGTACTCAGGAGAATTTGCACAACACATTTTAAGATCCATTTTATCCTGTTGCCCATGTGAAAATGAAAGAATTGAGGCTAAAAGAACATTTTTGATAAAAAAAATTAAAATATCCATTTTTTGTTTCCACTTTGCCTTAGTTCCTGTGAAGCACCTGAAGGGTTAATAATATTCTTGAATGTAGTTTTGAGTAGCTTGAGGGGTGCAGTTTTTGGAATGGTGTCACTTTTGGGTGTTTTCTGTCATGTACACCCCTCAAAAGGACTTCAAATGTGATGTGGTCACTAAAAAAAATGGTTTTGTAAATTTTGGTTGAAAAATGAAAAATTGCACATGAACTTTGAACCCTTAGGCTATGTGCGCACTTGCCGGGTTTTGGGCGGTTTACCTGTGTAAACCGCCGGTTTATTTACATTAGTTTTATTTAAATTTATGTTAATCCAAACCGGCGTTTGGATTAACATTAAAACCAATGTAAACCGACCAAGGCTGTGCACACTCCGGCGGTTTACACAGGCTCATCCGTTGCTAACCCGCAGGTTTCCCAGCGGGTTAGCAAAGAATGAGCAAGTTCTATAAAACGCCGGTTCTTCAGCGGCTGCAAGCAGAATCATGTGCTGCTTCCAGCCGCTGCAGAATCGCCGCCGAGAACCCGCTGTGCAACCGCCGGCTACCGCCCGTCACCCGCCCGGCTCCAGCCGCACATACCCGCCAGGAAGCCGGTGGACGGCGCCGGAGCTTCCTGGCGGGTCCCGCCAGCTGCCACCGACCAAACCGCCGGCAAGTGCGCACATAGCCTTATAACATTCTAACAAAAAAATGTTTTTTTTCCAAAATTGTGCTGATGTGAAGTAGACATGTGGGAAATATTATTTAATAACTTTTTTCTGTCACATATCTCTCTTGTTTATCAGAAAAGAAAATTAAAAATGTGAAAATTGTGAAATTTTCAACATTTTTGCCATATTTTTGATTTTTTCACAAATAAACGCAAAAATTATCGACTTAAATTTAATACTAGCATGAAGCCCAATATGTCACGAAAAAAACAATTTCAGAATCGCTAGGATCGGTTGAAGCGTTCCCGAGTTATAACCTCATAAAGGGAGAGTGGTCAGAATTGCAAAAAAGGCCAAGGTCTTTAGGGTCAAAATAAGCTGGGTCCTGAAGGGGTTAAAGGACATCCTCTTGCAAAGTGTTCTGGTTTGTTGCATCGTAGGCAAATGGGTTGTCCTGTGAATCCGTGTAGTCCCAGGCTCTGCGTTGGAATGGTGCGTCGGTCCCCTGAACAGGCGACTTGTTGGTCCCCTCCACGGGTGACATGGGTCTACGTTGGAATGGTGCATTGGTCCCCTGCACGGGCGACTTGTTCATCCTCCTCATCCATGGGACATCCTCAGGGCAATCAGCTAGTTGGATTTTGCTTGGTGGTGGTGCCCCAGGCATGGCTTGCAAGAGTTTTTGTACATAGTCCATATTTTTGGTTAGCTGCAGCACCTGGTTGCGCAAGTCATCATCAGAGTTATTTGCTACAGCTTGTCTTTCCATTTTTGCAGGATCTTTAGAAACGGGTTTAAAGTCTATGGGAGAGGTGTTAACCTGCCAGGATTGTATTGCAGGCTCTGCAGGCACTGGATCCCGTAACACTGTTATAGCACGATCTTTTAAGTCATTAAAGTTCACAGTTGGATGATCCAAAACCCACATGTGTACCTGCTGGCGGTGGTAGTCTGACCTCAACCCCTCCGTGAACTGTTCTGCAAGCATTTTATCATTTTATATGTTTAAGGATCGGAGTGCCCCTTGTAAACGGAGGGCAAAGTCTCTGATGGTATCCTGTGGTGTCTACTTGCACTGGTAGAACAGCATCCTCAACTCATACTGTGTGCGTTTTTCAAAAACAACTTTGAGCTTATCAAACACTTTTGCAGCAGAGTCCCTGTCAGCATCACTCCAGGACTCAACTTCCAGCTCCACTGCGCCTGTTAATTGCCCCAGCACAACGGTGGCTCGCTACTTTTCTGTCATCGCATACATGCCTATCACTGCACACATCTTTTGTTTGAAGACTGCAAGGGTACCGGGCTTACCTTCATATATTGGCAACCATTTTGCGCCCGGTATGTACGGCAAGGCTATCAGCATTATCGGGAAAGCTGCTCCGAGTGCAGCATTCCGGGCATCCCTTCTGTTAGGGACTTGTGTGTCATCCGAGTCACTCATGATGGGGCTCCCCTAGTTAATCGCTGCCAGCTGGTGAGGTAAAATAAACATTTCTGGTCGTTGGCGGCTCTGCAGGGGAAATCGAGCACCTCGGGTATTTCCGGAACTGGGAACAGTGCTTCGATGATCTCCGGCTGAGTGAAGGGGCGGGACTTATCTTCCAGCTCTTTTCCGCCCGCGCTGTGACGCAGTTCAATTTCTGTGGCAGAGTAATGGCAGCCCGATTTTACAGTTCATAAACAGTTAATAAAGTTCAATTCTGGGCACACAGTGCCCGGTTTTACTGGGCACGGGATCCTGTTCGTGATGCCAGGTTGACGTGGTCGACAGAGTAGGGGGTACTCGGGTACCGGGGCTGATGGCGGCTTGGATGGGGGATCACGGCTGGTCGGTCCCCGGTCCTGTGCCCTGGACCCTCAATGGCGGGGATGGTGGGGGATGATGGTGGTGAAGGGGGATAGTTACGTAACGCCACCTCCGGTACCTGGTAATGATGATACCAGTGCTGCGGCCGGCCGCTGAGGTGATGGAGGTGCAGCTCAGGGTAGTACAGCTCCCCACAGGTGGAGCTTTACCTCAGAGCAGCGGGGATGGATGAGGGGAGTCGTAGTCGCGTCTCTGTGGTTAACTCTATGTATGGCGGCAGTTAAACAGGCACATGCACACACAGTAGTCTTTGTTTTGGTACTTTTTACTGATGACGGGTAACAGGTACAGTCCAGAGAAGTAACCAGGTCCCCGGTGCAATTTGGGACTTTCACCTTAGAAAGTTGTGAGGCCTCCTCTGTCTCTGTGCACGGTGGTTTGGGGTAAGTCCCGCATGTAACTGAACTCACAGCTACTTCTCCCTCTCAGGGCTTTACTCTATCACTGACAACTGCGGGGTCCCTATTCCTTCTTTGGCCCCCGGTCCTGTGTTTGGTCAGTTTGAGTGTCTCTTAGTCTTTAACTCAGGGGGATTTGGTCCTCCTGGTTCTCCCAGGCTTTTACTGCTGCAATGGATGCTGGCAGCATCGGACTCCGGTGTCCGGGTGTACTAGAGGGACACTTTGTCTGTTCTCTTCTTTAATTCTCTTACTCCTCCACTGGTCTCCGACCCTCTCCCTGGGGTGCAGCACAGCTGCGTCAGTGTTCACAGGTCCTAGGCCTGGATCTTTCCCAGCGACCAGCTTCTCACTCCTGCTCTCTCCTCCGACTGGAATTAACTACTTCTCACTTGACCAACTGAGACTAACTGACTCCTCCCCTCAGGCCTGGATCTTTTAAAGGGGATCTGGCTTAAGGCAGCCAGTAGAGCTCCCCCTTCAGGTCTGGGGTGGAAGGTGTTGTGTGCTGTGTGTAAAAAGGTGTAATCCCTTCTTGCACTGGTGGATCCTGTGGCAATCCCCTGCAGGGGTGCCACCGCAGCGTCTATAGTTTGGGGTTCTGATATGGCACAAATCCTTAGTCATATTAAAAGGCTTTGCAGAAAGTCGACTATGACTTTGAGGAGCTACCTAAAGGTGGCGCTAGAGTTCGTCCACTTCCTCACTGAAGTGCAAATTTGCATATTTCCTAGAGGAGGGTTGCGGCTTTACATCTCCTTATCTATTTAACTGTCTCATTATGGTTGCAGGCAAACTCCTCTATATAAGGTAGATAGCAAGTTTCCCAGACCTCATCTATAGCCTCTCATACATCCAGATCAGAATATCCCACACACTACACTGATGAGAAGCAGTTACCCCGAAATGCAGCGTCTGTAGTTTGGGGTTCTGATCTGGCACAAATCCTTAGTCATATTAAAAGGCTTGTCAGAAAGTAGATTATGACTTTGAGGAGCTACCTATGTTCGGATGGACACTTTTGCCCTCCTATACTATCTAAAAAGCGATTGAGTCACTAGGTAGCTATTTGTGTAACTAGGATGAGGCAGCATGGAGCAGCAGCGGCCCCTCCCTAAGCTGTAACACTCTGAAAATGACGACGACGGCAAATGGCCGCATCTTATATCCTGAGGGACATGTGACTTTGGCAGCCAATGAAACAAGCCAGCTAATGACACCCTTGTGACTTCAACTTGTGGATGTTTTATGTGCCCTGATTGGCTGCAGACCAGGAACATCCACACGGAAAAGCTGGCAAAAAAGAAAATGGAGTCAGATGCTACTCTCACCTCTCCTCACCCCTCTTCTCATCAAACATGTCCCACCAGCTAGCTATTCTACACTGTAAGAGCTTAGAAGAAGGTAGGAGAAAAGCATTAATCAAATGCAGTAATGCTGATTTTTATCCTATCAGTTTACAAATAAATCCGCGTTTGCCGATTTGTTGTGAAATTGCTCGTGTTTCCGATCCCAAACAAAATCTGCAATGTTGGTGCTGAATTTAAAATTAGTGAACACATTCGGGGAAACGTTCAGTCTTCTCTTATCATGACATGCTGCACGGTGAGCAGAACTTGTGCCATCATACATGTTCGCTGGTTTGTGTAAACACACTTCCCACAGCGCTGTACATGCATGATGAGTGTAGTGAAGGGGTTAAGATAAAAATGATTATTACTTTGCCCAATGTAACATGTTAAATGTAATGATGAATTAATCAGCCCAAAGCTGTCTCATCACCATAGTATTACTATGGTAGTCTGGTAGAGGTTATTTCTGGCTACCATAATCATGAAATCCTTAAAAGTAATAGCTTCAACTATGAAGATCTCCATTTTTTTCTGCTCACGTGTTGTAATGTTGCTTTGGTAATGTATCGCTCCAATGTCTTACAATGGAGGCTATAAATGCAGGGTGGGCCATATATAGGGTGACAAATTTATAGAGATATACCTAAACAAAATGGGAACAGTTGTGATATTAACTTTCTGATTCTGGCACACTAGTATATGGGAGGGGGACAACTTGTGGCACAAACAGGAAGTTGATGTCACCAACCGTTCCCATTTTATTTAGGTGTATCAATATAAATTTCCCACCCTATATATGGCCCTCCCTGTATATTATTCTTCAGTAATAGTGTAAAGCTCAAGCTTCATTAGATGTAAATTTGTACGCTTTTTTCACAGATCTAATAATAATAATATATAGAAATTACATAATAGGCCCTGATTCTCCAGAATTCTGCAGTAAATTGTTGTGCACAGGTGGAAAGTATTGGTGCAACTGGGAGTTGGCAGAAATGTTGTGACTCTTGACATTTACCCACCAGATTCTCCATGTTCCACAAAAATAGGTGGAGTAAGGCATGACGGGTGGTCAGCGAGGGTGTGACACCACAGATCATCTAAATCATGTGCCAGGAATCTCACTCTAGTCCTGAATGCACACACCACTTGTCTGATGTCCCAGATTAATGAAGAAGAATGAACCTCTACATGAATTAGCGACGTGAATTAGAAGCCTGTGACGGGAGAATATCGCTGGTCTTTATTAATCGGAGCCATGGTCTTTATGTTGGGAAAATATGTAAATCTTGATATCACCATTTATACATAATAGATATCAGGTGCATTTATATAAAACAGGGTCAGGAGTTGGTTCTGCACCAAGCAAGTTTGGTGCCAGGAAACTGCCACAGTAGGAGCTAGCTCCGATAGCGGCGATATAATCAGTAATAATGATTTTTTTTGTTTTTGTTTCTTTACAGAAAACACATTCTGACTATTATGGCTATGGAATCCTGTGATTTCAATCTATGTATTTATGAAAAATGTAACATAAAAATGTTGTGATGTCTGTTGACTGCGTCTTTCTTATTGTATTCTACCTCTTGCATGAAAGAGATTTCATTTCATGCCATCAATGAGTATTGTCATCAGACTTTACTTAATAATAAATGTGAAGTTCGGAGGATTATTCCAGGATATAATATCGGTGGATGAGAAGCTCTCAGGAAGCGGTTCACTCTATTGTAGTGAGCTGGCTGTATTTACTCTGCAGGGTGCAGCTCCAGGAACTTCTGGCTTTTGCTCAGTTTAGCTAAGGTACTTCTGAGACTTTAAGCATGATATTTCCTCCTTAGTACAGAACAGTAGCTAAGCCAATTTAAATACATTGTGTTTCTTCCTAAATCATAATCATAATAAGCAAATAGCCAAAATAAAATAATGATTTTACTTGTATTAATACAGCTAAAATAACTAAGAAAACAGATTAAGGCCCTGCAGGTGGCCTGGTCAAACACAATCGCTGACGAGAACAGCGAGTCTTTTGGCGTATCCTAATTTACACTACAACCCACTCCTGGCGTTCACAAATGTTAAATGAATGCAGACAAGAGTTGGTTTTTAGCTGGACACTGAGATTAGAGATTAAGGCCCTGCAGGTGGACTGGTCAGACACAAGCACTGACGAGAATAGCGAGTCTTTTGGCGTATCCTAATTTATGCTAAAACCTACTCCAGCTGCACTAAGATGCTAAATGAATGCAGACAAGATTTGTTTTTTAGCACGACACTGAGATTAGAGACTAAGGCCCTGCAGGTGGACTGGTCAGACACAAACGCTGACGAGAATAGCGAGTCTTTTGGCATATCCTAATTTACGCTAAAACTTATTGCAGCTGCACTAAGATGCTAAATGAATGCAGACAATATTTGGTTTTTAGCACAACACTGAGATTAGAGATTAAGGCCCTGCAGATGGACTGGTCAGACACAAACGCTGACGAGAATAGCGAGTCTTTTGGCGTATCTTAATTTACGCTAAAACCTACTCCAGCTGCACTAAGATTCTAAATGAATGCAGACAAGATTTGATTTTTAGCACGACACTGAGATTAGAGATTAAGGCCCTGCAGGTGGACTGGTCAGACACAAACGCTGACGAGAATAGCGAGTCTTTTGTTGTATCCTAATTTACGTTAAAACGTACTCAAGCTGCACTAAGATGCTAAATAAATGCAGACAAGATTTGGTTTTTAGCACAACACAGATTCAAGATTAAGGCCCTGCAGGTGGACTGGTCAGACACAAACGCTGACGAGAATAGCGAGTCTTTTGGCGTATCCTAATTTACGCTAAAACGTATTGCAGCTGCACCCAAGATGCTAAATGAATGCAGACAAGATTTGGTTTTTAGCACGACACTGAGATTAGAGATTAAGGCTCTGCAGGTGGACTGGTCAGACACAAACGCTGACGAGAATAGCGAGTCTTTTGGCGTATACTAATTTACGCTACAACCTAATCCAGCTGCACTAAGATGCTAAATGAATGCAGGCAAGATTTGTTTTTTAGCACGACACTTAGATTAGAGATTAAGGCCCTGCAGGTGGACTGGTCAGACAAAAAACGCTGACGAGAATAGCGAGTCTTTTGGCGTATCCTAATTTACGCTACAACCCACTCCTGGCGCACACAAATGTTAAGTGAATGCAGACAAGAGTTGTTTTTTAGCCAGACACTGAGATTAGAGATTAAGGCCCTGCAGGTGGACTGGTCAGACACAAATGCTGACGAGAATAGCGAGTCTTTTGGCGTATCCTAATTTACGCTACAACCCACTCCTGGCGCACACAAATGTTAAGTGAATGCAGACAACAGTTGTTTTTTAGCCGGACACTGAGATTAGAGATTATTGGTGGGTTTACACGTCCCGATATCGGCGTCCAACTCCGACCAAAAGTCACGTGGTTCGTGCTTTGGACCCGATATCGTTCCTGCGTTGTATGGCGTAAATGACCAATACGATGCACGAACGATGTCACACCGATATCGGGGATCGAATGAGCGTACTATTCAACGGGCCGATATTGGATGGAGGTTGGAGCCGGATCGTGCTTTGTAATCGCCCAACTACGATGTGCAGTACAACACAAGGCCGACGAACTGGCCAAGTTTGCAGCAGTGTCTGGTGTCCTTCGGGAACCAGGAACTGAGCAGATCCCTGCATTCCAGATTGCAGTGAGGCAAACCAAACTAAAAGGAGGCATTCTGAGTCCTGAAGATGTCACTGGAGCAGAGTATAGCGGGTGGTATATCTTACAGGCTACCTTCACTAGGAAGGATAGTCAAGATGGGTTGAGGGTAAGGACGTACTTTGATAGACCCGTACTTGTAAAAGGCACCCTTAAGGCATATTGTATGTTGAGGGATTCCCAGATGACCATCACCAGGGAATCCAAATATGCCCAAGGACATGTGTCCACAGATTACCTACGGACTAGTGTATTGGTGTTAAAGTTAAACTGCAGTAACTCTGGCCAGGCATTATGGAACGATCAGAGTGGTCCAGTGAAACTGGAGGGCTTATACCGAGCAACAGTTTTAAAGGTACGGACTGATGCCAAGGATCTGAGGTATACTCGAGTAGAGGGGTCGCCATCCATACGGTCTTTCATGATTACGATCATGAGAGAAGTCTGTGTATCGGAGGTGACGGGATACTATTTCATCACCTATGCCCACTGGGAACCGGATACACAGATGGTAAAATTGGATACTAATCCTTGGAGATGGGACTTAGTATGCAATGGGGTGGACACCCCAATTGTGGATGTATGGATGGATGGCGCCCCTATGACTGAGGAATACCGAAGCAAATACGTGTCTTCTGACTGGAAAGACCCCAGAGGCAGGGACATTAACTTTGACATCAATATAGACGGTCCATTTAAGTGGCCTTTTTGTGAGGCGGTGGACGAAGGGTGCTGGTCATTTACACAGTGGGTCTATCTGTCCAAATCCAAACCAATAGGAAACCTAGCGTTACAGGCAGGAGATAGCGATCAGTGGTACCAGTTCAGTGGTAGAGGACAAGTATGTGTGACCGTGGTAAGGGTCCCATATGAGGCTGAAGGTCTCCAACCAGTCAAACCGCACCTGGATTCTTGCAATGTTTCTACCCACCAATTGGCAGATCCCATAGCTCCTCAACTGTCATCCCCATGGAAGATCATCACAGGAACTAAATTCGTCCTATATACATGGCGAATTTCTGTAGATGACTTCAGAGTAGATCACTGGGATCACAGATGTGAGGAGTTTGTGAGGAACCAAATTGACATGATGAGAGGATGGGTAGAGGCGGGGCAAGAAGTGAGAAAAGATGATCCCCGACACAGGAAATTCAGGAGTAGGAGAGACTTGATAAAGATGGGAATTAGTGGAGGTGCATTGGGAGTAGGTGCCCTGAACACTATGGATATGGAAGTCCTGAGAGGTAAGCTCGGGGACATTGCGCAACATGCTGGGGAAGGGTTCAGAACTCAGCTTGATGTAAACCATGTCTTAGAGGGTTTGCAACATTCGCACATTGATGCCACTACCTCTCTATCTTCAGCTCTACGAGAGAAGTTTAGAAGGTTAGTTGCAGGTCTTGTAGAAGTGCAAGACAGAGTTCAGTTTGCCCTAGCATGTACGCAGGTCCAGAGTGAACTCTCTGACAACCTAAAGCATATAGTGTCCTCTCTATACAAGGGCCACTTCCCATTCAACCTCAGACAAAGAGAAGTTCCCTAATCTCCCCGTTTGCAGCCAACCATACAAACTGGTGGCTGGTTCAATGGCATGGGTGTCATAATCTCACCTGCACGGCATCTTCTTTGGCACCTGTATCTGGTAATATCAAGAAGGGGTACAGTGCCATGAATATAGGAATTGTTGTTAGCAATCAGACGGTGCTTCATCCACAGCTCACCTCAGACATCCTAACCTATGAGCGAGGCCATCCTTATCTGTTTGATACAGAGGGATGTTGGAGGAAAGAGGATGCTATCCTCTGTCAAGGGAGTCAAGATAGGGTGCTTAGGCACCAGTGTTGGGACTCTGAGGGGTCATGTGAGATGAAGACTAACACAATACCCTCCTCTCGTCTGAAATATTTGGGTCAAGGTTATTGGTGTTGGTACCAAGGGAAAAATGTAACGTATTCTTTATATGGCACTAATTGCACCGAAAGAGGCATACTCCTCCCAGGAGCATATTGTACCCTTAGTCCCGTTTTAGGTTTAGATGTCGCAGATCAGCAGGGGAGGACCCCGATAACACCGGAGAAGAGACTCGACATTCGCCCTGACACTCCTGTGAGACTGCAAAAGATTCCTCTTGGTTTTGGTCGTGAGCTCAAGCGTCTCTTGTTAGATTTCAGTGAAGAAGACGACATACTCCAAAATCTTCATGAGGCTGAGAATCAAGCCACTATTCAGCTGGAGCATGACAAAACCAAGATAACGAGGATTACCAATGCCTTAGATACAGACTCTAAGGTGTCCTGGTGGGAAAGTATATTTGGCTATAGTCCGACAGCTACATCGTTTTTTTTTAATTTCATTATCCACCCTGTGATTGTTCTTCTGGTTCTTGTTCTTGTTATGTACATTGGACTGTGCCTAGTTTACCGGAGAGTAAAGAGACTTGCCCACCAGATACAAGAGAACCAGGCAGAACTTCACGAATTTAACCGCCGAAGAAGGTCCAGGACTTAGCACCAAAAGTCCTGAAACCTTGATATTATATTTGATAAGAGTGTTTAGGACATTGCGTCAACTCCGCCCTGAAACCTCATAACATTGTACATTTTGTTTGGCTTTTACTTTGATTCATGGTTAAGGGATGGGGGAGGGAAATATGGTATCATTATACACTGTTTGATTTTTACATTGGGATATAGGTTTGTTTGTTTTTTTTGTATGAATGAGGGAAGAGTAAGGTTCTGTAGGGACAGGCCCCATCATTGTCTAAAGTATTTGCTACTTCAACCCTTGAGTCAATAACGTTCATAAGGGATGGATTGAAGGTCGGTTGGACTGCATTCTTCTCACAGTCAACTTAGGTATGCTGATATCATCCCTTACCCAATAAACTCTGACCTGCCTAGTAGAGATTCAACTATCTATCCATGGAAGAACCACATTAACGATAGATGCTTCAATCAAGTTTGCAGGAGAAGTCTCTGTTGAAAGTCGTGCCTCAGCTAAGAAGAATGCCATCCCCTGATTGATCTAATCCCAAGAAGGAGGTGCTCCAAGAAACCACCTGGTGAGGCCCAGCTACAGAGTGTGTTACCCGGTAGTCCCTACATACCAGACTTAAAAAAAATAAATAAAAAAATCTGGTAGGGAGAGGGGCGAGCACAGGAAAACTCTGTGGGCCGATCAAGAGACGGTGCAGCAACTCCAGAATCTAAGCAGTCAAGCTGGGAAGAAGACTACTTGGGGATAGGCGGGTTTCTCGAGATTGGCAATGACAAGATCAGATGTGTACTGACAAATAGAGAACTTTATTCCTGAACCAAAGAGACCAAGAAGATCCACAAAGATGACTTTGGTGTAATCTATGGATGGAGACACTGGATTACGGCGAACGGCAGGGGAGAGGTGATGGCGATGGGTGATGTCTAGATACCTAAGTGGAAAATTTTACTTCATTTCATCCTGAACGCTTATTGGTGATAGGATTGAGTAGGCAAATATATTCCACACAACACTTGCCTCAAATATCATTGTCGTGTTCTCGACAACAGGGGGAATGTTGAGGGGGAACTGTTGGCATGATTAATAATTACTATATATAGATATGTACCTATGTATCTTTATAGATATACAATATACAGTATGTCTGTATATCAATAGTCCAACACATGCTGGGAATGGGGGGAGCTACAAAGAAGAGAAACTAAAACCAGTTCTCCCAGTTGTGGCCATCTCTGGCCAGGATGGGAGGAGTAGCACTGGCCAGTGGGTGGGTAGAATATGGGTTCTCAACACCTGGTCATATAGAAGCCCCTATTAGATCATAGCTTTCAGCCAATCAGAGTGGGATTGTTGGACAGGCCCCTTTTTCCTAGGGTTTTTACCAAGGTGCCTAGGACACACGCTCTCTCTTTCTACTTGGATCCACCATGGGATAAGACGTCGACTCTGGTCTAAGTATTATATCTATCTCTCCCTATATTTATATATCTCTCTCTCTCCCTATCTATCTCTGTATATTTCTCTCTATATTTCTTTCTATAGGGATAGTTAGATCATTAATATAGTGTGCATGTATATTTAGGTAACGTGGGTATTAGTAACTGTGGGTATTTTAGATTGTGTGTTAGTTATCGTGCTATCTAGAATATATATTATTGTTGTAGACTTTTGGGTGTGTTAATAAATATTCATTTATTAGAACAGACTTGTTTTCATTAAGTAGTCGGTATATACATATATATATATAGTTAATCAGCATAGGAACAGAAAGTGGTGAGGAAGGGAAGATTCTGGATATCGGTGATTGTAGTCATAACCGACAATAATAACCGATAAACAGAACCAGCCCTACAACAATATTCATTTTGGTGTCATTTTGGAAGGTTTTCTGGTGACTCCGTAAAATTGGTGTGAAACTCGGACAAGATTGTTCACAGCTATGACTTTTGAGTGAGAAATGCTTCCAGGGGGTCTTCCCCATGGTGTTGCCATGTCATTTGAGCACTCTTCTGAAACTTTTGTGACATTTTTAGGGTTTCTACATGCTGCCGGCAGTCATTTCATAAAAATACTCGGGTCTCCCATAGGATAACATTGGGCTCGGTACTCGGGCCGAGTACACGAGTATCTCGGGATGCTCGGCCCGAGCTTCGAGCACCCGAGCATTTTAGTACTCGCTCATCACTAACTATTATCACACTAAATCTAATGGTAAGGCAGAGAGGACAAATCAGTCCCTGGAACAAATTTTGAGATGTTTTGTCGCTGTTCAATGTTGGATATTCTGTCTCTCACTCACTCGAAGTCCTTGAGAGCTTTAGAAGACACCGTAGACAATTCTTCTTGAAGTAGAGACTGAAGTTTATTCAGAGAACAGAGTTAGAAGACAAGCGTAAAGCAATCAGACACATGCAGGTATCCATGTCTCGCCTCCAAGGGATTGGGTACTCAGAGCTCGGGCGTACTAGTACGGGGAGTCGGTGCCCTTGAGCAGACAATAAAAAGTGGAAAAATAATCAAATAAAGTTTGTTCGTGACGCCACCTGTAGGTCCGGTGATGGCACCGGCGCTGCTGGGACCTCCGGGGTGATGGACAGCAGCAAGATGGTGTGGTCCTCTACAGGAAGGGCGATGTCCCCGGGGTGTTGGACGTAGCAATAGATGGTGGAGTAGGGCAGCGTAGTCACTGTGGAGCAAGGCAGACTAGTCACAGTTCATTAGGAAGAAACACTGACTCGTTGCTCGCTCTGAACGGGTACTTTACTCTTGTAATCTGCAGGTTTACAGGCTAATGCAGTTCTTTCAGCCGAGAAGTGGACCTGGTGGCCTCGTAGTGAGTAGTGTCCCTCTGGGGGGGGCGTGGCCTAGGTACACATGAGGAAGGTCGCATAAGCCGGGAGCTCCCGAGCCCCAGGAGATTATGGCGATCTAAACAGCAACCCAGATGACCTCCACAAACAAAAATCCCTCTGGAGGCACCATAATCCACTCGTGCACCGATGGGAAAAGTGAAGCAGCAGCATCCCGCACTTCCCAGGCGAGTAACAGACTATTTTGTAGCGGGCCCCCTGACCCGGCTCTGGCTTCCAAAATGGCGCCTCCCTCTCCCAGAGCAGAGCGCGCTTCCCGGCGTCAGCAGCAAGTGCTGGAGACAAGACCTGAACAGCCCTCCCTGATTCCCCAGTCACTTACGCCCTAATGAAGTCCCTCATGACAGACCTACTTACAGACCTGCGAACAGCTCTCCAGGATGACATGCGGGAGATGGTGGAGGATCTGAGAGGCGAGGTGATGGAGCTGGGGGGGAGAACAGATCACTTGGAAACCAAGATGGCTGAACTGGTCCGCTCTCACAACGACCTCATTGATGACCACGAGCGTCTCCAAGACGATATGCTGGCATCGCAGGCTAAAGCGTACGACATGGAGGACCGGAACCGGCAGAACAACGTCCGTCTCAGAGGTGTCGCCGAAGCGGTCCCGGACTCAGACCTACGGGGCCTGCTCACCGACTTTTTGAAAGAGGTCCTCCCCGAGCTAGACCCCCGAGACTTTAAAATAGATCGCATTCATCGCCTCCGAAAACCTCCTGGAGTGCGCTCTGATCTACCTAGAGAGGTCATAGCAAGGATTCACTTCTTTGAGACGAAAGAGGACTTTCTGAGAGCGTTACGCCGATCGCCGACGCTTTCAGGTCGGTTCGCCGACCTGGAAGTTTTTCCGGACCTCTCGCAAGGAACTTTGGCTCTACGCCGGGCATTTAAACCCTACACTACCATCCTCCGAGACCAAAACATCTCATACCACTGGGGACGACCAACTCGTCTTATTATTCGACGTAATGACACTTTCCATGTTTGCCCAACTCCTTCACGTGCAGAGGAGTTGTTGAAAAAGTGGAACTTACTCCCGGCGGACTTTGTTACTCCAACTTCGCAGGACCGACGTGATCCGCGGGAGAAGCAACCAAAGTCCCGTCTGCGACGCAAGAAGGTGGATCCAGAATGGGACGTCGCCTGATCCTCTTTACCCCATCTACTGGCCGTCTGGGCCGAATATCTTCTGTTGGTTCTCCTGGGGCTCGCCTTCCTGGCCACTACGTGACACCCTTCAGGTCGTAGGATCCACTCTCTCCTTCTCATCTCTCTCTACCGTCCTTCCCTGCTTACTCTCCCCCCCGTCACTTTCTTACTTATCTATTACTCTCTCAATCTCTGATCCTATGGCTGAAGGAACACGCTGCCCCCCTCGAGCGCTTTTTACGCTCCTTTCTGCGATGTTTGTACATCGTAACTGCGTCCTACGTAGATCGCAGTTCATTATGGGTCCCTTTTTAGACCCTTTTTGTTTGTTTTTGTACTGTTTGTTGTCTATATTTCTGTCTTTTGGCACCGCACCCCCGCTCTCCCGGCCATACTGGGCTCCGGTGGTGGGGACCACTGCGTGTGTCAGACAGATCCTTAACCCTTTCTTTCCCTACTCCCTTCCCCTGTTGCAGTTAATACCTCATATGTTTTTGCAGTTTTGGTTATGCTATTGTTACTCCATTATTTACCATGCCGGTATCAGTCTTAGCTCTTAATGTTAATGGGCTCAACTCGCCCCAAAAGAGATCCCTTTTACGTGCTCAGCTCAAGAAGTCTCATGCAGACCTAGTCTTCCTGCAGGAGACACATCTCCTTGAGGGAGACAACAAGCGTGTGACATCCCCACACTACCCACACCAATTCTTTTCCAATGCTGGTGGGAAAAGAGCGGGGGTGGCCATTTTTATTAGCTCATCTCTCTCCTTTGAGTTGATCAAAACGGTTCCTGACCCTGAGGGTAGGTTTCTTTTGCTTATTGCCAAGCTGAATGGAATACTCTACTCCCTATTCGCTGTCTATTCCCCTAATGAAAACCAACTTAAATTCATTAGAAATCTCCTGGAGACCTATATGCCATCTGTGGAGGGCCATGCGCTGATAGCGGGCGATCTTAATGCCCCACTACTTAAAAGTTTAGACTGTTCCTCCCCTAATTCTTACCGTACAGATCTATCTCCTATAATCGCGTCTGCGGGTCTTCACGATATATGGAGATATCTACATGGCAACGAGAGAGACTATACGTTTTTTTCACCCAGACACAAAACCTTCAGCCGGATTGACTTCCTTTTGGTAAATAATTCTCTTTTACCTCATTGTTTATCTGCAGATATAGACGTTATCTCGTGGTCAGATCATGCCCCCCTCTCCCTACTGATCGCTGACTCATCCCCTCGCCTCCCTAGGCCCCCCTGGAGACTAAATGAATATCTGCTCACATCCCCGAGAAATCAAGAGATCCTCTCCTCACAAATTACAGAGTTTTTTGAGTTAAATGATACGCCTGATATTGCTCCAGATGGTTTGTGGTTCGCTCACAAAGCAGTTGTCCGCGGGCATTGCCTTAAAATGGCGGCACATGCTAAGAAATTGTTTACTGAATCCCTTACTTCACTGACAGAGGAGGTCAAGACACTCGAGAGGGCTTACTTATCTACTTCCGACCCAAACACTCTTGCCACACTCTCTGATGCACGCTCGCGTCTACGTACCCTCCTTCTCTCTAGGGTTGAACATCAGTTGAAGAAGACACGAGCCCGATACTATGGGATGGGCGACAGAGCTGGGACCCTTTTGGCACGCAGGGTCAAACAACTAGAGAGACGTTCTAGGATTTCCTCTCTTCTCTCCCACTCTGGTGACCATATACGCAACCCGATTCAAATTACAGAACAATTTCGTGATTATTATTCTGAGTTATATAACCTCTCTAATTCGCCTTCTACTCCCCAACCCTCCTCTGATGCCATCTCTTCCTTTCTTTCGGCTCTTCACCTTCCTAGCCTGTCCACCGAGCAGCAGATATATCTAAACAGGCCCTTTTCCTTAATGGAAATTTTAGATGCGATCCGATTGGCTAAAAAACGATCTGCTCCTGGGCCGGACGGCTTTTCTTACATGTATTACTCCTCCTTTGCTCGCCAACTGGCTCCTCGGTTATTAAATCTCTTCGGATTCTGGCAACGAGAGGGATGTATTAGACCGGAAGGTCTGACAGCGGCCATTACTACCATCCCCAAGCCTGGCAAATCTCCTACGCTCACGGCCAACTATCGCCCAATAGCCCTTTTGAACTGCGATATTAAACTCTACGCGAAGCTGCTGGCGGACCGTCTCCAGACCGTTATCTCCTCCCTGATCGCCCCAGATCAAGTGGGCTTTATCCCTGGTCGACAGGCGAGAGATGCAACTCGGAGGGTCGTGGACCTCATGGAGATCCTTGAGCAGAGAGGGACCCCCAGTGCTCTTCTTTCCCTTGATGCCGAGAAAGCGTTTGATCGAGTGCACTGGGGGTATCTGGCAGCGGTTCTTGATAAGTTTGCTTTTTGTGGTAGTATCCGCTCTGGAATACTTGCATTATATTCTTCTCCCCGCGCCTATGTTAAGGCAGGGGGTTTTACCTCCTCGACCTTTGACATAACCAACGGGACAAGACAGGGCTGCCCCCTCTCTCCTCTTATATTCGCTCTGGTGATGGAGCCGTTGGCGGCAGCGGTTAGGGCACACCCTGATATCTCGGGAGTGATTGTGGGCCACGTTGAGCATAAGATTTCTTTGTATGCGGATGATGTCCTTCTCGTCTGCACGAATCCGCTGGTTTCTGTCCCAGCTGTGGTTTCTCTCCTTTCGACATTCTCCGCTATCTCTTTTTATAAACTGAATCTTACTAAATCCTCTCTATTCCCTATGAACCTGCCTCACACTACACAATCTGTACTCCGCTCACAGTTTCCTTTCCTCTGGGCCACCAGAAGCTTCAAATACTTGGGCATCCATATTGCCTCTACCACAAGCTTGGCTACGATTAATTGCGAAGAGATGGTTTCCTCGCTGAAATCTCTCTGCGCTGAATATACTAAGACCCAACTGTCTTGGATAGCCAGGATAAATTTAGTTAAGATGATGATGCTACCTAAATTAATCTATATGTTCAGATGTGTTCCCCTGACCCTTCCCAGAAGATATTTGAACTTATTTCAGTCCCTGATTGGGAAATTTGTTTGGTGTAACAAGCCTCACCGAGTAGCTCTATCTTCGCTCTCCCTGCCTACTGCTATGGGGGGACTGGAATGCCGGACATCTTGACATATTATAAAGCTATTCATTTGGATATTGCCAAAATCTGGTGGTCTATGGAACCGATCTCTGGCTGGCTACAGATTGAATCTGTACTTTCTCCTTTTTGTTCTACGAAGACTCTCATGGAGATGTCTTTTCTTTCGTCCTGTCCTCCCCCTACGCCCCTGAAGTCTATGCAGTCCCTTATGGCAATTTGGTATCCTTTGGCAAAGATCCATTTCCCTTTCCTCTCCAAGTACATTTCCATACATGCCTTGGAATCCAGCATGCTGGACATTTCCCTACGAAGCTGGAGGGAGGCGGGTATTCTGCTTCTATCTGACATCTTCTCTGGGAATGAGATGACCCCCTTTACTACCCTGAGATCTAAATTCTCTCTCCCGGCCAAACATTGCTTTTCATACATTCGTGTCAAGCACTTTCTGAACTCCCTCTCGCTTCCCACATGGCATCCCTCCTCGATTGACTTGACTCTCCAATCCCTCTTTAAACAAACTGGTGGCTCTCAGCGGGGTGTGTCTATCATCTACAAAGCCCTAACTGCGGCAAGAGCATCCTCCAAACTCCCCTACATGACGCGTTGGGAGGCCAAACTGGAATTCACAGCCCCCCTCGAGGACTGGCGTAAAGCCTCGAATCATATTGTCAAATATACTCGATGCATAAACCATCTGGAGCAATTCAAAAAGCTGTCTTTGGGCTGGTACTTAACTCCGTATCGCCTGACGAGGTTTGGCGTTCAGCTTCCACCTCCTCTCCCCTCTGTTGGAGGACCTGTGGTTTACCGGGCACCGACGCACATATCTGGTGGACCTGTCCCCACATTCGATCTTACTGGACGTCGGTTGAATCACTATTACACTCACTGACAGGACTACGATTCTCCCTAACTGCACCCATGGCTCTTCTGGGCATAGGCATACATTCACTGCCCAAGATACTCCGGCCTATGATCTCAATTGTTCTTGTAGCAGCACGCTTGTCCATTGCTGCCAAGTGGAAGTCCCCCACGGCTCCACTACTCACTGAGACCTTCACCCGCCTAAACGCACACTTGAGCCATGAGGTATTGTTGGCGCATGACCTTCCACAGAGAACGAAAGTCCTTAATTGGTGGGACTCATGGATTTCCTCTACCCACAATACGGTTTCCATCCCAAATTAAAAAATATGACAGCGTGGACATTACTTTGATTGCTAGAATGAAAACGCACACTTAAGGAGTTGAGCCTCTCTATTTCTATTTCTCCCTACTTCGCTTTGAATGTTGTATGCATTGCAAATGCTGTTTATTTTCGATAACCTAACATTGTATACCTGGTTAATTACTGCACCCCCCCTTCCTACCCCCCTCCCACCTTCCCTGGTCACTGCTTGCCTTCCCCCTGCCTCTTAACCCCCCCCCTTTTTTCCCCTCCCTCTCCTTTTTGAATTCATATTGGTTCTTCTTACTTGTAGGTTAATTTTGCCTTTAGGCTGTTGTAGCCTACTTGTTTATAACTTGTAACATGTCTTGAACTCAATAAAAATCAACTGGTTTAAAAAAAAAAAGTAGTGTCCCTCTGAAGCTCCGTTGGTGTCCTTTCACTATCACTGTCTCTGTCCTGCTCTGCTGCTCTGCACAATCCCACTTCTTGGACCAGGCCTGTCGGGTGATATGGGAACCCTCTATCTCTCCAGAGGTGAACCGAAACCAGTCTAGTGCATCTGGCGGAGACTGTGCTTGGTGTAGGGCGATTGGATTGTGCTCCTAAGAAGCTTGCGGCTACGCCGGTAATTTGCGGTCCAGAGATCTACCTCTGATCCACGTCGAAGCCGGTACCCCGCTTCGGACTGGGCCAGGGTATTCGGTTACTCTACCTCTATGCCCCTTTCTCTTCTGGGTCACCAGGTTCAGGTGCCCTCCCCGTTAGCTCCTCTCTGCTGTTCCGTAGCTGTGCAGCTCTGCTACATCTGCTGTGCTGCTTCACTCTTAACTCGTCTCTGGTCTTAACTCGTCTCCTCTGAACTTGTCTCTTCTCAACTTGACTCTGCTTAACTAACTCTGTTCTACTCTCCAGCTCACTATATCACCTTGCTCTCCTCCCACCGGTACCGGTTAACTTAGTAACGGGTGTCTGATTGGTCCCCTGCCACTAGGTGTATGTGTCAATATAGAGTGAGGCTGAGCTCAACCAAGGAATGCTGGTGGGTGCCACAGGAAAACGTAGTAATATCTAATAGCAAAAGTCCTAGCACACCATAAAACAAGAGTCAATGAAAAAAGATTGTTGTGAGAGTACTGTATTCTTTATTGAGAAAGTTTTTTCAGAATCTCTTTTGATCACAGAGGTTGAAAAACGCAAAATATTTTCAGCCACATACGGCTTTCTTCAGTGCAAACAACTATAACAGAGTGGTAAACACATAATTAGTGTTACAATATACAAGAAACAATATCTCAAACACAGTAAACTTCTCACTTTGATCTTTTCAAAAAAATCAGGAGGAATTAAGGTAAGAATACAGTGTATACAATGATTGACTGACACAATAATGAGAAAAACAATGAAAAAAAAACAATCATAGGAACAGAATTGTCTTCTGGTAATACCTTTTGATCAAACAAAGGTGAAGAGATTCACAATAATCAGAATCAGCGGTAAATACTGCCACCTGCTGTCTAAAATAAACAAGATAAGGAAAACCTCAACAACAAGACATATAACAGGTTAATGGTAGTATCAATCAACGGCATCTACATGAAATGAGGACAAAATGCAAATACCTGGAAAACAGTGGAGGAGCCTGAATCCATGCACTGTAAAGTATTATGGCAATATGACAATACCCTCATATGAGACAGGATACTTTATTATGAACTAGTATCAGTGAAAAAAATACAGAAATTAGTGAGACCTGCATGTCTCTCTGATATATGAGCAAAAATCTGTCATGATAATAGACAAAAGAAAAACAGATGAATTACCTTAATGTAGTATACCACTATTTCATGGGGCTCACAGTGGGAAATTGGCCTTTAGAAAAATGAATGGTGTGCATTAGTAAATGAAATTCCCTAATAGAAAAGTAGCCCATAACAAAAAATCAGTGAACTCCCCATGGCCCCCATGTCTGCAATATGCTGCATAAAATCACTAAAGACCAGGTGGTGTTATATGCTAAAGTCATTAGTCATTAGTCAGTAGTCACGTGACTTCCTGTTCCTATAAAAAGCTGGTTTTCAGTGTCATTCATTGCTCACAGTCTTCCTGGACACACATGGTGTACATAGTAAGTACTTATACATGGCGGTTTTGGTTGCCAGTACCTGGGGGACGGTTTCCTGCTTGGGGTAACTTAAGAATATGACTTTAGCATATAACACCACCTGGTCTTTAGTGATTTTATGCAGCATATTGCAGACATGGGGGCCATGGGGAGTTCACTGATTTTTTGTTATGGGCTACTTTTCTATTAGGGAATTTCATTTACTAATGCACACCATTCATTTTTCTAAAGGCCAATTTCCCACTGTGAGCCCCATGAAATAGTGGTATACTACATTAAGGTAATTCATCTGTTTTTCTTTTGTCTATTACACAGGTCAACAAAAAAATTTTTTTTTTCTGGTGCCCAAAATATTTTAATGAATTTGGGGTATTTTTGGGGTGCTGATTCTGAATATGCTATCAGTTTTGCCAGATTGGCTCAAGTTTTTGAGATTTTTGGTATCTTATTTATAGCACTTGTTGGTAAATGCGACGCATCATCTCATTAATTTCTTTGGATTAGTACTTGAACTGAGCAGTTCTCAATATAGTTTTGTGTTAATTAGTGTTCTAAAAGTTTGTTCATAGCTTGGTTTTTGGCACTAACTTTATGTTGTTGTCTGTTTTCCAGTGAAAAGCATGAACTCATCAAGAAGAAGTTGTCTTAACGATCCAGACTCATTCTGTTACATTTGTGGTGAATATACACTGACAAAACATAGAAGAAACATAACAGACTTCGTTAAAAAAGTGTATTTTGCCTATTTTGGGGTTATGCTTGGGGACCAAGACAAGTTTTGGGCACCACACATAGTGTGCAAAGCATGTATCGAATTATTACGAAAATGGAGCAAAGGACAAAGAACAAGCTTCAAATTTGGTGTTCCAATGGTGTGGAGAGAGCAAAAAAATCATCATGATGACTGTTATTTCTGTGCAGTGCAAGTACAAGGATTCAATAAGCATAAGAAACTAAAATGGGAGTATCCTAACATGGAGTCTGCAAGAAGGCCTGTTCCTCATTGTGAAGATGTGCCTGTACCTGTGTTTACCATGTTACCTGACCTTCCCCCACCTGATGATGATGATGAAATGCAGGGTATGGAGCTAAGCATTAGTTCTGGAAGTGAACTAGAATATGAAGGAAGTTTCAGAACACCTACGCAATTTACCCAAGGAGAGCTCAACGATCTAATAAGAGACCTCAACCTCTCAAAAAGTGCATCCGAACTTTTAGCTTCAAGGCTAAGTGAAAAAAATTGTCTGACGCCTGGAACTAAAATTACATCTTACAGGACCAGAGAAGAAGCACTTCTTCCATTTTTCTGTGAAGATGACCTACTTGTATATTGTAAGGATATTCCTGGCCTGATGCTGCAAATGGGTTTACAAGTATATCGTCCTGTAGACTGGAGGCTTTTCATAGATAGTTCTAAAAGGAGTTTGAAATGTGTTTTGTTGAACAATGGCAATCAGTGTGCATCTCTTCCAGTAGCTCACTCAACTAAACTTGCAGAACAATACCAAAATGTCAAAATGGTCTTGGAGAAACTGTGCTACCATGAACATTCGTGGCTGATATGTGTTGATTTAAAAATGGTCAACTTTTTACTTGGTCAGCAAAGTGGATACACAAAGTATCCTTGCTTCATCTGCATGTGGGATAGTAGAGCAAAACATCAGCACTGGGAGAAACTGAATTGGCCTCCAAGGGACACCTTGACAGTAGGAGCATCAAACATAGTGAACGAACCTTTGGTGGACAGGGAAAAAATCATTCTACCACCACTTCACATAAAGTTAGGATTAATGAAGCAGTTCGTCAAGGCATTAGACAAAGATGGTAATTGCTTCATGTACATCTGCAGATCTTTCCCTGGTCTTAGTAGCGAAAAAACTGAAGGCAGGAATTTTTGATGGTCCTCAAATTCGGAAACTCATTAAAGATTCAAATTTTCCTAAGGAAATGAATGACATTGAAGCTGCTGCATGGTGTAGTTTTGTGTTGGTAGTGAAGAACTTCTTGGGAAATCAAAAGGCAGACAATTATGAAGAACTGGTACAAAACATGCTATTGAGATTTAGAAATCTGGGTGTACACATGAGCATTAAATTGCATTATCTTCACAGTCACTTGGACAGATTTCCAGAAAACCTTGGAGATTTTAGCGAAGAACAAGGGGAGAGATTTCATCAGGATATTATGGTGATGGAGGAAAGGTACCAAGGCAGATGGGACAGACATATGATGGCTGATTACTGCTGGAATCTACAGCGTGACTGCCCCAATAGCTCACATAGAAGGAAATCATATAAAAAGCGCTTTTCCAGCGATTAAATGTCTATCTTTCATGTCTTGTTCATTTTTGAAGATTACTTTCTAAAACTAGTTAAAATAAACTAAAATCAACATTTACTTTGTTAAATTTATTGTATTCATGACAATATCAATAAAGTTAATGCGTGTGTAGCAAAAAACGTCTTTTTTTTTACACATTTTACGAAAAATCTCAAAAACTTGAGCCAATCTGGCAAAACTGATGACATATTCAGAATCAGCACCCAAAGTTACCCTAAATTCAATGAAATATCTTTGGCACCAAAAATGCTGTTGACCAGTGTTATCATGACAGATTTTTGCTCATATATCAGAGAGACATGCAGGTCTCACTAATTTCTGTATTTTTTTCACTGATACTAGTTCATAATAAAGTATCCTGTCTCATATGAGGGTATTGTCATATTGCCATAATACTTTACAGTGCATGGATTCAGGCTCCTCCACTGTTTTCCAGGTATTTGCATTTTGTCCTCATTTCATGTAGATGCCGTTGATTGATACTACCATTAACCTGTTATATGTCTTGTTGTTGAGGTTTTCCTTATCTTGTTTATTTTAGACAGCAGGTGGCAGTATTTACCGCTGATTCTGATTATTGTGAATCTCTTCACCTTTGTTTGATCAAAAGGTATTACCAGAAGACAATTCTGTTCCTATGATTGTTTTTTTTCATTGTTTTTCTCATTATTGTGTCAGTCAATCATTGTATACACTGTATTCTTACCTTAATTCCTCCTGATTTTTTGAAAAGATCAAAGTGAGAAGTTTACTGTGTTTGAGATATTGTTTCTTGTATATTGTAACACTAATTATGTGTTTACCACTCTGTTATAGTTGTTTGCACTGAAGAAAGCCGTATGTGGCTGAAAATATTTTGCGTTTTTCAACCTCTGTGATCAAAAGAGATTCTGAAAAAACTTTCTCAATAAAGAATACAGTACTCTCACAACAATCTTTTTTCATTGACTCTTGTTTTATGGTGTGCTAGGACTTTTGCTATTAGATATTACTAGGTGTATGTGTGCGGTGATGGAGCTTCAAGCTTCTACTACCCCTTACCAAGACAAAGCACCTTCTGTTAGGGGTGCAGTACCCTTTTGTAGCACGCTGACTAGCGGGGCATTACATGCAGATGTTGGTGTGGTCTGGCCTCGATACCATTGTGTAGGCGCTTTTTATACATGATTAGCCAAAGAGAAGATACTGCAGAGAGAAGGCATTTTCATTGCAGAAACAAAGAATATAATGATTACATCATGACATTATTTACAAGCATTGCAGTAAGACTCATTATTATCTTATATGCCTCTATGTTGCTCCCAATCGATTCAGGGATGTTGTCATTGTTGACATCCATGATCTGTACCTGCATAATTCCTCAAATACTGACAACTCTATTGGAAACTTAGGTTTATTGAATTGATAAAGAAACTATTATTCATGACTATGTATCACCACCTATCAAATGATGCAATCCACTTTTCCTATTTCATTTAACCTTTCTAAAATTTCCCTTAAATGTTTAGAGAACACTTACGTTATTCTTGTAGAACTTTCAGCCACTGAATCTCATTAGCTGAAAAGTTAGTTTGCAAAAGTCTGCATAAAATGGCTGTTTAGATACAAGCATGGCTGCTCAGAGCAGATCCTGTATGACCAGTCTCTTACAATCAACAGGAGAACTGGTCGTCATTTCTTCCTCTTGCTGAATTTGCCTTCAACATACGGGTTAATCAGTCCACGGGAACCTCGCCCTTTTACTGTAATCATGGGTTCCATTCACCATCATTTTGGTGAAATCTCTAAGATAAGTTCTGGGTGTCCTGGGGTAAATGTCACCAATCAAGAGCTGGAGAATGTCTGGAGTGAGGTCAAGAGGAATATTGGGGTGGCTCAGTATCAGCAGAAATGGAAGGCCGATAGGAGACACTCATCAGGGGTTGCATTCAAAGTGAGAGATAAGGTATGGCTATCCTCAAAAAATATTAGATTGAAGGTGCCCTCGCTAAAGTATTATTATTATTATTATTTATTTATATAGCACCATTAACTCCATGGTGCTGTACATGAGATGGGTTACATACAAAATTATAGATATGGTTTACAGTAAACAAATTAACAATGACAGACTGATACAGAGGGGAGAGGACCCAGCCCTTGCAGGCTTACATTTTACGGGGCAATGGGGAGGAAACAGTAGGTCCGGGTTGCAGCAGATATGGTGGTGGAGAGGTGGTAGCTCCGGTGGCGGTGGGCAGTAGTTTCGGTGGACGGTGGGGCGGCGACTCAGTCATTGCAGGCTGTAAGGTTTCCTGAAGAGATAGGTTTTCAAGTTCCATCTGAAGGATCCGAGAGTGGTGGATAATATGACGTGTTGGGGCGCAGAATTCCAGAGGATGGAGGATATTCGGGAGAAATCTTGGAGGCAGTTGTGTGAGGAATGGTAAGTGTGGAGGAAAGGAGGAGGTCTTGGGAGGATCAAAGGTTATGTGAGGGTAGATAGTGTGAGATTAGTTCAGAGATATAGGGAGGAGACAGTTTATGGATGGCTTTGTAGGTCAGTCTTAGTAGCTTGAACTGGATTCGTTGGGGAATTGGGAGCCAGTGGAGGGATTTGCAGAGGGGAGAAACAGGGAGTAGCGAGGAGAGAGGTGGATTAGTCAGTCAGCAGAGTTGAGGACAGACTGTAGAGGTGCAAGAGTGTTAGCAGGGAGGACGCAGAGGAGAATGGTGCAGTAGTCAAGGCGGGAGATGATGAGGGCATGTACAAGAATTTTAGTAGATCGAGGGCTGAGGAAAGAACAGATTCTGGAAATATTATTGAGCTGGAGGCGACAGGAGGTGGCGAGTGTTTGGATGTGTGGTTTGAAGGATAGGGCAGAGTCAAGAGTTACTCCAAGGCAACGAATTTTAGGGGTGGGAGAGAGCATGATGCCATTTACCATAATAGATAGATCAGGTGGTGAAGATAAAAGATGGGATGGAGGAAAGATGATGACTTCGGTTTTGTCTACGTTGAGTTTCAGGTAGCGTGAGGTGAAGAAGGAGGATATGGCTGACAGACACTCCGGGATTCTGGACAGCAAAGAGTTGACATCTGGGCCAGAGCGGTAGATTTGAGTGTCGTTAGCGTACAGGTGATACTGGAAGCCATGGAACTGTATGAGTTGTCCTAGGCCAAGGGTATAGATGGAGAAAAGTAGAGGCCCCAGAACAGAGCCTTGTGAGACTCCCACAGAGAGAGGGCGGGATGAGGAGGAAGTGTGGGAGTGGGAAACGCAAAATGTGCGGTTGGCAAGGTATGAGGCAACCCAGGACAGGGCAAGGTCTTTGATGCCAAGGGAAGAAAGAATCTGTAGTAGGAGGGAGTGGTCGACTGTGTCAAAGGCAGAGGACAGGTCGAGAAGGAGGAGGATGGAGAATTGTCTGTTTGCTTTTGCTGTGAGTAAGTCATTGGTAACGTTGCTTAGGGCAGTTTAGGTGGAGTGGTGGAGCCGGAAACCAGATTGTAGATTGTCAAGGAGAGAGTTAGATGAGAGGTGGGAGGAAAGGTGAGCATGGACGAAAGTTGAGCAAAGTAAGGTCCTTGGTTCATTGGTCCATATGAGATGAGATTCTGGAGGTGGTCAATCCAGTTTCTTTCAATTAAAACCCGGTCTTTCTGTACTCCTAATGTGTTCCACAAGTCGTTATTGAAGGAGTTTATACCCTCTGCTGTTTCTCCCTTGCCCTGGCTCCTCCGGTGTCTATTGAGGGGAGTTTGTAATATGAGATACAAAAGATCATTGAATCCCGAATGGTGCGAAATTCCTTTCAGTATTTTGTACATTGTTAGGGGTATGGAGCTGAATAATGGTCTTCGATCCCGGCTTGTTATGTAAGGGCTGTTCGGTTGGACAGGGCCTTTCATTAGAGGTTTCCTGGGAAACCTGGGGGTCTGTTGGCCCACCTTGAAGAGGGGATACTGTCACAAAATCCACTATGCCCTTGTTTTTTACTATTGATGTGTGTCATGATCTCCACTATACCCTTGTTTGTTAGTATGGTTGTGGAATCTCTCAGTCTGTGTTGCAATCACCTGTCTTCATTCTTCCCTGATCATGCCTCTACTTAAGCAGGCTTGCACCTTCACTCCGTGTCAATTGTACACTTGCCTGTGCCTGTATAGGTTTGATCTTCCTGTGCTCTGTCCCTCAGTCTGACTTTATTCCCTTACCTGACTTTGAACATTTGCCTGTGACCTGATTACTCGTATTGCCTGCCCCCCGTGTTATGTTTTGTCCTCCTGGTTTTCCTGACTTCGGCTTGTGAATTGAACTTCGTCTGTGATTGCCCCTTGCTATAACTGCGCTAATTCATGGACCTGTCCTTGGATCGTTTTGACCTCCTTTTATTTCCAGTAAGTAATATTATTATATTTACTTTCTATTATTATTGTCTGTTTCTTCACTTCTGAGACTTAGCTATTTCTGTAGTGACTCACGTCACACAAATATTGCTGAATGTAACATTGATAAGATCTTGTTGATGTTCACAAAGATAGAAATTAAAGGAGGTGGAAATGGGTTGTTATGGCAAGAGATGGGCATTAACACCAGTAGCATAAATGAAAATCCTTGGTGAATTTAGGTTGGCTTGCTGTCATCTTCAGGGTTTACAAACTGTGAAGAAATCCAGTCCTTATTAAATTTAATCAGAGTAAGGCTAGGGTCACACATGCCATCCGTTTCGCCCTGGATCCGTTTTTGGAATCAGTTTTTGGACTTTTTTTTCTAAGTCCGAAAACGGATTCCGTTAACGGATGGAGCACTTAAGTGTCACTGCATTTTTCAAAGACTTTTCCCAGGTTCAAAAAAATGTTGCAGCCGGCAACGTTTTTGGGTGCAGTAAAAAAACGCATTGCGTTTTTTTAACATAGGGCCCTATGGGAAACGCATGCATTAACATATGGTACATATAGGTGCCATCCGTTAACGCATAGCATTTTTTAAGAAAAAATGACTAAGTCCAAAAAACGTTCACAGGCACAGGAGGCAGAAACTGCAGCCTAGGAAAAACGGATTTGGCATGGAAAACACTTCCAAAAACGGATTGCTATGTGTGACCCTAGCCTAAGCCTTTCTGCATCTTCCATAGAGAGGCATGTGCGCCTATTTGTGATGATTGCCCCAGTGGAACTGTAAACAAGCTCTAACATCACACTAGCAGCAGGGGAGGCTAGCACCTTCAAGGCGTATAAGGAGAGGCCGGGACAAGTATGCAACTTTAACACCCAAGAGAACTGAATCATCAGGAAGGACACAGGTATGGTCAGTTAAATACTCCTTGACCATGTTGTTCAACAGCTCCCTCCTCGGTATTGTTACAGGAACTGTTAGACCTTGCAGATGTGCTAGTTTATTGAAAATGGCCCAGTTTGTGCACATTCCTTCCCCCCCCAACTCTGCTGGCCATGGTGTGTATATGTCTCCCCTGTAATCCTTGCTGTTGGAAAGATCCAGTACCTTTGCTGACAGCGTTGTTCTGAAGGTGACATTTTCAGCAACTGATCGACAACGGCCCTCTTGAAGGATTTCATTGTCCAAGCCTTTTGTGACTCCAAAAGGAGAGAAGGAAATTTCTCCTTGTACCACGGGTCAAGAAAGGTGGCCAACCAGTATAGGTTGTTGACAAAAATGTGGATGATATGAGGGTTTTTGGACAGACAGTTACACATGAACTTTGCCATTTGGATCAAGCTACAAACAGACAAAGGTTCAGTGCCTCCACTAGAGGGAACAATACCCATCCTCTCCTCACGCTGACTTATGTCCTCCTCCACCTCCTCCTCTCCAGTTCATCCATGCTGAACAGAGATGAAACTAGGGTTGGTAGTCCCATCTGTGGAACCAAAAAGAAGTCCTCTCCCTCCTCATCCTCACAGCATATTGACTGTGCTGGGTACTATCACCCATTGGGAAATCTGGCTTCATAGCCACCTGCTGGGCACTCAAACCTTCCTCTTTCAGATTATACAGCATTCATTTCAACAGACAGAGCAGCGGGATGGTTACGCTCATAATAATCCCATCACTGCTCACAATCTTGGTGCCGTCCGCAAAGTGTTCCAGAACCTCACAATTGTGAGTGGTCATCACACACTCAACTCAACAGTTTTTATGAGTGGTGGCTGATTGTAAGTCTGATGGGCATGTTGAAGCTGGTATTCAGCTACTACCCTCTGTTGCTCACTAATCCTCGCCAACATAGGATACGTTGAGTTCCACCGTGTGGGCAGGTCACAGAGGAGTCGATGGCTAGGCAAATTTCAAGTACTTTTCTAGCGCTGCAAGAACAGCAAAAGTGGTAAAGAAATATTGGAAATGGGCTCTAATAGAGAGCACCTTCTCAAGTAGGTATGGCAAGTCAGGGTTAATAATAAGCGCTTAGCGAAATTTTTGCACTATATACTTGTAACGAGTAGTTTTTAATACTCGCCTATTTGTCCGAATAGCAAGTCTAATGTTAGTCAATTAGTGTTAGGTTCCACCCACACACTGGAACACACTTTCAGCTATAAAATGAGTCTCTCTGGGACAGGGCAGGAGGGTGGGCTTTTTTATGATTTCAGTGCCTAAAACACCTTGCTGTGCACCCCAGAGAGAGCCTAAGATTCAATCTGCTCTCCTTGAGGCGCCAGCTCACTTTGTGGATTGAAGTGAGCTGCTAATTTATGTCAGATCAATAATGATCGACACATCACTAACGAGCACCAGTGATACTCGCCGAGTAACGAGTATGACGAATACCGTACTATCCCTGCAAGTAGCGAATAGTAATGATCACACTCGCTCATCACTGGTCAGCCACAGATGTGCTGCAGTGTTTGGTTTAAACAACCACGAAAAAATTGTATACGTGCACTAGATAAATTGGATATGACCACTTGTTTGCATGCAAGTAAATTTTAGATGTTTAATACAGTACTATAGCAGACAGACAAATTTGAATCCGTGTATATACATAAAAAAGGATGGACTGACAGTTTCCGTAGGCAAAGGCACTGTGTGCTGCTTAATACATCAATCACATGGGTATAGATGTAAACAAACAACAAAGTATCAATAATGACAAGGTAAAAAATGCAGACTTGGTAAAAAAACATCACTGTTAGTTCAGTCATATATACAGTGCATTTCAGGTAAGCTGACAGAACAAACTTCACAGATTAGTCTGCACAATTTCCCTAATAGATGCTCTATGGCAAAAGTAAAGTGCAATGCATACCCATAATAGTGAAAGGAGAGGCACACAGTGTCAGGGAAGACCCGACACATGTTTCCCTGTGTTCCTTTGGGGGCTGTGGTAATACTGTGCAGTATAAGCCTGGTTTTTAAAGGGTTTCTTATCACTTACAGCTGTGGCCAATGTCGGCGCATCACCGCCTCCTCACCGCTGATCAGCGGTAACCACAACGCGGCCGCCAGCGGAGTCCCAGAAGGGGGGATGTCCCCTTAGACGTCATATGATTCCAGGACCGCCTCTTGCGGCCGCGTCATAGCCACATGACCGCAGCGGTTGGCACATGCGCTCTGGCTATACTGGGGGGAGGTGTACTAAGCAATTACTTCTCACAGCGGTGCAGTGTTGAGATTCAACCCATCGCTGCCATATCGTAGAGAGAATACAAATACATTCTCTCAACCAGATTCACCACTTCCCAGTGAGTTTTTGGGACTCGGAATACCGATCTATCATTAAAGGGACTCAAGAAAGAGAACACGAAAGTGTGGAAGAGAGCACATATCTATTATATAATTGCCGTAGCGACTTCCGTCGGAGCGGCGCTGCTTCCGGTCGCTTGGTTAGCGAGTTCGAGCTGCTTCTCCTGGACTCTCCCCGTGGCCGCGTAGCGGCCAAGGCGACTCACGAAGCAATGCCCGCAAAGCGGGCATTGCGAGTCGTTGCAGCCTAGCGAAGCAATGCCCGCGAAGCGGGCATTGCGAGTCGCTACACCGCTAACCAAGCCACCGAAGCCCATACTCCTGTAGTGTACACCGCTATACTATACTACAGTCCCATGCCCATAAGCGCCATGGGACTGTAGTATACCATCGCGCTGTACACTACAGCCCCCTGCCGCTCTAAGCCACTACGCGCTGCTGTACTGTACACCGCTATAGTATACTACAGTCCCATGCCCATAAGCGCCATGGGACTGTAGTATACCATCGCGCTGTACACTACAGCCCCCTGCCGCTCTAAGCCACTACGCGCTGCTGTACTGTACACCGCTATAGTATACTACAGTCCCATGCCCATAAGCGCCATGGGACTGTAGTATACCATCGCGCTGTACACTACAGCCCCCTGCCGCTCTAAGCCTACCCCCTAAGGCACCGCCGCCCTAACCCCCTACCCCCTAAGCCCCGCAGCAGCCCCGACCACCTAACCCCCGACCCGCACCATCCAAAGCCGCCGCCGATACCCCTAAGCCCCGCCGTCTACCTCCTAAGCCATCGCCGCCCCTACCTAAGCCCCTACCCCCTAAGCACCGCAGCAGCCCCGACCACCTAACCCCCGACCCGCAGCATCCAAACCCGCCCCGATACCCCCTAAGCCCCGCCGTCTACCCCCTAAGCCATCGCCGCCCCTACCCCCTAGGCCCCCGCCGATACCCCCTAAGCCATGCCGCCTACCCCCTAAGACACCGCCGCCCCTAACCCCCTACCCCCTAGACCCCCGACGATACCCCCTAAGCCATGCCGCCTACCCCCTAAGGCACCGCCGCCCCTAACCCCCTAAACCCCGCAGCAGCCCCGACCACCTAACCCCCGACTCCCACCATCCAAACCCGCCGCCGAAACCCCGCAGCAGCCCCGACCACCTAACCCCCGACTCGCACCATCCAAACCCGCCGCCGATACCCCCTAAGCCCCGACTACCTAACCCCCGACTCGCACCATCCAAAGCCGCCGCCGATACCCCCTAAGCCCCGCCGTCTACCCCCTAAGCCATCGCCGCCCCTACCTAAGCTCCTACCCCCTAGGCCCCCGCCGATACCCCCTAAGCTCCCGCCGCTGTCCCCTGCCCCTGTCGCTAAAGCCCTACACCCTAACCCCCCGCCGTCCCCTAACCTAACGCCGCTCTCACCTAAGGCCCTACACCCGAAGCCCCCGTCCATCACTTACATGTCTTCAAGTCATCTGATCGTCCGTCCGATCGTCCGTCCGATCCTCCGTCCGGCCAGGCGTCCTCTTCTCGGCCGGGGGTCTTCTCTCTTCTTTCCGCCTTCTCCGCCTCTTCGTCCGGCCCCGGGATCTTCTGTCTTCTTTTCCGAAAATTCCACCTCCGACGTCCTCTTCCTTCTCATTAAGATAGAATGGAGGAAAAATCCCCCATTCTACCTCAATGAAATCTCACGCCGTCTTCTGATTGGTTGCTGGATAATGCCCTCAGCCAATCAGAAGAGCTCCTCATTCAGTTTTCATTCAGGTCCGCCTTTTTTCCCCATTGACATACATTACCGGTGTGTCGGCGATTTTATGGCCGCCCCCCTGGTTCTATTTGTCGGCCCTAAAATCGCGGACACACCGCTAATGCATCTCTATGGGCAGTCAGCTCGACTTCTGATTGGTTGCCGTTCAATCCGAAATCGGGCTGACTGCCCATAGAGATGCATTAGCGGTGTGTCCGCGATTTTAGGGCCGACAAATAGAACCAGGTGGGCGGCCATAAAATCGCTGACACACCGGTAATGTATGTCAATGGGCAAAAAAAAGGCGGACCTCAATGAGAACTGCGTCTCAGTCAAACTTAAAAAAATAAATAAATTAAATAATAAAAAAAATAATTAAAAAAGAATTAAAAAATAATAAAAATATTAATTAAAAATAATAAACAATTCAATAAAAATAATAATAAAAAAATAAAATATATGCTAATAAGATCAGCCCTTTGCGGACCTCAATGAGAACTGCGTCTCAGCCTAAATAATAAATTAAATAATAAAAAAAATAATTAAAAAAGAATTAAAAAATAATAAAAAAAATTAATTAAAAATAATAAAAAATTCAATAAAAATAATAATAAAAAAATAAAATATATGCTAATAAGATCAGCCCTTTGCGGACCTGAATGAGAACTGCCTCTCAGCCTAAATAATAAATTAAATAATAAAAAAAATAATTAAAAAAAATTAAAAAATAATAAAAAAAAATAATTAAAAATAATAAAAAATTCAATAAAAATAATAATAAAAAAATAAAATATATGCTAATAAGATCAGCCCTTTGCGGACCTGAATGAGAACTGCGTCTCAGCCTAAATAATAAATTAAATAATAAAAAAAATAATTAAAAAAGAATTAAAAAATAATAAAAAAAAAAAATTAAAAATAATAAAAAATTCAATAAAAATAATAATAAAAAAATAAAATATATGCTAATAAGATCAGCCCTTTGCGGACCTGAATGAGAACTGCCTCTCAGCCTAAATAATAAATTAAATAATAAAAAAAATAATTAAAAAAGAATTAAAAAATCATAAAAACAAATAATTAAAAATAATAAATAATTCAATAAAAATAATAATAAAAAAATAAAATATATGCTAATAAGATCAGCCCTTTGCGGACCTGAATGAGAACTGCATTATAACACAGATGAGTCCTGCACACAGAGAACAGGTCTGTAGGAACCTGTTCACACCGCCAGCATAATTGGAAACAAAAAGCTATTGCGACAAAAAACAACAGTACACTGCAGTAAAAATATTAAAATGCAAGTGCAGTATAAAAATGGTATAACAAATACAGGGTACTTAGTTAATCCGTTTTTTTGCGCAGAAAAAGTTATTTTAAGCCACGTCACTATCTTCAAAGTGTACCCATCTCAGACGCGGTCCTAACTGTTGTATTAAAAACCTGACTGGTGTGAATACTTACCAGTAAGCAGGAGCCAGTATGACCAGTGTCTGAAGTGGAATGAAGGCAACGGGGCTATGTGTGTGCAGGGCCCAGAGAGGGGCGGGAACTCCATCTCTTGCATGGCAAGAGGCATTTAATTATAACACAGATGAGTCCTGCACACAGAGAACAGGTCTGTAGGAACCTGTTCACACACCGCCAGCATAATTGGAAACAAAAAGCTATTGCGACAAAAAACAACAGTACACTGCAGTAAAAATATTAAAATGCAAGTGCAGTATAAAAATGGTATAACAAATACAGGGTACTTAGTTAATCCGTTTTTTTGCGCAGAAAAAGTTATTTTAAGCCACGTCACTATCTTCAAAGTGTACCCATCTCAGACGCGGTCCTAACTGTTGTATTAAAAACCTGACTGGTGTGAATACTTACCAGTAAGCAGGAGCCAGTATGACCAGTGTCTGAAGTGGAATGAAGGCGACGGGGCTATGTGTGTGCAGGGCCCAGAGAGGGGCGGGAACTCCATCTCTTGCATGGCAAGAGGCATTTAATTATAACACAGATGAGTCCTGCACACAGAGAACAGGTCTGTAGGAACCTGTTCACACCGCCAGCATAATTGGAAACAAAAAGCTATTGCGACAAAAAACAACAGTACACTGCAGTAAAAATATTAAAATGCAAGTGCAGTATAAAAATGGTATAACAAATACAGGGTACTTAGTTAATCCGTTTTTTTGCGCAGAAAAAGTTATTTTAAGCCGTCACTATCTTCAAAGTGTACCATCTCAGACGCGGTCCTAACTGTTGTATTAAAAACTGATGGTGTGAATACTACCAGTAAGCAGGAGCCAGATGACCGTGTCTGAAGTGGATGAAGGGACGGGGCTATGTGTGTGCAGGGCCCAGAGAGGGCGGGAACTCCATCTCTTGCATGGCAAGAGGCATTAATTATAACACAGATGAGTCCTGCACACAGAGAACAGGTCTGTAGACCTGTTCACACCGCCAGCATAATTGGAAACAAAAAGCTATTGCGACAAAAAACAACAGTACACTGGCAGTAAAATATTAAATGCAAGTGCAGTATAAAAATGGTATAACAAATACAGGGTACTTAGTTAATCCGTTTTTTTGCGCAGAAAAAGTTATTTTAAGCCACGTCACTATCTTCAAGTGTACCCATCTCAGACGCGGTCCTAACTGTTGTATTAAAAACACTGTAACTGCCTTGGCATTTTATATTTTTACTGCAGGTACTGTTGATTTTTAGTGGAATGAATCAGCTTTTGTTTCCATTATGTGGCCGGTGGGGAACGGTATCTACAGACCTGTCTCTGTTGCAGGATCAAACTGGTTATAATTAAATCTCTTGCATGCAAGAATGGAGTTCCTGCACATTCGGGCTAGCACACACATAGACCCGTGCCTTCATTCCACTTCAGCAACTTGGTACATATAGCTTCGCTTAAACGGTACAGTATTCAACCAGTCATTTTAAATTAAATCACAGTTAGGAACCGCGTCTGAAAATGGGTACACTTTGAAGATTAGTGACGTTGCGCTAAAATAACGTTTTTTACGCCCGCAACTTCAAAAACCGATTAACTAAGTACCCTTATTTGTTTATAAACCATTTTATACTGCACTTGCATTTTAATATTTTTACTGCAGTGTACTGTTGTTTTTGTCGCAATAGCTTTTTGTTTCCAATTATGCTGGCGGTGTGAACAGGTTCCTACAGACCTGTTCTCTGTGTGCAGGACTCATCTGTGTTATAATTAAATGCCTCTTGCCATGCAAGAGATGGATTCCCGCCCTCTCTGGGCCCTGCACACACATAAGCCCGTCGCCTTCATTCCACTTCAGACACTGGTCATACTGGCTCCTGCTTACTGGTAAGTATTCACACCAGTCAGGTTTTTAATACAACAGTTAGGACCGCGTCTGAGATGGGTACACTTTGAAGATAGTGACGTGGCTTAAAATAACTTTTTCTGCGCAAAAAAACGGATTAACTAAGTACCCTGTATTTGTTATACCATTTTTATACTGCACTTGCATTTTAATATTTTTACTGCAGTGTACTGTTGTTTTTTGTCGCAATAGCTTTTTGTTTCCAATTATGCTGGCGGTGTGTGAACAGGTTCCTACAGACCTGTTCTCTGTGTGCAGGACTCATCTGTGTTATAATTAAATGCCTCTTGCCATGCAAGAGATGGAGTTCCCGCCCCTCTCTGGGCCCGCACACACATAGCCCCGTCGCCTTCATTCCACTTCAGACACTGGTCATACTGGCTCCTGCTTACTGGTAAGTATTCACACCAGTCAGGTTTTTAATACAACAGTTAGGACCGCGTCTGAGATGGGTACACTTTGAAGATAGTGACGTGGCTTAAAATAACTTTTTCTGCGCAAAAAAACGGATTAACTAAGTACCCTGTATTTGTTATACCATTTTTATACTGCACTTGCATTTTAATATTTTTACTGCAGTGTACTGTTGTTTTTTGTCGCAATAGCTTTTTGTTTCCAATTATGCTGGCGGTGTGAACAGGTTCCTACAGACCTGTTCTCTGTGTGCAGGACTCATCTGTGTTATAATTAAATGCCTCTTGCCATGCAAGAGATGGAGTTCCCGCCCCTCTCTGGGCCCTGCACACACATAGCCCCGTCGCCTTCATTCCACTTCAGACACTGGTCACACTGGCTCCTGCTTACTGGTAAGTATTCACACCAGTCAGGTTTTTAATACAACAGTTAGGACCGCGTCTGAGATGGGTACACTTTGAAGATAGTGACGTGGCTTAAAATAACTTTTTCTGCGCAAAAAAACGGATTAACTAAGTACCCTGTATTTGTTATACCATTTTTATACTGCACTTGCATTTTAATATTTTTACTGCAGTGTACTGTTGTTTTTTGTCGCAATAGCTTTTTGTTTCCAATTATGCTGGCGGTGTGAACAGGTTCCTACAGACCTGTTCTCTGTGTGCAGGACTCATCTGTGTTATAATTAAATGCCTCTTGCCATGCAAGAGATGGAGTTCCCGCCCCTCTCTGGGCCCTGCACACACATAGCCCCGTCGCCTTCATTCCACTTCAGACACTGGTCATACTGGCTCCTGCTTACTGGTAAGTATTCACACCAGTCAGGTTTTTAATACAACAGTTAGGACCGCGTCTGAGATGGGTACACTTTGAAGATAGTGACGTGGCTTAAAATAACTTTTTCTGCGCAAAAAAAACGGATTAACTAAGTACCCTGTATTTGTTATACCATTTTTATACTGCACTTGCATTTTAATATTTTTACTGCAGTGTACTGTTGTTTTTTGTCGCAATAGCTTTTTGTTTCCAATTATGCTGGCGGTGTGAACAGGTTCCTACAGACCTGTTCTCTGTGTGCAGGACTCATCTGTGTTATAATTAAATGCCTCTTGCCATGCAAGAGATGGAGTTCCCGCCCCTCTCTGGGCCCTGCACACACATAGCCCCGTCGCCTTCATTCCACTTCAGACACTGGTCATACTGGCTCCTGCTTACTGGTAAGTATTCACACCAGTCAGGTTTTTAATACAACAGTTAGGACCGCGTCTGAGATGGGTACACTTTGAAGATAGTGACGTGGCTTAAAATAACTTTTTCTGCGCAAAAAAACGGATTAACTAAGTACCCTGTATTTGTTATACCATTTTTATACTGCACTTGCATTTTAATATTTTTACTGCAGTGTACTGTTGTTTTTTGTCGCAATAGCTTTTTGTTTCCAATTATGCTGGCGGTGTGTGAACAGGTTCCTACAGACCTGTTCTCTGTGTGCAGGACTCATCTGTGTTATAATTAAATGCCTCTTGCCATGCAAGAGATGGAGTTCCCGCCCCTCTCTGGGCCCTGCACACACATAGCCCCGTCGCCTTCATTCCACTTCAGACACTGGTCATACTGGCTCCTGCTTACTGGTAAGTATTCACACCAGTCAGGTTTTTAATACAACAGTTAGGACCGCGTCTGAGATGGGTACACTTTGAAGATAGTGACGTGGCTTAAAATAACTTTTTCTGCGCAAAAAAACGGATTAACTAAGTACCCTGTATTTGTTATACCATTTTTATACTGCACTTGCATTTTAATATTTTTACTGCAGTGTACAGTTGTTTTTTGTCGCAATAGCTTTTTGTTTCACAATTAATCTGCGCTAGTGAAATTACTAATCAGACCTGTTCTCTTTGCAAGACTAAAATCTGTTTATAATTAAATGCCTTCTATGCAATGCAAAGATGATGGATTCCACGCCCCTCTCTGGGACCTGACACACATACCCCGTCGCCTTCATTCACTTCATACACTGGTCATACTGCTCCTGCTTAATGTAAGTAATTTCACACCAGATTAGTATTTTAAATACAACAGTTAAGACTCGTCTGAGATTAACTTGAAGATAGTACGTGCTTAAAAAACTTTTTCTGCGCAAAAAAAACGATTAACTAAGTACTATATTTGTTATAAATTTTATACTGCACTTGCATTTTAATATTTACTGCATTACTGTTTTTTTGCAATAAGCTTTTTGTTTCAACTGAATAACTGCGTCTCACCTAAATAATAAATTAAATAATAAAAAAAATAATTAAAAGAATTATATAAAATAATAATAAAAAGAATAATTAAAAATAATAAAAAATTCAATAAAAATAATAATTAAAAATAAATTAATAATGCTAATATATCAGCCCTTATGACTGAATGAGAACATGCCTCTCACCTATAATAATAAATTATAATAATAAAATAAATAATTAAAAAAGAATTAAAAATAATAAATAAATTAATTTAATAATAATAAAAAATTCAATAATAAATAATAATTAAAAAAAAAAATATATGCTCATAAGATAATGCCTTTAGCGAAACCTAATGACAACTGCCTCTCAGCCTATTTAATAAATTTAATAATATAAAAATATAATTAAAAATAATTAAAAAATTATAAAAAAATAATAAACATAATTAAAAAATAAATAACAATATAATAATGTAATTAAAAAAAAATGCTAATAATGCTATTATAACTAGCTAATAATAATGCTATTAATGCTAATATTAATGTTATTAATGCTATTATTAATGTAATAATGCTATATTAATGCTATTAATTCAATATATCCTATTAATGTAATTATATAATGCTATTAATGCTAAATAATCTAATTAATGCTATTAATGCTAATAATAATGCTATTAATGCTATTAATAATGTTATTAATGCTATTATTAATGCTAATAATGCTATTATTAATGCTATTATGCTATAATAATGCTATTAATGCTATTAATAATGCTAATAATGCTATTAATAATGCTATTAATGCTATTATTAATGCTATTAATGCTATTAATAATTTTATCCTATTATGTATTATTAATGCTATTAATGCTATATAATAATGCTATTAATGCTAATAATAATGCTATTAATGCTATTAATAATGTTATTAATGCTATTATTAATGCTAATAATGCTATTATTAATTCTATTAATGTAATAATAATGCTATTAATGCTATTAATAATGTTATTAATGCTATTATTAATGCTAATAATCCTATTATTAATGCTATTTATGCTAATAATAATGCTATTAATGCTATTAATAATGCTATTAATGCTATTAATAAATGCTAATAATCATATTAATTTATGCTATATAATGCTATTAATGCTAATAATGTTATTAATGCTATTATATGTTAATGCTAATAATGCTATTAATGCTAATAAATGCTATTAATGCTATAATAATGTCTATTAATGCTATTATAATGCTAATTAATGCTATTATTAATTCTAATAATGCTATAATAATGCTATTAATGCTATTAATAATGTATTAATGCTATTATTAATGCTAATAATGCTATATATTAATGCTATTAATGCTAATAATAATGCTATTAATGTATTATATAATAATGTTATTAATGCTATTAATAATGCTAATAATGCTATTATTAATGCTATTAATGCTAATAATAATGCTATTAATGCTATTAATAATGCTTATTAATGCTATTATATCTAATAATGCTATTATAATGCTATAATGCTATATATAATCTATTAATGCTATTAAATGCTAATATTTATCTATTAGATATATATTAATGCTATTAATGCTAATAATAATGCTATTAATGCTAATAATAATGCTATTAATGCTATTAATAATGTTATTAATGCTATTATTAATGCTAATAATGCTATTATTAATTCTATTAATGCTAATAATAATGCTATTAATGCTATTAATAATGTTATTAATGCTATTATTAATGCTAATAATCCATTATTAATGCTATTTATGCTAATAATAATGCTATTAATGCTATTAATAATGCTATTAATGCTATATAATGCTATTAATCCTATTATTTATGCTATTAATGCTATTAATGCTAATATTTATCCTATTAATGGTATTATTAATGCTGTTAATGCTAATAATATAATGCTATTAATGCTAATAATAATGCTATTAATGCTATTAATAATGTTATTAATGCTATTATTAATGCTAATAATGCTATTATTAATCCTATTAATGCTAATAATAATGCTATTAATGCTATTAATAATGCTATTAATGCTATTAATAATGTTATTAATGCTATTATTAATACTAATAATGCTATTATTAATGCTATTAATGCTAATAATAATGCTATTAATGCTATTAATAATGCTATTAATGCTATTAATTATGCTATTAATGCTATTAATGCTAATATTTATCCTATTAATGCTATTAATGCTAATAATAATTCTATTAATGCTAATAATAATGCTATTAATGCTATTAATGCTATTAATTATGCTATTAATGCTATTAATGCTAATAATAATGCTATTAATGCTATTAATAATGTTATTAATGCTATTATTAATGCTAATAATGCCAATAATAATGCTAATAATAATGCTATTAATGCTAATATTTATCCTATTAATGCTAATAATAATGCTATTAATGCTATTAATAATGCTATTAATGCTATTAATTATGTTATTAATGCTATCAATGCTAATATTTATCCTATTAATGGCATTATTAATGCTATTAATGCTAATAATGCTATTAATAATGCTATTAATGCTAATAATAATGCTATTAATGCTATTAATACTTTTATTAATGCTCATAATACTGCTAATAATGCTATTAATACTGCTATTACTGCTAATAATAATGCTATGGCTTATATTATTGCTATTGATGATGTGATTATTATTTAAAAATCTTTAAAAAAACAATAAACATATTTAGATACCCGATGCATTTGCATCAGGCTAACAGCTATAACTACTATAATCAAATTAATGCACGTTCTAGAATCCCGATGCATTTGCATCGGGCTCACAGCTAGTCTATTATATAATTGCCGTAGCGACTTCCGTCGTGTCCGGCGCTACTTCCGTGGCTTTGTTCGCGTGGCTCGGCACTCTCTCTAGCCAATCAGAATACCGCCTCACTTCCCATACAGATAGAATGGGCGATTTTTGACTTTCAAATTTACCGCTAAAAGTGAGGCGCGATTCTGATTGGTCACCGCCAGCACACAGCGACCAATCAGAATCACGCCTCACTTTCCATACAGATACATAGCGGTGTTTGTGAGAATTTATGGCCGGGCCCCTGGTTCTATTTTCGGACACGGCGCTCGGCTGTTGCCGGTCCACGAAAATCGCAATGGACCTACGTGCCGGACTTACCGCGCCTGCAACGACTCACCTATCTATCTCTATTTCTCTATCTATCTCTCTATATTTATCTATCTCTATTTATTTATTTTTCTATCTCTATATCTATTTAGCTATTTCTCTATTAATCTATTTATCTATCTTGCTATCTATGTATCTATCTATGTATCTATCTATGTATCTATCTATGTATCTATCTATCTATCTATCTATCTATGCATCTATCGGTCCAACGACCGACCACAGCCGAGCCCCCTGGCCGAAAATAGAACCAGGGGCCCGGCCATAAATTTCGCGAGATACCGCTAATGTATCTCTATGGGAAGTCAGGCGGTATTCTGATTGGTCGCCGGCAGCACACAGCGACCAATCAGAATCGCGCCTCACTTTTAGCGGTAAATTTGAAAGTCAAAAATCGCCCATTTTATCTCTATGGGAAGTGAGGCGGTATTCTGATTGGTCGCTGTGTGCTGACGGCGACCAATCAGAATACCGCCTCACTTCCCATAGAGATAGAATGGGCGATTTTTGACTTTCAAATTTTCCGCTAAAACTGAGGCGGTATTCTGATTGGTCGCCGCCAGCACACAGCGACCAATCAAAATAGCGCCTCACTTCTCATAGACATAGAATGGACGACTTTTCGTCCATTCTATGTCTATGAGAAGTGAGGCGGTATTCTGATTGGTCGCTGTGTGCTGACGGCGACCAATCAGAATACCGCCTCACTTCCCATACAGATAGAATGGGCGATTTTTGACTTTCAAATTTACCGCTAAAAGTGAGGCGCGATTCTGATTGGTCGCCGCCAGCACACAGCGACCAATCAGAATCTCGCCTCACTTTCCATACAGATACATAGCGGTGTTTGTGAGAATTTATGGCCGGGCTCCTGGTTCTATTTTCGGACACGGCGCTCGGCTGTTGCCGGTCCACGAAAATCGCAATGGACCTACATGCCGGACTTACTGCGCCTGCATCGACTCACCTATCTATCTCTATTTCTCTATCTATCTCTCTATATTTATCTATCTCTATTTATTTATTTTTCTATCTCTATATCTATTTATCTATTTCTCTATTAATCTATTTGTCTATTTATCTATGTATCTATCTATGTATGTATCTATCTATCTATGTATCTATCGGTCCAACGACCGACCACAGCCGAGCCCCCTGGCCGAAAATAGAACCAGGGGCCCGGCCATAAATTTCGCGAGATACCGCTAATGTATCTCTATGGGAAGTAAGGCGGTATTCTGATTGGTCGCTGTGTTCTGCCGGCGACCAATCAGAATCGCGCCTCACTTTTAGCGGTAAATTTGAAAGTCAAAAATCGCCCATTTTATCTCTATGGGAAGTGAGGCGGTATTCTGATTGGTCGCTGTGTGCTGACGGCGACCAATCAGAATACCGCCTCACTTCCCATAGAGATAGAATGGGCGATTTTTGACTTTCAAATTTTCCGCTAAAACTGAGGCGGTATTCTGATTGGTCGCCGCCAGCACACAGCGACCAATCAGAATAGCGCCTCACTTCTCATAGACATAGAATGGACGACACTTCTAGCGGCCTCCGCGGTCCATCACATCGCTGTGCCCGAACACTCATTCAGGCGCCGCCCATACAACTTGCCGGTCTTCCCGGTGACCGCCGACCAATCGCATTCTCAGCGCCTCTTCCCATAGAGATGCATTGAGAAGTGAGGCGCGATTTGTGATTGGCCGCTGTGTATTTTCAAAAATGCCGCCGCGATTGTGATTGGAGGGCGCATTCCCATAGAGATGCATTGAGAAATGAGGCGCGATTGTGATTGGCCGCTGTGGATTTTCAAAAATGGCGCCGCGATTGTGATTGGAGGGCGCATTCCCATAGAGATGCATTGAGAAATGAGGCGCGATTGTGATTGGCCGCTGTGGATTTTCAAAAATGGCGCCGCGATTGTGATTGGAGGGCGCATTCCCATAGAGATGCATTGAGAACTGAGGCGCGATTGTGATTGGCCGCTGTGTATTTTCAAAAATGGCGCCGCGATTGTGATTGTAGGGCGCATTCCCATAGAGATGCATTGAGAAATGAGGCGCGATTGTGATTGGCCGCTGTGTTTTTTCAAAAATGGCGCCGCGATTGTGATTGGAGGGCGCCTTCCCATAGAGATACATGGAGAAATAAGGCGATAATGTGATTGGTCGCTGTGTATTTTCAGAAATGGCGCCGCGATTGTGATTGGAGGGCGCCTTCTCATAGAGATGCATTGAGAAATGAGGCGCGATTGTGATTGGTTGTTGTAGATGGCGGTTTGATTCCGATTGGTCGGCGCTCAGGCGGGGAAAGCGGCGCTTTCCTTGCCGAGCGCCTGGTTCGATTTTCGGCCACGCCGTTCGGGAGGGTGGAAGTCTGTAGCTCCGCCCCGCTGTGTTGTGATTGGACATCGTCATCTTCACGCAGTAGCGCCGACCAATCGGATTCACAGCGCCATGTTTATGAAGTTTCTGCTGCCCAATCACACAGCGGCTGGCGTCTGCCGCCATTTTATGAATGAACATTTCGCGTCCGCCATCTTAGGGCCCTTTCACATCAGCGTTTTTCGTAATTCGCGGCAGATGCGGTGAAAAAACCGCATCTGCCGCGTTTGCCGCATAACGGTTCCACTTGCGGCGCGGTTGCGGTTTTTTCCATAGGAAGTATAGGGGGACTTGCGGCAGATGCGGCAAGTGCGGTATTGCACTTGCGGCAGGTGCGGCAGAGAAAAAAACCGCGGCTTACTGCGGTTTTTTTCTCTGCCGCACCTGCCGCAAGTGCAATACCGCACTTGCCGCATCTGCCGCAAGTCCCCCTATACTTCCTATGGAAAAAACCGCAACCGCGCCGCAAGTGGAACCGTTATGCGGCAAACGCGGCAGATGCGGTTTTTTCACCGCATCTGCCGCGAATTACGAAAAACGCAGATGTGAAAGCACCCTTAGAGCGCGAAATTTGAATTTTTGAACGATTGCAAACTTAAAAAGCTGTTTTCACAGTACAATCTCACATCAGAGTATAGATTCCTAATGACTATGCTTATATTAACCCTTTCTTTATACAAATTTCATATCAGCTACATTTCACCATATTGACCTGTTTTTTTCATACCTTTTTAACCCCTTCTATTCTATTTGTGCTCCACTTGCTATCTCACTATGTGCTGCACTAAGGCCATTTCTACATTAACCTCTTCTATGCCATTTGCATTTTAATTTTCTGTCACACTGTTTTATAGGGTTCAAACTGCTACATTAACCCCTTCCATTCTGTTTGCTATTCACTAACTGTGTCACTATGTGCTGTACTCATGACATTTGAAAATTTACCTCTTCTATACAATTTGTTAGTTATTTTCTCATCCACACTGTTTTATAGGAGTGCAAGTAGGACATTAACCCCTTCTATTGTCTTGGCTATTCACTGACTATGTCACTATGTGGTCTACTACTGGCATTTGAATACTAACTTCTTTAATACTATTTTTAATTTTATTGATCGTGCAGTATTTTGTACGCGTGCCAGTGGTACATTAACCCCTTACAGACTGTTCTATATTTTATTTCTACTTAGGAGTGTGTCGTCACACTGTTAGGAGTACATTAACCCATTATATGCCAATTTTGATTATATTTCATAGTAATGAGTCTGTAGGACTACTACCTGTCTTATATTTAACAGTTTGGATGTAATGCTACCTGGCCCTTTCACATCAGCGGTAATTTGAAATTGCGGCAGATGCAGTGAAAAAACCGCATCTGCCGCGTTTGCCGCATAGCCGCCGCATAACTGCTGCACTTGCGGCGCGGTTGCGGTAATCGCCATAGTAAGTATAGGGGGACTTGCGGCAGGTGCGGCAAGTGCGGTTTTGCACTTGCGGCAGGTGCGGCCGAGAAAAAAAGCGCGGTCAGCCGCGTTTTTTTTTCGCGGCCGCACCTGCCGCAAGTGCAAAACCGCATTTGCCGCACCTGCCGCAAGTCCCCCTATACTGACTATGGCGATTACCGCAACCGCGCCGCAAGTTCAGCAGTTATGCGGCGGGTATGCGGCAAACGCGGCAGATGCAGTTTTTTCACCGCATCTGACGCGATTTCAAATTACCGCTGATGTGAAAGGGCCTGTCGTCCCAGTGGGACATTAACTACTTTTACATGCCAAATATATTGGTTGCATGGCATTTTGCACTCTATGACCGACTGGGGCCCCTTTCACACGCGCGTTGTACATGCAGATTTACATAATTCCATAACATGTGGTAATATTCCCATTATTAATGCAAGTTCCCCATACCCGCCACCAGGGGTGCAGGTGCGTAAGGTCCCGCTACATCGCCGGATTAACGTCCATTTTTACATTGACCTGCCTGTTTCACCATGTACTGCGGAAGTTGCCTTATTTCTATTTTCACCATGCTTGGTCACATTGCGCCATTACACGCTCGCCATTAATGCCGCTATTTCCCCAACTGCAGAGAGAAAAATACAAACCACTACTTCCAAAATAATCGCAAAACCCTAAGTTCAAGGTAAAAATGAACGCTACCTCTGCCATTTTGCCCCAACTTCGGCAACTCCACCCCTGCTGGCGGTTATGCGGAACTTGCCGTCATATCGGTACTTTAACCGCTTTTTTTACAGTGTTGGAACTCTGCATTTACAACGTGCGTCTGAAAGGGCCCTTACTTCCATTTGTCTTGCCTTCAAGTCTCTTTTTAAGGACTTTAAACACACTGATTTCCATTCACAACTCCATACAGTAAACATCATTAAATATTTTTAGTTTTGCACTCTAAACAAGTCCATGATTTGCTTTTCACAGGTTATTGAAATACACACTTTCCTTTTATTGTTTTTGCCTATTTAGACAGAGTTATTATTGATTGTTTCCTTAACTAACACACTATAGCTCATTTTGGATTGGATTCACTGCCTATTCTTACTAAGATGAGCTCTCCAACAAAAGATATCGCTCTTGCCGAGGAGGCTGCATCTACGCCTAAGAAGAAGCGTGCAGATGAGACTTCTGAAGAGAGACGTCTTCGGTTAGATCGTGCTAAGGCTGCTAAGGCGAAACGCACTGCAGAGGAGACTTCGGAAGAGAGACGTCTTCGGTTAGATCGTCGTAAGGCTGCTAAGGCGAAACGCATTGCAGAGGAGACTTCGGAAGAGAGACGTCTTCGGTTACATCGTGTTAAGGCTGCTCAGGCGAAACGCATTGCAGAGGAGACTTCGGAAGAGAGACGTCTTCGGTTAGATCGTGCTAAGGCTGCTAAAGCGAAACGCATTGCCAAACTCTCTTCTCCACTGAGACGTTTTTGGTTGGATGCTGCGAAGGCTGCTTCGAAGAAACGTATTTCTGAACTCTCTTCCGAAGAAAGAAGCCAACGAATGGCAAAAAGAGCCATGGTTGAGCGTCGCAGACGCAAACAACAACAACTTAGAGCCACTGAAGAACCGTCTGACAAAGATACTACTCCTGCCCTTCTTGTGTACTGACATTCTACCAAGTGAACAGCCTTTAACACCTCCCATGACCTCCATGGGAAACAAAAAAGCAAAGGTTCACAAGGAGTCTGTGCGTATGCGCAAGAAGCGTGCGGAGGAGAGTTCTGAAGAAAGACGACTTCGCTTGGAGAAGGAAAAGGCTGCTTTGAAGACACGGCTTTCAAAAGAGTCTTTGGAAGGAAGAAAGAAACGATTAGGCAAAAAATCAATGGCTGCGCGTCAAAGACGCAAACAACAAAAGTTAATGCCTACAGGAGATCCGTCTGATCCTCATACTCCTGCCATCTCTTCCTCTGACCCTCATACTGCTGCCACCTCTTCGTCTGATCCTCATACTGCTGCCACCTCTTCGTCTGACCATCATACTGCTGCCACCTCTTTGTCTCAATCTCATACTGCTGCCACTTCTTCTTCTACTGTGTTAACTACAACTGAACAGCCTTTACCACATCGCAAGGCCACATCTAAACGAAAACACTCTGCTGAGGAGACGCCATACAGCAAACAGTATAACATTTTGAGGCTTAAAAGGACAAGACAGATACGTCAAGATACAGATTCTCTTATGTCTAAAGAAGTCCGCTTGACCCATTTTGCTGCATCACGTCGTGACCTACGCAAATGTTCTTCTTCCACCTCAACATTGCAAGAGCCAGTACGCAATATATATTCAACTTTTTCATTTATGGAATGTGTTGAATCTACGACCCTTCCACGTCTCATCTATGTAGGATTACACAATAAAAATCTACGTTTCTTATCTTCACCTTTCCCTCTTCCAATGGCATTTACTGATCAGGATCATGCTATTATAGAACATACCTGTGGTCCCATGAATGTAATATGTGAACATTGTGAGGCTCACCATTTTACTGCTGAACGCCCATCAGATCAACAGTTTAGTCTTTGTTGCCACAAGGAAAAGTTAAGGTATCATTACCTCAATACCCGGAGGTCTTCCAATGCCTGCTGAAAGGAGAGAGTGAGTACAGTCGAAATTTGATGGAGAATATCAGGAGCATTAATAGTTCTTTTGCTTTTGCCTCCATGGGTGCCCATGTTTCTCTACCACCTGGACACGGCCCTTAATGTTTCCGTATTCATGGGCAAATTTATCATCGCACTGGAACACTCCATCCCGCTCAAGATCAAGTTCCAACATATGCACAACTGTACATTTTGGATACTGCAAGCGCTATAGAACAACGGCTACAGTCTCCAGAAAATGTTAAATGTCATCCTACTTTAATGAGTGTGGCTATGTTCACACACAATTTGCGTTTTTTTTAGCACTCTTAAAAGCACTTGCATTTTTTTAGGAGTGCTAAAAAATGTCCCTTGTGTGTCTGGCATTGTTCACACACAATTTGCGTTTTTTTTAGCACTCCTAAAACCACATGCGTTTTTTTAGGAGTGCTAAAAAATGTTTCTTGTGTGTCGGAAAGGAAATTTAGCCATTTTGGACTTTCCTCAAAAACGCAGGCAAAAACGCAAGCATTAACGCAGGGTGCATAAATGTGCCTTTTAAAAACGCATGCGTTTCCCATAGGGCCCCATGTTATAGAAACGCATGTGCATTTTTCCAAAAACGCATGCGTTTTTTTAACATGGGCCCTATGGGAAACGCATGCGTTAACGCAGGGCACATATAGGCACTTGCGTTAACGCATGCGTTTCCCATAGGGGCCCATGTTAAAAAAACGCATACGTTTTTGGGAAAACGCACATGCGTTTTTTTCCAGCACCCAAAAACGCTGCATGCAGCGTTTTTTGGACTGGAGGAAAAAAACGCAAATGGAGCTGAAAAACGCATGTACACTCAAATGTACCCAGCGTTAACGCACCTGCGTTTTTTTTAACAGCCCAAAAACGCAGGGATGGGCAAAAAAACGCATGTGTGTGAACATGGCCTCTGAAAGGATTTGCCACGTTTTTGGACTTAGTCATTTTTTCACCAGAAAACGCAGGCAAAAACGCAAGCGTTAACGGAGGGTGCATAAATGTGCCTTTTAAAAACGCATGTGTTTCCCATAGGGCCCCCATGTTAAAAAAACGCATGTGCGTTTTTTTCAAAAACGCATGCGTTTTTTTAACATGGGCCCTATGGGAAACGCATGCATTAACGCAGGGCACATATAGGCACTTGCGTTAACGCATGCGTTTCCCATAGGGGCCCATGTTAAAAAAACGCATGCGTTTTTGGGAAAACGCACATGCCTTTTTTTCCAGCACCCAAAAACGCTGCATGCAGCGTTTTTTGGACTGGAGGAAAAAAACGCAAATGGAGCTGAAAAACGCATGTACACTCAAATGTACCCAGCGTTAACGCACCTGCGTTTTTTTTAACAGCCCAAAAACGCAGGGATGGGCAAAAAAACGCATGTGTGTGAACATGGCCTCTGAAAGGATTTGCCACGTTTTTGGACTTAGTCATTTTTTCACCAAAAACGCAGGCAAAAACGCAAGCATTAACGGAGGGTGCATAAATGTGCCTTTTAAAAACGCATGTGTTTCCCATAGGGCCCCCATGTTAAAAAAACGCATGTGCGTTTTTTTCAAAAACGCATGCGTTTTTTAACATGGGCCCCTATGGGAAACGCATGCGTTTTTGAATGGCACTAAAAGGTACTAATGTACCATGCGTTTTTGCATGCGTTTCCCATAGGGCCCCATGTTAATAAAACGCATGCGTTTTTGGAAAAACGCACACGCGTTTTTTTACAGCACCCAAAAACGCTGCATGCAGCGTTTTTTGGACTAGGGGTAAAAAACGCAAATGGAGCTGAAAAACGCAGCTACACTCAAATGTACCCTGCGTTAACGCACCTGCGTTTTTTTTAAAAAGCCCAAAAACGCAGAGATGGTCAAAAAAACGCATGTGTGTGAACATAGCCTATCATTGCTCTTCAATTGGATAATATTAATCCCTTTGTTTCGGCATACAAAATGCTACGTGATGTTGAATTAGAAGAACAACAGAAGGTAGTAGAACATAGCACCGTCTTGCCAAATATTATCATGGCCATTAAACAAGACAGACAGCAAGACCCTAGACGCTATAACAATCCTACTGTCAATGAAGTTGCTGTGGTCTTTGAACATGCTGATGGAGAGCCATCATTCAATAGAGACATTTTAATTCATATGCAACAAGATCCAAATAACCCCTTGGCCCCAAAAACACAACAAGTCAGTATTCTACACAGCAATTTAGATGCATTACTCTATCCTTTATTTTTTCCCTCATGGAGAACAAGGCTGGCATGAGGGACTCAAGCATCAAGGCCAAAGTCCACGCATGGTTACACAGCTCCAGTATTACTGCTATTTGCTGTCTGTACGGAATCAGTTCAATCCTGTCCTGAATGGTGGCAAACTAACACAGCAGTACTTAGTGGATGCGTATGTGAAAATCGAGGCTAATCGCTTAAATTTTATCCGTCAACACCAAAAGGATTTAAAAGTAGAGGATTATTGCGTACTCCAGGAACATCTCCAGAAAAAATCTGTTGAGAAAGGTATTCCCATTGGCAAGACGGTCATTTTACCATCTTCCTTTGAAGGCAGTCCCAGACACATGCAGCAACGCTATCAGGATGCCATGGCTATTGTGACTAAATTTGGACGACCGGATCTTTTTGTAACCATGACCTGTAATCCTAAATGGAGGGAGATTACAAACAATTTAGAGCCATGGCAGCGTGTGGAACATAGACCTGATTTAGTCTTCAGAATTAAACTGGAAGCCCTATTAAAAGACATTAACACTAGATTATTTGGCAAAGTTTGTGCAATGGTTCATGTTATTGAATTCCAAAAGCGCGGCCTACCACACGCTCACATTTTGATCATTCTGGATAGCAAATCCAAACTAAGAACTGAGGTTGAAGTGGATAATATAGTTTGGACTGAAATCCCTGATCCAGCAGAATACCCTATGCTCCATCAAATTGTGATGCAACACATGATTCATGGACCCTGTGGACAACACAACCCCAATTCTCCATGTATGGATCTTGGAAAGTGTAAGAAAGGTTTTCCTAAAGATTTCCAAACGAAAACAGTCTTAGGCTGTGGTCACAGTTGCCATGCGTTTTTTTAAGTGATTTAACAAAACTCATGCTTTTTTTCATGTCAGCATGAGTTTTGTAAGGTCTCTGATGGCTCCCTGCGTTTTTGGGTGCGTTTTTGAATCTGCACCTAAAAATAGTGCTTGTAGTATTTTTTTGAGCGTTTTGAAAAACGCATGCGTTTTTGTAGAAAACGCATGCGTTTTTATAACATGGGTTCCTATGGAAAACGCATGCAAAAACGCATGTACAGTTAGTACCTTTTAGTGCCATTCAAAAACGCTTGCGTTTCCCATAGGAGCCCATGTTAAAAAACGCATGCGTTTCCGGAAAAACGCATGCGTTTTTTTAACATGGGCTCCTATGGGAAACGCATGCGTTTTTGAATGGCACTAAAAGGTACTAACTGTACATGCGTTTTTGCATGCGTTTTCCATAGGAACCCATGTTATAAAAACGCATGCGTTTTCTACAAAAACGCATGCGTTTTTTACAAAAACGCATGCGTTTTTGGATATGCTCCAAAAACGCATGGGACAATCACACATGCTTTTTGGCTATTAGGGCATGCATTTTTTAACATGGGGGCCTATGGGTGCGTTTTTTACATGCGTTTTTGAAAACGCAGGTCTCCAAAAAAGCATGTGAAAAATGGTACTGTGACCCCAGCCTTAGGCATTGTTCACACACAATTTGCGTTTTTCCATGCAATTTTCCAGCATGTTAAAAACGCATGCGTTTTTATAAAGTGTTTTTTTGTTCATTTTTGGCCATTGTTGAACACTGGGTGCGTTTTTAAAAACGCGTGCGTTAACGCATGGGTACCTAATAGTGGTTGCGTTAACGCATGCGTTTTTGTGATTTGGGGCCAAAATGATTTCTTCCCACAAGTCTTCACTTAATATTCATGTTTAGCCACACCCCTCACACTACATAAATCCAGCTGGTCACTTGGGGGGGTAGAGCACCTTCCTTAAGGAACACTTTGCTTCTGTTGAGTCAAGCCATGGATTTGCTCTACTTGGAAATGGATGTGTTGCTGCTGCGGATGCGTCACCTTCGTCAGGCTCGCCGGCCCCGTTTGTGGGTGCATGAAGTCAATCTTCTGCGGGCTCAACATGGAGCATACCATGTCTTATTTCCCCAACTCCGGCGCTTCCCACACAAGTTCAAGCGGTATCTCCGCATGACAATTGCCCAGTTCGACCATCTGCTGGAACTTGTGGGCCCTGACATCACTCGCCAAGACACCCATTGGCGGCCAGCCATATCCCCAGAGGAAAGACTGGTAGTCACACTCAGGTAATTTTTGTGGACCCTTATGTCTCATGTATGTTTGGATGTGTCCTGAATGGCCATTTGCCCATGTGCTACCATGTAGTCCGCCCTTACACACATACATGTGCTGTTGTGATTGCTTGTGCCCTAAGGGTATGTGCACATTGGAAGGCTCTGCATCATTGCAGACCGTCCCAAAACCTGAGTAGATAAGAGCATTGTCCCTCGTTTTCAAAGCGAGTTTCTAGGCTACTGGTTTTTGGCCACTTGTAGGCTAGACACGCTGGAAAAAACGAAGTCACATGCTATATTCTTGTCAACCGTTTGTAAACCGGTTAAGAAAGTGGAAAGGAGAAATGAAATCAAAAGGTCTAATGTGCCCAGCGTTTTCTGAAATCCCTTGATTAGCATGTTAAGCCAACCGGTGGTTACGATTAACATACATTAACATTAAACTCAGCGGACAACGGTGGCGGAAAGCACTAAAAGCAGCTCACAAAACTCCCAGCGTGCACATACCCTAAATCCTGTCATTAGTCAGATTGAAGCACAGGTGCGTGTGTGCGTGTAATGTAGACAGAGCCTGGTTAAACAATGTGTATCGTCGTAGTCAGGTCATCCAGCAGCCTGCCTTGTGGGCGCTTATGCCGAGGGCTCGGGCAAAACCTGCAACTCCCATATTCCTGTGTGCTGGCACTAACCCCTCAGTAGGCACCCAGCCTCATGCCCTGCTTACCAGGATACACATTGTGTAGGCCAGGCTAGGGTGGTGTTAAACGACATGCACACACGCACCTGCGCTTCACTGCTGAGCTTGAAGGTTTGTGGGCATAAGCAGTAAATATTGGCACCACTGTTGTGTGGGCTAGGTCTGTTTTTTTTTTTTTCATTTGGTAAGGATGTAATGTGGACCATTCTGCAGACAGGTGTGGCACTGTTGTAGGCTTGGATGTCTGTTTGCCCTTAAAAAGGATTATTTTTCAGTCATTTGCCTATGCCATTGCCAATGTGTCCATGCAGCTTGTTGTACTTGACTGTTGTGTCCTGTTTTCAAATGGGGATATATGTGCCATCCCTTATGGCCCCTTTACACGCAGCTACAGGTAACAGGTTGACTCCAGGTAACTTGCTGGTTGCAGTGAAATCATGGAGAAATCTTCCATTTGTACACCGCAACAAGATACAACCAGTTCTCCATGATTTCCCTGCAACCAGCAAGTTACCTGGAGTCAACCTGTTACCTGTAGCTGCGTGTAAAGGGGCCATTAAGTATTTAGGAGCCTTGCCCAGTATTTGTCTGTGGCATGTGTTCCTGAAAATATGTCTGGCCATCCTCCTTGGCATATGTTGCCGTTTGCATATCTTGCCGGCATTTGTTTTTTGACATTTTTCTGTTGTGATGTTACAAGGAACGTCCCCGACTAAGGTTTGTTTTTGTTCTCTCTACAGATTTTTGGCTACGGGAGAATCATACGTCTCCCTCCATTTTCAGTTCCGGATGGGAGTGTCGACCATCAGCGGGGTCGTGAGCCAAACCTGCGATGTGCTGTGGCAGAAACTTCAGCCACTTGTGATGCCATCCCCCACCTGTGCGATGTGGCAAGAGTCTGCGGCCGAATTTCGAAGGGTTGCAAACTTTCCGAACTGTGTGGGTGCCCTCGATGGCAAGCATATTGCCATAAAAAAGCCTGCCAACAGTGCGTCCCTCTACTATAATTACAAGCACTTCCATTCAATTGTTCTTATGGCGATTGCTGACTCACATAGCCGCTTCATTGCGGTTGATATTGGGGCGTATGGCAGATTTTATGATTCCAGCATCTTTCAGGACAGTCCCATGGGGCGGGCACTGTATCGTGGGTCTTTTAATATACCACCACCACGGCCATTGCCTGGAACATCTTCTCCCCTAGTCCCTCATGTGCTGGTAGCGGATGCAGCGTTCCAACTGCACAGAAATGTAATGAAGCCGTATGCCAGACGCACACTCACACCTGCTCGGCAGACATACAACATGCGTTTAAGCCGTGCCAGGCAGTATGTAGAGTGTGCGTTTGGCATATTGGCAACAAGATGGCGTGTCTTATTAACCACTATTCTGCTGAAACCCAGCAATGTGGACCGTGTTGTGAAAGCAACAGTATGCCTCCACAATTATCTGGCCACTCCAGAGGCCACCGATGTTGATCCTGCCGACTGGTTATCCACTTTGGTGCCCCTAGAAGCCCACAATGTACGAGCCCCACTTGTGGCCACTGAAGTCCGTGACAAATATTGTAATTATTTTGCCCATCATTAGGCATGTTTATTTTCTGTCTACCTAGCCTTACTGAGCTGTTTATTTTTCCCTTATGTTTGCGCTACTTCATTACACAGTGTGTGTTATGTTTGTGTTTTGAGTAAAGTCGTATGTGCTTGGGAAGGTCAGACGTGTCTCTTTTCCTTTCAGAATGTGATGGTTAAAAACTGGAGGTGACAACCCCTGCCCTCCAAGGAGCATCACAGAGGCCTTGCTCACACACCAGCCCTCTCCTTATTAATGTGGTGTGACCTAAATCATTAGAGCGCAGGTGTGTGGGCAACGGCTCTGTGCAAGAAAATAATGGACAGCCAAAACCACAACTGTTTTCCAAACAATTTACTCCACAAAAAAAGGCAAATGTGTGTGTCACAATGAAACAACCAAATCAACAGCAACCCGTCGTACAAACCACATCCCGCACACATTCCTCTAATCATGGCTTCCCTTCATCATCTCCGACGATCGTGACATCCAGGGAGATGGGTACACAATAACGAGTTATGGTGTGGTGTAAATCTGCCATTAAGGCATACCGATCACGGGCACATAATTGTTCCAGATCCGGGAGATAGATTCTGATGAAATTGATCCAGGGATTCTCATCCCGCTGTGGTTGTTGGTTAGCTATAGCAGCCAGCCTGTGCTCAAGCATTTCCCTCTGGAGAGCCAAGCCTTCCTGGACCCCCTCCAACCCATTAAGGATAATGGTTTCGGCCTCATCCCGGCCACCCCGCCTCCTTGGCCGGGTAACTCGTGGTGCTGGTGTGGCAGTGGCAGGTTCAGCAGGGGGCACATTGGTCTCAGGTGGTGGGTGGTCTGCAGGTCTTACTGTCGCCTCTGTGCCTTCGACCACATCCGGGGTTGCCTCAACCTCCTCCTCTTCGGCGCTGGTGTTGCCCAGGTCGACCACAGTTGTGTTGCTGTGTGTCCTGTTTGGAACAATTATCAACATGAGTACTGACCTCTCAAACGTTAGGGAACACATTTCAACCCTGGCAGACACTTACTCTCGCCCCTCATAGGCCTTTGCCAGGTAGCGCAGGTGGCTAGCATATTTGTAGCAGACGGGTGGCTTCTCGGCATCCCCCCGCATGTATTTGGCCATGTCACGCACATCACGCCTGATGCGGTCTTTCATGGAACGCCACCTCACATGGATCTTGTCTTCTACAGTCAAAAGGTTTCATTACAAACACCGTCAAAATAAAGGTCACAACTACAACAACATCACCAGATACTTGTGTGTCGGCCTAACATCGTCAATGACTCTTACCAGTGGCTCCCCGGAGGCTGGGAGACATATCATCAAGATCGGGGTACATGCGATAGTAAATTCTCCCCCACAAATCTTTCTGGACCGCTGTGTTGCTGTGGTGGGGATGTGCCGGGTCCCAGATTGGTACGAAGTCCTCAACAATTCGGATTAAGGCATCATTGTCAATTACGATTTTATCCAATGGGGCTGGACTTGCCCGACGCCTGTCCCCCTATTCAAGAGCAAAAATTACAACATCAAATATAATTCCTAAACCATTTTGTGGATGTTTGGAACCTCAAGAAGGATAAATTTGCAGGACAAATTGTTGTCAGATTGGCTAAAGACACATGCTGGCATGAAGCATCAAACATTAAGCACCAAGGTAGCAGCCAAGCCTAGTTATTTGTGGTAATGGAGCAACAAATTTACTCACCCCTGATGTGGCAGCAGTGGCCTTGGGAGCTGAGTCCTTTGGTGCTTTTCGCTTACTGGTGTGTGGCTGCTTGCCCTGTGTTTAGTATGAACAAATACAACTTTAGAGGTTAACATCACACAAGGAGTGCTACACATGTCAACTAAATCACAGCAAATAGCATTGGGTCCTCAACATGCTGCAATGTTGGTACACATAATTCCTATATTGTCCAACACAGGATTTCAGCCCACCACCAGCTTAGAAAAACAACCAGGTTGGCAACCCAGAGTGAGAGACACCATTGCCAGGATACATTTATGTGTCCAGTTAGTAATGAGTAACCCTTGATTGGAGGGTGGCCACAAATGTGAACTAAGAAAATGGTCCTTACCTTAGACCGCCCTTGTGAATGGACCCTCTTCTTGGTTTTTTTCCCTTTTGAGGGCTTGGCTCTGGAGCGATGTCTCCTTTTTTTTGCGCTGAAAGGTGAAAGTGATGAATCATTAGTCAAGATTGGGACCCAACCAGACTACACACACATGTGGTAGTGGTCAGACATGTTGCCACGCCGTACCAATGTGCCAACACTACACCATCACTGACCTCGGCCATGGCCAAAATCGAAGTTAAAAACTACTTACATGATGGGAGGTGGACTGACTGGATGATTTTGAACCAGAATCCGAGTCCTGTGAAGGTAACATATGGTATAAATATGGGTCCAACAGGCATCCTCTCATATGGATGTGTGGATTTAAAAAAAACAACTGCTGTAATGGAGTGTGTCTAGAGTTTAAGGTTGTCCGCCAAACTTGGTTCACCCTAAACCAAAAACCTTACAACATGCACAACCATGAAACATGTTACAGGCACATGTTGTGAGGACCAAAGATCCTTCAGTTAGTGGAACAAGATATTACATACAGCTACCAAAGTGACATGCATGTACAGCATGGCCAATGCATAGGGCATGTGGTGCGAAGTGTGGATGTATCCGATTTGTACTGTGACCAGTGTGACAAACAGGAGACATGAACAAATAGGCATAGGGCAACATCTGCACCCAGCCCTGGGGTGCTATCATGCCCTCCAGTCCTGTGTGCATGGCAGCCAGCTGCAGCTGGGGACACGTCCCGACCACGCAACCTGCGGTCCAGACGTGTCATCAGTGGCAAAGGCCGCCACTGCACACTGAACCTGATGACATGCTAGCCCCCCAGGCCTGGGTGCACAACTGCTCTGTGGCTGTGAGGGTCATCCCCAACATAAGCATTAAGTAAAACACGCCGCAGTGTTAAGCGGCACTTAACAAGGATTAGTGGATCCTGATCCGGTGACACATCCGGTAGTTATTGGCAAACCAGGAGATGACATTTACATATGACTCCTTTAACAAGCTCAACACATCATAGGAATGTGGGCAACAATGCGGATTTCCTAACATATTGCCGCTACAAGATAATTACAAACTTGCATTGTGCGAACATGAATCCCACATTGCCACACATGAAAACCGGTGCAATAGGCAACACATCACAAAACATTAGTAGTGAGTGCAAAGGGTGGCACACTGCCTGCTGCGGGTTAGTGTCTAATGGACACGTTCCATTTGTGGCATGTGACTACGACCTGCAGCAGGGAGGGAGCCCCGTGAGGCGACAAACCCGAAAAGCAGTAGCAAAACTCTGGATGTATGAAGCGGACACACACCAATATTAACACACCAAAAATATGTGATGATAGCCAACATAATAGTGCTACTTACTGAGGAGTCAGATGATGTGTCCTCGGGCTCCGTGTAACCCTCACTGCGTTCGTCCGAATCGCTCATCTGTGTAGAGAACATATGCAGGACACATGACATGTGTGTTCCATGATGACAGCACACATGCACGGTAACAACATGGCAGACACATGTATTTACCTTGGGGAACAACAGCACAGCACACAAATGGCACAGGAAAGTCAGTAGGCTGGCCACATTTCCTGGTGTCAACCCACCCCCTTTTAATTGGCTGCAGGGGGTCACATGACAGGTCCAGATTTAATTTTTGATGCCCATGGGCACTAAGGACAAAAACGCATGCGTTAACGCATGTGTCTGTAATGTCATTGCGTTAACGCATGCGTTTGCCATAGGGCCCCATGTTACAGAAACGCATTGCGTTTTTTTCCAGCAGACAAAGGCTATGTTCACACTCAATTTGCGTTTTTTTTAGCACTCTTAAAAGCACTTGCGTTTTTTTAAGAGTGCTAAAAAATGTGTCTTGTGTGTCTGAAAGGAAATTTTGCCTTTTTGGACTTTCCTCAAAAACGCAGGCAAAAACGCAAGCGTTAACGCAGGGTGCATAAATGTGCCTTTTAAAAACGCATGCGTTTCCCATAGGGCCCCATGTTATAAAAACGCATGTGCGTTTTCCCAAAAACGCTTGCGTTTTTTTAACATGGGCCCTATGGGAAACGCATGCGTTAACACAGGGCACATATAGGCACTTGCGTTAACGCATGCGTTTCCCATAGGGGCCCATGTTAAAAAAACGAATGCGTTTTTGGAAAAACGCGCATGCGTTTTTTTACAGCACCCTAAAACGCTGCATGCAGCTTTTTTTGGACTGGAGGGAAAAAACGCAAATTGAGCTGAAAAACGCATGTACACTCAAATGTACCATGCGTTAACGCACCTGCGGTTTTTTTAACAGCCCAAAAACGCATGGATGGGCAAAAAAAACGCATGTGTGTGAACATGGCCAAAAACGCTGCATGCAGCGTTTTTTGGAATTGAGGAAATAAACGCAAATGAAGCTGAAAAACGCATGTACACTCAAATGTGCCCTGCGTTAACGCACCTGCGTTTTTTTTAACATCCAAAAAGCGCAGAGATGGTCAAAAAAACGCATGTGTGTGAACAATGCCTTAGCTGAGGATGCATATCCTATTTATCAAAGAAAGGAAGGATCATCCTTTGAACACCATTCAAAGATGATTGATTGGCATTGTTCACACACATGCGTTTTTTTGACCATCTCTGCGTTTTTGGGCTGTTAAAAAAAACGCAGGTGCGTTAACGCAGGGTACATTTGAGTGTAGCTGCGTTTTTCAGCTCCATTTGCGTTTTTTACCCCTAGTACAAAAAAAACGCTGCATGCAGCGTTTTTGGGTGCTGTAAAAAACGCATGTGCGTTTTTCCAAAAACGCATGCGTTTTTTTAACATGGGGCCCTATGGGAAACGCATGCAAAAACGCATGGTACATTAGTACCTTTTAGTGCCATTCAAAAACGCATGCGTTTCCCATAGGGGCCCATGTTAAAAAAACGCATGCGTTTTTGAAAAAACGCACATGCGTTTTTTTAACATGGGGGCCCTATGGGAAACACATGCGTTTTTAAAAGGCACATTTATGCACCCTGCGTTAACGCTTGCGTTTTTGCCTGCGTTTTTGGTGAAAAAATGACTAAGTCCAAAAACGTGGCAAATCCTTTCAGACACACAAGGGACATTTTTTAGCACTCTTAAAAAAACGCAAGTGCTTTTAAGAGTGCTAAAAAAACGCAAATTGTGGCCATGTTCACACACATGCGTTTTTTTGCCCATCCCTGCATTTTTGGGCTGTTAAAAAAAACGCAGGTGCGTTAACGCAGGGTACATTTGAGTGTACATGCGTTTTTCAGCTCCATTTGCGTTTTTTTCCTCCAGTCCAAAAAACGCTGCATGCAGCTGCATGCAGCGTTTTTAGGTGCTGGAAAAAAACGCATGTGCGTTTTCCCAAAAACGCATGTGTTTTTTTAACATGGGGCCCTATGGGAAACACATGCGTTTTTAAAGGGCACATTTATGCACCCTGCGTTAACGCTTGCGTTTTTGGCTGCGTTTTTGAGGAAAGTCCAAAAAGGCTAAATTTCCTTTCAGACACACAAGAGACATTTTTTAGCACTCCTAAAAAAACGCATGTGGTTTTAGGAGTGCTAAAAAAAAACGCAAATTGTGTGTGAACAATGCCTGTGTGTGAACATAGCCTCTGAAAGGAAATTTAGCCTTTTTGGACTTTCCTCAAAAACGCAGCCAAAAACGCAAGCGTTAACGCAGGGTGCATAAATGTGCCTTTTAAAAACGCATGTGTTTCCCATAGGGCCCCATGTTAAAAAAACACATGTGCGTTTTCCCCAAAGCGCATGCGTTTTTTAACATGGGCCCTATGGGAAACGCATGCGTTAACGCAGGGCACATATAGGCACTTGCATTAACGCATGCGTTTCCCATAGGGGCCCATGTTAAAAAAACGCATGCGTTTTTGGGAAAACGCACATGCCTTTTTTTCCTGCACCCAAAAACGCTGCATGCAGCGTTTTTTGGACTGGAGGAAAAAAACGCAAATGGAGCTGAAAAACGCATGTACACTCAAATGTACCCTGCGTTAACGCACCTGCGGTTTTTTTAACAGCCCAAAAACGCAGGGATGGGCAAAAAAAACGCATGTGTGTGAACATGGCCTGTCATATTAATGTTGAGGTATGTGCTTCCATTCAAAGTGTTAAATACCTATTCAAATATGTCTACAAAGGACATGATAAAGCCAATCTTGAAATTTGCCAAATTAATATCCACCATGATGAAACACATCAATTCATGGATTCAAGATACGTGAGTGCACCGGAGGCAGCTTGGCGAATATTTGCTTACCCAATGCATAGACAATCGCACTCCATTATTCGCCTTGCCGTACATCTCCCACATTCTCAACCACTTTATTTTCATGAGGATGACTCTGTTGACAACATCAGTTACACAATGCACAGAAAATCTACTCTTATGGCCTACTTTGAGCTCAATGAGAATGACCCACATGCTCAGGATTACTTCTACCGCCAAATTCCAGAGCACTATGTTTGGAAAGAAGATGCATGGGAAATTAGAAAGCGAGGAGGTTCTTCAGTGATTGGAAGAATGTATACTGTCAGTATGAAAGAACAAGAACGGTACTATTTAAGGTTGTTGTTACTGCATGTCAAAGGAGCAACAAGTTTTGACAACATTAAGACTGTTAATGAAGTCACATACCCAACTTTTAAAGAGGCGGCATTAGCCCTTGGATTGCTCTTTGATGACAGTGTTTGGAGAAATACTTTATTGGATGCCTGTGTTCTCAACATGCCTGCACAGCTTCGTGATATGTTTGCATATATATGTATTTTTGGTCCTCCAGCTCATCCATTGGAGTTGTGGCAAGAATTTAAACAAGACTTTATCCAAGACTACTGCCATGCATATCACTCCAACACTGAGGAGTGTGAGAATTGTGAAGGATATGCTATGAGTGATGTCCAAAATGTTCTAAAATTTCATGGCAAAACTTTTACTGATTTTAATCTACCACGACCAAAAAGAAAGCCACACATCGCTCCACAATACAACAAGGATGATGAGTTAAGAAGAGCTCAGCAAATGAAAGCTACTTTAAATGACCAACATCTTTTGGCCTATAATGCGATCAATCAAGCTTTACATGATAGAAGTGTACAACCTAAGTGCTTTTTCTCATCGACGGTCCAGGTGGCAGTGGGGAAAAATACTGTATGATTTATTGAATTTATGAACTAGACAGAAGCAATTGTCTATGCACGTACAATTTGGTAATTCGCAAGAAATACACATTCTTGGAATCCAATTCATTGAAATCCGTCCAGAATTAATGATACAGTGCTGCACAACATTTGAAAGGTACAAACCATTTGCATCATTGTATCTAAATATGCATGCATGCATAGATCAACTTTACGGATGCATGCACAGTCCAAAATACACCTTTTGGAGAAAAGTCATTGTCTGAGGGATTGACATACTCTGCCACATCCAGGTAAAGAACTGCATCATTATACGAGATGTATTAAATTCACGACATAGCATTTCACATTGATCTCAATAGCGCATGATGATAACATTGTACTCAATGAATGGATTGCAATTTTCATCTTGAGATATTCAATCACAAGACATGACCACTGGTATATACTTGCATATGTGAACTGCTGATGACATAACAATGATGCTAGACCATCATGCATTCTTTTGCCAAAAACTTGATAACTCAAGGATATTGCTTGCTGGAATACACTGAATACATGTATTTGTTTGAAGCAAATTCATGAATTTAATCCAACAATGTTCATGCTTTCGGACATTTACCACAGCAGAAAAGTGTTTGCAATGGAACGCTTGATGTCATCGCTTGTTGACATCTGATTCAAGCAAAGTCATATGGGTCTGCAGAGGAATTTTGGTGATTTATTCCAAGGACTTATTTATTACAGAGACGTCGTACAAATTTCCCGTGAAGCCTGCTTTTGCCATGACCATCAACAAATCCCAAGGCCAAACACTGGAGAAAGTAGGGATTTTTTTGCCAGAACCCGTTTTTGGACATGGACAGTTATATGTGGCTTTTTCACGAGTGAAAAGACGATGCAATGTTAAGGTGAAAGTGCTGGATACACCCATTCAAGGCAAATTGCTGCCCAATAGTGAAAAAGTCTTTACGAAAAATATTGTCTATAAGAATATTTTATTTTAAATTCTTTAGATACAATGGCAGCTTTTCACTCAATTCCCACTCTTCAACAATATGCGCTCCATTGCTCCTGATTATAGCAGTTGGTTACTTCAACTGGGAAATGGTGAATTGTCCAATGATTTCAATCTTGGAGATGATATCATTGAAATCCACAAGACATGATCTGCACTGGCTCACTCATACTTGCTATATTTGGTGAAAACATTGTCATTGATGTACATAACAATGAAAACATTCAGATTGCTGCATCACATGCCATTCTTTGCCCTAAAAATGACCATGTGGATATGGTGAACTCTAAGGTTATGGATTGCATTGCTGGTGAATACACTGAGTACATTAGTGATGATTCCATTGATCCTGATGAGACTGAAGATCCAGACCAATATCCAGTGGAATTTTTAAATTCACTCACACCAACGGGAATGCCTTCTCATCGCCTCAAATTAAAAATCGGTACCATTGTCATGCTTTGGCCGAACTTTAACAGCAGAAAAGGGCTTTGCAATGGAACTCGCTTGATTGTCATCGCTTTGTTTGACAATATGATTCAAGCAAAAGTCATTACTGGGTCTGCAGAAGGAAATGTGGTGTTTATTCCAAGGATTGATTTATCTCCATTAGAGACTGGCTTACCTTTCAAGTTAAGACGTCGACAATTTCCCGTGAAGCCTGCTTTTGCCATGACCATCACAAATCCCAAGGCCAAACACTGGAGAAAGTAGGGATTTTTTTGCCAGAACCCGTTTTTGGACATGGACAGTTATATGTGGCTTTTTCACGAGTGAAAAGACGATGCAATGTTAAGGTGAAAGTCCTGGATACACCCATTCTAAGCAAATTGCTGCCCAATAGTGAAAAAGTCTTTACTAAAAATATTCTCTATAAGAATATTTTATTTTAAATTCTTTAGATACATAGTTACTTTCTTATTAAACAGAAATATTACAATAAATTAGTTTAGCCATAGATGTATAGGAATAGAAAAAAACAAAAATACCAAAAAAATTAGTTTAGTTATAGATAAAGACATTATAATTAGTTATTAGATATTAAATAGTCATTTAAGATATATAGTCGTTAGTGTTCGTTTTCACTAAAAATATTTTACTTTAAATTCTTTAGATACATATTAGATTTACATACATAGTTACTTTCTAATTAAACACAAATATTACAAAAAATTAGTTTAGCCATAGATGTATACGAATAAAAAAAAAAAATACAAAAAAATTAGTTTAGCCATATGTGTATAGGAATAGAACAAAAAACATACCAAAAAAATTAGTTTAGTTATAGATAAAGTCATTATAATTAGTTATTAGATATAAAATAGTCATTTAAGATATATAGTCGTTAGTTTTAGTTTTTACTAAAAATATAGTGTATAAAAATATTTTACTTTAAATTCTTTAGATATATGTTACATTTAGATACATAGTTACTTTCAAATTACACACAAATATTACTATAAATTAGTTTAGCCATAGATGTATACGAATAAACAAAAAAAAAGTACAAAAAAATTAGTTTAGCAATAGATGTATAGCAATAGAAATAACCCAAAATACCAAAAAAATTAGTTTAGTTATAGATAAAGACATTATAATTAGTTATTAGATATAAAATAGTCATTTAAGATATATAGTCGTTAGTTTTAGTTTTCACTAAAAATATAGTGTATAAAAATATTTTACTTTAAATTCTTTAGATACATATTAGATTTAGATACATAGTTACTTTCAAATTAAACACAAATATTACAATAAATTAGTTTAGCCATAGATGTATAGGAATAGAAATATACAAAAATACCAAAAATATTAGTTTAGTTATAGATATAGACATTATAATTAGTTATTAGATATAAAATAGTCATTTAAAATATATAGTCCTTAGTTTTTTAGCTTAGAAACTTTTTTTTTATATTTCATAGTATATGTATATAAACACACATTTTGTTGTAGATTGTAGATGTGTATCATCTAAATGCTTTCATTTAGTGATAAGAACCTGAAGCTCCAGCAGTATAGCTGCTGAGAGATTTCATTTTCTTTTTACACAGGGTGAGGTTTTTGTGAACAGCTAAGAGGCGGGTGGGACGGCTGTTCACACACATCTCTATCTCGAAGTGTGTTCTGTACATATAAATACATACATACATACATATAGGTACATATTTAGACACATAGGTACATATTTAGACTAGTGATGGGCGAATCCTAAATTACTCGGAATCGCTTGACTCTAGCGAGTCCGAGCCCGGGACTCGCTACTCGTTGCGAGTCTAGCAAGTCCAATGTTAATGAATGGGGAAGCGAGTAATAGCGAGTAGTGTGAGATTTACAAATCACAGATGTGTCTCGGAAGCTTCAGCCTGAAGCAATCCTAGTTTTGCCATTTATTTGCATTGGACTCGTTTACTTTGCAAGTAATCGCTGGGAAACTCGCACAGATAAGAGTCCTGTCTGCTCTGTGTGCTGGCTGCCGCAGCTCCAGGGTCCTAGAGCCCGCCTGCTGCCTGATGTAGCAGAGCTGAGATTGTTCTCAGTCTGCTCATTCCCTGTGCATAGACATCTATATCTATGCACAGGGATGAGCAGAGAGGACATCGCGTTTTGGACTGCGTCGGACGGAAGAGGATTTTTTTAATTAAAGATGGAGTCCCTAATGGCTTTTTTTTTTTATTTCTAATAAAAAATTTTCTCTGTGTTGTGTTTTTTTTAAAACAATTTAATAGAAATTCATGGTGGTCATGTCTAATATTGGTGTGACCGCCTTAAATTTCGGGCTTAGGGCCAGCTGATAATACAAAGCTGGCCCTAACCTCTTTATTACCCAGCGTGCCACCGCCACCAGGGCCGCTGGAAGAGCGGGGTTCAGCGCCAGAGGATGGCGCTTCAATGAACGCGCCATCTTCTGGGGCGGCTGCGGGCTGCAATTTGCAGCGGAGGGTGCCCAGAAAGCTTGAGCATCCCTGCGCTGCGGATTCCAGCCCCCAGCTGCTTAGCTGTACCTGGCTAGACATAGAAATTGCGCGGAGCCCCACGCATTTTTTTTAAATTATTTCATGAAATTCTGAGATTCTGACTCTGAGACTTGACTCTGAGACTCTGACTCTGAGACTCTGACTCTGACTCTGAGACTCTGACTCTGAGACTCTGACTCGACTCTGAGACTCTGACTCTGAGACTCTGACTCTGACTCTGAGACTCTGACTCTGACTCTGAGACTCTGACTCTGAGACTCTGACTCTGAGACTCTGACTCTGACTCTGAGACTCTGACTCTGAGACTCTGACTCTGACTCTGAGACTCTGACTCTGACTCTGACTCTGAGACTCTGACTCTGAGACTCTGACTCTGAGACTCTGACTCTGAGACTCTGACTCTGACTCTGAGACTCTGACTCTGACTCTGAGACTCTGACTCTGAGACTCTGACTCTGAGACTCTGACTCTGAGACTCTGACTCTGAGACTCTGACTCTGAGACTCTGACTCTGAGACTCTGACTCTGGATGACTCTGACTCTGAGACTCTGACTCTGAGACTCTGACTCTGACTCTGACTCTGAGACTCTGACTCTGAGACTCTGACTCTGACTCTGACTCTGAGACTCTGACTCTGACTCTGACTCTGAGACTCTGACTCTGAGACTACTGACTACTGACTCTGAGGACTCTGACTCTGAGACTCTGACTCTGAGACTCTGACTCTGAAATTCATGAAATAATAAAAAAAAATGCGTGGGGCTCCGCGCAATTTCTATGTCTAGCCAGGTACAGCTAAGCAGCTGGGGGCTGGAATCCGCAGCGCAGGGATGCCCAAGCTTTCTGGGCACCCCCCGCTGCAAATTGCAGCCCGCAGCCACCCCAGAAGATGGCGCGTTCATTGAAGCGCCATCCTCTGGCGCTGAACCCCGCTCTTCCAGCGGCCCTGGTGGCGGTGGCACGCTGGGTAAAAAAGGGGTTAATACCAGCTTTGTTATACAAGCTGGTATTAAGCCCGAGATTCTTAATATCAGGCCACGTTTGACCCGGCCACTAAGAATCTCCAATAAAGGGTTAAAAAAACACAACATAGAGAAAAATTTTTATTTGAAATAAAAAAAAAAGCCATTAGGGACTCCATCTTTAATTAAAAAAATCCTCTTCCGTCCGACGTAGTCCAAAACGCGATGTCCTCTCTGCTACATCCCCTGTGCATAGATATAGATGTCTATGCACAGGGAATGAGCAGACTGAGAACAATCTCAGCTCTGCTACATCATCTCTGTGAGCAGGTGGGCTCTAGGACCCTGGAGCTGCACAGAGAAGACAGCTGGACTCAGCTCGCAAAGTAACAGCAGTTACTTTGCGAGTTTCCCTGCTATCACTGGCACAGTAGCCGAGTCTAATGCAAACTAATGCAAGTCAAATGGCAATCCTAGTTTTGTCAGCGTTTGCCATTGATTTGCATTGGACTCGTGCGAGTAAACGCTGGGAAACTCGCAGAGTACCGAGTCCTGCGAGTCCCTTATTACTCGCCGAGTAACGAGTCCTAGCGAGTAGATTCGCCCATCCCTAATTTAGACACATAGGGAAAGAATAGACATTTTGATTTTAAATCTGAATTCTTCTGCTATTTGTGGAATTTATAGTGGGAAAAAATCAATTTTGCCACTTGCTGCCTAATGGTGACCTACAGTACTCTTACTGTAAGTTACATGAAATGTATATGGAATTTGTGGTTTACTTGCGGCAGTTGCGGCACATGTGGTTTCGACAGTTTCAACCGCCAAAATCGCAGTTAGCTCTGATTTTTAGTGGTTGCATTTAGTGAACCTGTCAAAGCTCTGCTTGCCGTATTTACTGCAAGCTAACTGCAAGTTCCATATACATTACATGTTACTTGCTGAAAATGAGCTGTAGGTAGGCCCTTTGGTGCCAAGTGCAGAAATTGTATTTTGTTATTCCACACCTTCTGCAAATAGCCGAAAAGTATCTGATTTAAAAGGAGTCTAACTATTAATTATTAGGGATAGAGTAGAGTAGGTCTCACCAGCTGTAAGGCTACCTTCCCGTGGTTGGTGGGGAAACATGTACTGGCTCAATCATAGATTATTAATATTCATATATAAATTGAATATACGTAATCTGTACAAAACATCGGTGCCAGTATCTGTACGAAAAGCCTTGCCTTAGAATCATGACATGTACTACACTGACATATACCATACAAACATTGGTAGTTGATAGATATCATGTCTTATGTGCATTATTATCAAATTTGAATGAATAATGTATATATGCATGCTAGACTCCCGATTCTTTACCATTGGGCCGCCATCTATCATGGAATAATTGGATTATTAGTTAAAACTCTAATTTAATAAACTATACACCGATTCTAGAATCCCGATGCAATCGCATCGGGCTCACAGCTAGTACACAATAAACATAGCCCCAATAATATTCATAATTCAAGTCACACATATGTGACAGGTGGCAGGGGCACAATGTCAGATAGTGGCTCTTCCAAACTTCTTGGTCCGATGTTGTATGTCCAAGTCCTTGTAAGAAATCCCAAAAAAATCCAGACTCCAATATATGTGAGCTAAAAGTGAACATAAAAACGCACATGAATTAAAATACCATACTGACAAATAGTAAAGGCAGTTTTAACCCCTTCCCGACCCTTGGCCCACTGTTTGGGCCATGAAAACAAAGTCATTCCCGACCCTTGGCCCAAACGGTGGGCCATGAAATGATCGGGCTCCTGCGGCCCGTGTGAGGGGGTGACTCAGGTGTCACTGTACATAATGCACAGTGACAACCTGTAGTACACCCCACGGGGGGTGGATTAACCCCCCCGTGCCCAGGGCCCCTCTGATTGGCAGTTGAAATTCAGACTGCCAATCAGTGCTAGTAATCCCCTCCAGATCCGATTGGAGCTCTCCAATCAGATCTGGAGGGGCGGGATGGCATGTGCCGTCTCCCTCCTAGCCCCCCCTCACTCCAGGGCCCCCCGATCCCCCTCATGGCCCCCCCGATCGCCATCCTACCCCCCCACCGGCGGCGGTAACAGTCATCACGCCGGCGGTATGCCCGCCGGCGGTAGATGACTATCACCGCCGCCGCCTGTCAGCTTCCACAGCCCCCTCCGTGCGATCACGGAGGGGGCTGATGAAGCTAACACCCCCATGCCCCGTATCCACCCCCCCATCCCTCTCTCACCTACCGGCGGGTCCGCCGGTGCAGCCGCGGTCCAGCTCCGGTGTGGGCTCCTCCTCTTCGGGCTCCTCCTCCTGTATCAGGTAAGTATGTGTGTATGTGTGAATGAATGAATAAATGAATGAATGTATGTATGTAGTATGTATGTATGTAGTATGTATGTAGTATGTATGTATGTATATATGTGGTATGTGTGTATGAATGAATGAATGTATATGTATGTAGTATGTATGTATGTATGTAGTATGTGTGTATGAATAAATAAATGTATCTATGTATGTAGTATGCATGTATGTAGTATGCATGTATGTATGTAGTATGCATGTATGTTTGTATGTATGAATGATTGGATGTCTGCGTGCGTGGATGACTGCATGTGTGGATGACTGCGTGCGTGGCTGTCTGCCGTGCGTGGCTGTCTGCGGTGCGTGGCTGTCTGCGTGCGTGGATGACTGCGTGCGTGGCTGTCTGCGTGCGTGGCTGTCTGCGTGCGTGGCTGTCTGCGTGCGTGGCTGTCTGCGTGCGTGGCTGTCTGCGTGCGTGGCTGTCTGCGTGCGTGACTGTCTGCGTGCGTGGATGTCTGCGTGCGTGGATGTCTGCGTGTGTGGCTGTCTGCGTGCGTGGCTGTCTGCGTGCGTGGCTGTCTGCGTGCGTGGCTGTCTGCGTGCGTGGATGACTGCGTGCGTGGCTGTCTGCGTGCGTGGCTGTCTGCGTGCGTGGCTGTCTGCGTGCGTGGATGTCTGCATGCGTGGCTGTCTGCATGCGTGGCTGTCTGCGTGCGTGGCTGTCAGCGAGCGGGCGTGGATGTGTGTGTGCATGGATGATGGGTGCATAGGTGAATGGATGGGTGCAACAAGGGATCAAGTATCCTCTTGTTGTAGTCTCTGGGATCATAGTCATGGTGCACTGTATGACTGAGATATACCAGATATACCAGAGATTCCTAATGGCGGGTCTAAAATTGGCCCTATATTATGAATCTCGGGCTTAGTGCCAGCTGCCAATAACAAGCTGGCATTAACCCCTTTATTACCCAGTTTGCCACCGTCACCAGGGCAACTGGAAGAGTCTGGGTACAGCACCAGAAAATGGCGCTTCAATGAATGCGCCATTTTTTGGGGCGGCTGCGGGCTGCAATTCGCAGCATGGGGGGCCCAGAACGCTTGGGCCTCTCCATGCTGTGGAATCCAGCCCCCAGCTGCCTAGTCGTACCTGGCTGGACCAAAAATATGGCGGAGCCCTATGTCATTTTTTTTTCTAGAATTAGTTCTAGAAAGAAAAAAAAAAGGGCTTTGCTGTATTTTTGGGTACCAGCCAGGTACAACGAGGCAGCTGGGGGTTGCTGGCAGTCCGTAGCTGCCAAGTTGTACCTGGCTGGACCAAAAATATGGCGAAGCCCCACGCCATTTTTTTTTTCTAGAATTAGTCCTAGAAAAAAAAAATGGGCTTCGCTGTATTTTTGGTTACCAGCCAGGTACAACGAGGCAGCTGGGGGTTGCTGCCAGTCCGTAGCTGCCAAGTTGTACCTGGCTGGACCAAAAATATGGCGGAGCCCCACGCCATTTTTTTTCTAGAATTAGTCCTAGAAAAAAAAAATGGGCTTCGCTGTATTTTTGGTTACCAGCCAGGTACAACGAGGCAGCTGGGGGTTGCTGGCAGTCCGTAGCTGCCAAGTTGTACCTGGCTGGACCAAAAATATGGCGGAGCCCCACGCCATTTTTTTTTTTTACTTCTACCAATAAAATGACAAGGAGCTTTGCCTTATTTTTGGATGCCAGCCAGGTACAACTTGGCAGTTGGGGGGCTGCAATCCTCATCGTGGAGAGACCCAAATGTTGTGGCCCCCCACGCTGCAAATTGCAACTCACAGCCACCCCAGAAAATAGCACATTAGAGTTGCCATTTTCTGGTGCTGTACCCCAACTCTTCCAGTTGCCCTTGTGCTGGTGGCACACAGGAGCACTCCATACGTGACATGGTGTCCGCTAACAAGTTGAATGGAAAATTAGCTCCAATTATTAGCGGACACTATGTCGCGTATGGAGAGCCCCTGTGTGCCTAAACATTGGAGCTCCCCCACAAGTGACCCCATTTTGGAAACTACACCCCCCAAGGAACGTATCTTGATGCGTAGTGAGCACTTGAACCCCCCAAGTGGTTCACAAATTGATCCATAAAATTAAAAAAGTACTTTTTTTTTCCACAAAAAAATTATTTTTTCATTTTTACGGATCAATTTGTGAAGCACCTGGGGGTTCAAAGTGCTCACTATGCATCTAGATACGTTCCTTGGGGGGTCTAGTTTCCAAAATGGGGTCACTTGTGGGGGAGCTCTAATGTTTAGTCACACAGCGGCTCTCCATACGCAACATGGTGTCCGCTAACAATTCCAATTGTTAGCGGACACCATGTCGCGTATGGAGAGCCCCTGTATGCCTAAACATTGGAGCTCCCCCACAAGTGACCCCATTTTGGAAACTAGACCCCCCAAGGAACGTATCTAGATGCATAGTGAGCACTTTGAACCCCCAGGTGCTTCACAAATTGATCCATAAAAATGAAAAAATTAATTTTTTGTGGAAAAAAAGTACTTTTTCATTTTTACGGATCAATTTGTGAAGCACTTGGGGGTTCAAAGTGCTCACTATGCATCTAGATACGTTCCTTGGGGGGTCTAGTTTCCAAAATGGGGTCACTTGTGGGGGAGCTCTAATGTTTAGGCACACAGGGGCTCTCTAAACATAACATGGTGTCCGCTAACAATTTGAATGGAAAATCAGCTCAAATTGTTAGCGGACACCATGTCATGTTTGGAGAGCCCCTGTGTGCCTAAACATTGGAGCTCCCCTACAAGTGACCCCATTTTGGAAACTAGACCCCCCAGGGAACTTACCTAGATGGGTAGTGAGCATATTGAACCCCCAGGTGCTTCACAAATTAATGAAAAAAAAAATATTTTCTGGAAAAAAAGTACTTTTTCATTTTTACGGATCAATTTGTGAAGCACCTGGGGCTTCAAAGTGCTCACTATACATCTAGATACGTTCCCTGGGGGGTCTAGTTTCCAAAATGGGGTCACTTGTGGGGGAGCTCCAATGTTTAGGTACACAGGGGCTCTCCAAACGCGACATGGTGTCCGTTAACAATTTGAATGGAAATCAACTCAAATTGTTAGCGGACATCATGTCACGTTTGGAGAGCCCCTATGTGCCTAAACATTGGAGCTCCCCTACAAGTGACCCCATTTTGGAAACTAGACCCCCAGGGAACTTATCTAGATGGGTGGTGAGCATTTTGAACACCCCAGTGCTTCACAAATTAATCTGTAAATATGAAAAAAGAAAATTTTTGTGGAAATAAAAGTACTTTTTCATTTTTACGGATGAATTTGTGAAGCACCTGGGGGTTAAAAGTGCTCACTATGCATCTAGATACGTTCCCTGGGGGGTCTAGTTTCCAAAATGGGGTCACTTGTGGGGGAGCCCCAATGTTTAGGCACACAGGGGCTCACCAAACACAACATGGTGACAGCTAACAATTTGAGCTGATTTTTATTCAAATTGTGAGGGGACACCATGTCGCGTTTGGAGAGCCCCTGTGTGCCTAAACATTGGAGCTCCCCCACAAGTGACCCCATTTTGGAAACTAGACCCCCCAGGGAACATATATAGATGGGTAGTGAGCATATTGAACCCCCAGGTGCTTTACAAATTGATCTGTGAAAATGCAATAGTACTTTTTTTTTCACAAAAATTTTCTTTTAGCCTAAATTTTTTCGTTTTCACATGGCAACAGCATAAAATTCATCCTAAAATTTGTTGGGCAATTTCTTCTGAGTACACCGATACCTCATATGTGGTCATAAACCACTGTTTGGGCGCACGGCAGGGCTCAGAAGGGAAGGAGCGCAATTTCACTTTTTGAATGTAAAATTAGCTCCAAAAGTCAAATTGCGCTCCATCCCTTCTGAGCCCTGCCGTGCGCCCAAACAGTGGTTTATGACCACATATGAGGTATCGATGTACTCGGGAGAATTTGCACAACACATTTTAAGATCCATTTTATCCTGTTGCCCATGTAAAAATGAAAGAATTGAGGCTAAAAGAACATTTTTGATAAAAAAATTAAAATATCAATTTTTTGTTTCCACTTTGCTTTAGTTCCTGTGAAGCACCTGAAGGGTTAATAATCTTCTTGAATGTAGTTTTGAGTAGCTTGAGGGGTGCAGTTTTTGGAATGGTGTCACTTTTGGGTGTTTTCTGTCATGTACACCCCTCAAAAGGACTTCAAATGTGATGTGGACACTAAAATAAATGGTTTTGTAAATTTTGGTTGAAAAATGAAAAATTGCTCATGAACTTTGAACCCTTATAACGTCCTAACAAAAATTTTTTTTTTTTCCAAAATTGTGCTGATGTGAAGTACACATGTGGGAAATATTATTTAATAACTTTTTTCTGTCACATATCTCTCTTGTTTATCAGAAAAAAAAATAAAAAATGTAAAAATTGTGAAATTTTCAAAATTTTTGCCATATTTTTGATTTTTTCACAAATAAACGCAAAAATTATCGACTTAAATTTAATACTAGCATGAAGCCCAATATGTCACGAAAAAACAATCTCAGAATCGCTAGGATCGGTTGAAGCGTTCCCGAGTTATAACCTCATAAAGGGACACTGGTCAGAATTGCAAAAAAGGCCAAGGTCTTTAGGGTCAAAATAGGCTGGGTCCTGAAGGGGTTAAAAGCGCGGCACTGCGATGGGCGTGGCCTGTACCACGTCGTACGCAAACCTCTTTCTTGGATGGTAGGAGCTGGGGGTTTTCAGCGACTGGGTGTCGGCCGTGGCCCATGCACAGTGCTGGTTGCACTATATTGTTGATGTACTTATTATCTGGGGTGTAACCATCCCCGAACTGGAAACGTTCGTCTCCTTCCTGAATTGCAATGACCTCAACATCATCCTCACATATAAACATCATCCAAGAACAATTGAATTTTTGGATATTAAAATTTCTATTCAAGCGGGGGGCAATGTTGAGACAAGCATTTTCAGGAAGGAGACCTCTGTCAACTCCCTCCTGCATGCGTCGTCCTCGCACATGGGGTCCACCATTGGAGCTATCCCTACTGGGCAGTTTTTACACCTAAGACGAATTTGCCCCAAGGATTTGGACTTCCAAGTGTGTGCGGCGGACATGCGGGAGCAGTTTGTTGACAGAGGATATAGCAACTGAAGCATCAGACGAGGATACAGGAGAGCAAGAGGAACACCAAAGAATATTTTACTGTGTTCCAAACCTCCAGAGGATAAAACTGGCAAACCCGTGGTGAGATTTATCTCAATGTATAATAACCAATGGCACGCTATCACAGGCATCCTCAACATACACTGGCAGGTTCTAAAAACCGATCCAGTTCTACAGGATTTTATCCCGCACCGTCCTCTCATGACAGGGAGGAGAGGCAAGAGTCTATTCTGGTTCACAGCCATTATGTGCGGAAATCGGTAATTCCATTTAAGACTGGAAGACCCAAATGGGGCTGTTACCCGTGTGGCTCTTGCCTGTCATGCAGGAATATCATCTACGCATTTTGCAAGCGCTGACAGGAAGAGGGACTTCGAAATAAGGCAATATATCACTTGTAGCAGCGTGGGTGTAATTTACTATGCTACCTGCAGTTGTGAACTTGTGTATATAGGGTTAACATCAAGGGAGTTCCAGAGGAGGGTGCGTGAACATGTGAAGGGGATTGAGGTGGCAGTAAAGGTGGAGTACTTGTTAACTCTACGAACTATACCATGACATTTTAAGCTTTACCATCACTGTGATCCTTCAAGCCTATGGGTCCGCGGCATTGACCAGGTCCACTTGGGTATACGGGGAGGAGATCTAAAAAAGACTTTAGCTAAGTTGGAGTGCCGCTGGATCCATAGGCTTGGGACAATGTCGCCATATAGGCTTAATGAGTGACTTAGGTTCTCCCCTTTTCTGTGAACCTCACCCTATGGACGCATGGTCGGCCCCTTCCCGACCTCTTTTTGCCCACTTGTGTTTGAACCATCTGCAGTAGTGGTATATATGTTGATACTTTGTGGTTTGTTTACATCTATACCCATGTGATTGATGTATTAAGCGGCACACAGTGCCTTTGTCTCATGAAACTGTCAGTCCATAATTTTTTATGTATATACACGGATTGAAATTTGTCTGTCTGCTATAGTACTGTATTGAACATCTAAAATTTACTTGCATGCAAACAAGTGGTTGTATCCAATTTATCTAGGTGCACTTACACAATTTTTTCGTGGTTGTTTAATATTGGCTGTATAGCACCATATTACACATGAGGTCCAGTACGCCCCTCACTAACATAAATTGGTATTTGCTTTATGACCTAAGCAGATGAGCTTCAGCAGTACTTGTTGCCGCCGTGCCAATGCATTGCTACACAGCTCCCAGCTTGGGAGTGATGGGGAGGGTAATTCAGCAGAGGATGAGGAGCAGGAGGAAGAGGGAGCCTAGAAGTGGCATATGAGGAGACAGAAACCCGGTTAGAAATTGGGCTCTCTATTTTTGGCATAGGTAGGGTGTGTGATGTTCCAATTTGTGACTTTGTTCCACCCTCCACCAGGTTCACCCGGTGTGCCGTCACAGAAATGTATCATCCCTGTAAGTGTAACTGTTAGGTGGACCTACCTGGTTACAGTGTTGGTGAGAGCATGGTTTATATTGTTTAACACATGTTTGTGTAGTGCAGGGACAGCACACCAGGCAAAATAGTGGTCGTTGGGTGCAGAGTATCGTGGAGCAGCCACAGCCAAGAGATCATGGAAAGACTATATTCCCAGAAGTCTAAATGGCAGCATCTCCATGGCTAGCAATTTGGCAATGTGAACATTTAGTATTTGTGCATGTGGGTGCATGTGTGGCGCCCCGCAACGAGTGCGTCACAGGAGGGTATTGCATCCCTGACTGAAGATGCAATATTCTCCGTCTCAGTAATGACACGGTTAATCTTCAGAGCTCCATACTCTACATGCACCACTAGAATAGAGGGCCAATCAGGTCCTGGTGGGCGGAGTGTAGGAGTAGTGTGTAGGAGTAGAGGAGGAGAGGAGTAGTAGTGGGTCGCGAGGAAGGGAACGTAGGAGAAGAGGGCTCTGCACAGTGCCGTGCAGCCCTGAAGACCACCTACCGGATGGCGCCATTATTCGGTGCCCTAAATCGGAACCTGGGCGACTACCTAAATGGGCCAAAATACACCCGCGCCCACCAACCACCGGATCACTGGTTCCGAGGTGAGCAAGTCGTTCACCGCAGCTCAGCAAACCAGAAGTGAAAGAACTGCTTTCTAGGAGCACCTCACTGCAGCCGCAACTAAAGCCGTCTTGCCAGCGGAGTACCCACTATAGGGAATCAGGCTCCCCTCACACCGGGTTACATGACCGGCAGGGAAATTTAAGTAGTCTCCCTTGTACCCGAACTGGCGCACTAAGGCGACATCGGCAAATAGAACAGGTTAAGAACAGAGGAACATCGCGGAGCTCTGAAACAACACCAGTCATTGCTGGGACCACCCGGTCCGTTACCGTTGACTGTATACCTTGTACCATCTTACCGGTTGCAGTAAACATCCGTTATAGAGGAACTTGGTGTCCGTGTCTCCTTCAGAACTGTTTAAATCTATACTTTCAACACTACAAAAGCTGCCATACTACACCAAGGACAGCTCCTGGCCCCGGGGACTCCCGCTCATCCTGTGGGGAGCGCCCCATCTTGCTGCTGTACATCCCCCGGAGGCCCAAGCAGCGCCGGTGAAATCACCGGAATTCCCGCAGGTGGCGTCACGACAAGTAAGAATTAACCCCTATCCGTTCAACAAAACCCCTTTTGATCTGGACCACCGGGCCCCACAGCTGCAGGCGCGGAACCGTGACAGGAGAAGCAACGCCTGCGACGTGAAGACCCGGCCACGGTGAGTCAGAATTTGGCGTCACGAACAGGATACGAGCAGGCCCGTTTCCCACAGGTATTGTGTGCTTAAAGAATTTTTATTCCACCAAAAAGAACTTTGTTCGACTAAAAATGAATTTTTCCCGCTTTTTTACCACTGGGTGAAGATGGCGACCAATATGGTGGATCCCGCCATGTGAACCACAACGTGCTGGCCCAGGGGTGTACCTCCGCCCCTCTTCGTGGGAGGGCCAAGGCAGAGGTGCCAAAATCCTTGTCCGCCCCGATTGCTGGAAACAACCAAGGGGGCGGGCCAAAGACTTCAGCCCACCCATGGACTACAAAAACCACAAGAAAACAGGTGTGGCAAGGCTTTCCTAACAGGTCTGTTCAAAGCACGGTTACCAGGTCGAACGGGTGTGGTTCTCCAAAGAAGGAAGATGGCGAGCTTAAAACTGCGCGAGCTGATGAGAGACGTCGAAGAGGAAGCTCGTGCAGCAATAGGCCACCCAGGTCCGGGTCCCGTCCTCACAATAGACGGAGATCCCGAGTTCTGGGAGACCGCACTGCAGGACGTAAGGGTGCGGTTGATGGAGACTACAGAATGGACCATCCGCAGTTGGAGTGCGAGTCTGGCCAGCCGACTGCATCAGGCTGTCCAGCAGAGACTTAGAATCTGCTCCACTCCAGAGCCGGAGCCTACTACCTGTTCCGTCCCATCACCGGAGCCCACGACCTGTCCCGTTCCTTCACCGGAGCCCACGACCTGCCCTGTTCCGGAGCCGGAGCCTGCAACTTGCTCCAGTCCAGAGCCAGAGCCTGCAGCCTGTCCTGTTCCGAAATCGGAACCTACCACCTGTTTCGTCCCAGAGCCAGAGACTGTGACCTGTTCCACTCCCAAGCCGGAGACTGGCCCCGAACTCACTGAGGCCTACGCGGTTACAGGAGCGGAAGAACCACCGTCAACCGATGCAGAGGCAGCAGAGGAGGAGGCGGGCAGCCTAGAAGACCCGCAGGATGACCCAGAGGAAGACCCCGCAGCTCCCGAGCCTAATTATCCAGAGAACCCCGATCACGAGTCCCTGTCAGCAGCAGAACCTGATGTGGTCGTCAAGGAAGTGGAGGAAGAAGACGACGAGGTCCCCAGTGAGCCTGAGGACTTCAGCCACGCCGGTTCCGAGGAGGACGACACGGAAGCTCCTGCCGAGCAGCTGCAAGCAGCTCGGGTCCAGTGGTCGGGTGCTGCCGTGGCATCTGCCCTTGATCATCTTGTCCGGGTGCCGGTTCAAAGTTACCATCAGCTCCTGACCTGCCACCATCCTACTCGTCGCTGGGACTAACGTCCACACTCCATGTCGGTCCGACGATGATGTACATCGGCGCCGCAGGGGGAATGATGGGCGCAGGAACAGGCAAACTTGCGAGCCCGTGCCAAGGCCCGCCGTCAACCCCCATTACCGGAGGAATTCCGCAAAGAAGGTATTGTTACATCCTTTAACCTTCTACTGGGTGGGGTTTCGCCCAGGAGGAGGGGGTGTACGAAGAGATCTTTGTGGGTTACCGGGACGTGGAGTCACACCTCCCAAAGGGACATCCCGATCGCGATCTTTACCGGGGGAAAGCTATCACGTATGAACGCCATGCTGGTTATCAGGGGTGGTACGCTCTCCGGGTTAAGAAGTGTTGTTTACACCCGTAAGCCAATAACCTTGCTTGAACTTTAACAATGACTCCGTCATGAACATTTCCCGTTGTTTGAGTGCCAGAAGAGCGGCCCAGAGGTAAAGCCTGGACTTACTCAAGGACAGTAACCCTACCCGCTGGGTCCGCAATGGTTAACCCGTTTTTCCTTTGTATAAAAATGTTTTGTTTTGCAACGTTCTAAGTCATGCGCCTCCCTCAGGGGAAGAAAAACACATAATCGTACCTGTTATTAATAAAAATGTTTATTTTATGTTTATAATAAAAATGTAAATTTCTCTGTACTGTTGGGGTTTCGTGACACTTGGGGACAAGTGTAATTTCCCAAGGGGGAGTGTGGCGACGCGCAACGAGTGCGTCACAGGAGGGTATTGCATCTCTGACTGAAGATGCAATATTCTCCGTCTCAGTAATGACACGGTTAATCTTCAGAGCTCCATACTCTACATGCACCACTAGAATAGAGGACCAATCAGGTCCTGGTGGGCGAGTGTAGGAGTAGTGTGTAAGAGTAGAGGAGGAGAGGAGTAGTAGTGGTCGCGAGGAAGGGAACGTAGGAGAAGAGGGCTCTGCACAGTGCCGTGCAGCCCTGAAGACCACCTACCGGTTGGCGCCATTATTCGGTTCCCTAAATTGGAACCTGGGTGACTATCTAAACGGGTTAAAATATACCCGCGCCCACCAACCACCGTATCACTGGTTCCGAGGCGAGCAAGTCGTTCACCGCAGCTCAGCAAACCAGAAGTGAAGGAACTCCTTTCTAGGAGCACCTCACTGCAGCCGCAACTAAAGCCGTCTTGCCAGCGGAGTACCCACTATAGGGAATCAGGCTCCCCTCACACCGGGTTACATGACCGGCAGGGAAATTTAAGATGTCTCCCTTGTACCTGAACTGGCGCACTAAGGCGACATCGGCAAATAGAACAGGTTAAGAAAGGAGGAACACCGCGGAGCTCTGAAACAACACCAGTCATTGCTGGGACCACCCGGTCCGTTACCGTTGACTGTATACCTTGTACCATCTTACCGGTTGCAGTAAACATCCGTTATAGAGGAACTTGGTGTCCGTGCCTCCTTCAGAACTGTTTAAATCTATACTTTCAACACTACAAAAGCTGCGATATTACACCAATGACAGCTCCTGGCCCCGGGGACTCCCGCTCATCCTGTGGGGAGCATCCCATCTTGCTGCCGTACATCCCCCGGAGGCCCAAGCAGCGCCGGTGAAATCACCGGAATTCCCGCAGGTGGCGTCACGACAAGTAAGAATTAACCCCTATCCGTTCAACAAAACCCCTTTTGATCTGTGTGACGAAATGGACCCCTTCAATGTAGGACATATGATGATTTCTTATGTAACCCAGACATATCACATTGTATATTGGCTTATAAACTTGTAATGGCCAAGGAGAATTTCCTACAGTATATTCATAGATTACTGTGGTGTAAGTTTAGCAAGGTAATGTAATTATCTAACTTGTTTGTCATAGCAGGCCAGAGAACCTAATTATGCTAATTGTCCATTGTCTATTACCCTGTGAATGTTGATTCCATGTACAGGGCTCCAGCCACTATAGTTAAAGTGTCATTGATTGCAGACTCAATGTCTCATACTAACATTCCATTGTATCACTGCTAGGTGCTATATCAATCAGCATTTGGATTGCAATAGTACTAAAATATGTTAAATGAGGATTGGAGTTCAGCCAATGAAAAGACTGTGTTATTGCACCAATCATGACGTTCCCAATATCCTGCAATGAGGGCTGAAGGTATATAAGGAGATGTGTTCATTAACCAGAGAGAGTTAGATTCTGTCTAGTGGCCTCAGTCTAGGGATTTCGGTCCCGGCTAGAGGTCACTGGATTGGATACAGGCAGCTAATCTAGGGTCTTCGGGTCCGGTTAGCGAGCCATAACCCTAGGCCTAGGCATTTCGGTGCCGACCAAGGGGACCAGAACACAGACTATAGAAGTACAAGGACTTCAGCATCGGATTATTGGATTCGGCGGTGATAACAAAGAGTGCATAAGGACAAGGAAGCAACCCAGGTTGGGACGATACAGTCACCTGGCTACAGACTTTGCTGTGCTACATTCTAAACCCTGGTGAGCCAGCGGAAGGGTGAGACTCTGTTGCCTGTTACATTGTTGTGTTTTGCTGGTTATGCGTTATATGCTGTTAACTGTTTGGGGATCCAATAAAGCCTTAATATTGTGATTCCCTCACCCTGTGTTGTCTGAGTAGTGTTCCGCCCACGGTTAAGGAGCTCGGACGTTCAGTTGGGGATGAGCCCTGGTCCACACTGTCTTTGTAAAGGCGGCTGGGCCTGCGGAGGAGAGCACCCACTGACCCCCGGGTCTCCACAATTGGTGGCAGCGGTGGGTACTACTCAGCCTGGTTTATCCAGGGAAGCTGCAGGGGACTGGTGTTCGTGGACACCGTCCAAGGGCTCAACAACCAGGGATGCATATAAGCATACACAGCAGGCTATAGTGAGGCATTCAGGTTTCGGACGTTGCCATGTCCAACCCCACCAGCTCAGCCATGGGACAAGGGCCAGAGAGGAGATACGGAAGCAGCAGTAAATGGATGCTACAGGATCTGTGCCAGAGGCAAAATATTGAATACAGGAACGTTGACACTCGGTCGGCTTTGATTCAGAAATTGGTCCATTGGGACACCCAGAATGATGATGAGGATGATGAGGACCCCGCCGACGTGGTGCCAGAGGATGTAAATTGTGTACCACATCATGGATCCAGTGAATATTGTGAAATCACCAGGTCCAAAGTAGTCCAAATGAAGGAGTGCTTGGCTGCATTGGGACCCAAAGCCTCAAGAGAAGAGAGGGCTTGGGTTCTGGGACATATTTTAGGAATTCCAGCTCACCAACTGCTACCACCAGCCGCTCGAGTAGGATTAATTCGCTACCCATTAGAAGCCCCACCAGGACAAAGGTATGCAGACAGGATACGTGACTTGCCCAATCCATGGCGCTGTAATACGTGTGGACGTCTTGGACATATGGACATAGATTGTCGCCAACGCCAGGGCCCCATGCCTGGAGCTCATCGGCCCGCACAGCCAGTCCAGGCCAGTGACGTCCAAGCCCCAGGACTACAAGAAACTGATTCTGTCAACACCCTGGTAAGCCCAGCTATTGTTTCTCCAGACCATGTACAATGTTCCCAATTAACCATCTCCCTGGCTGAGGGTCAGTGCTCAGACATCCCTCTGGAAGGTGTGCAGCTTGCCGGGGCGAACGACCAAGGAGTGGGCGAGTTGGAGCGTATGGACAGCATCCCTACCCCTGTTATTTTGGAGCCTGAGCAGGGAGAGGACAAGTTGGAGTTTATGGACAATGTCCCTATCCATGTTGCTTTGGGAACTGACCTGGAAGAAGTCGATGTGGATCTTACAGACAGCATCCCCACCCCTGTTATTTTGGAGCCTGAGCAGGTAGAGGACAAGTTGGAGCTAATGGACAACGCCCCTATCGCTTTTGCTTTGAGAACTGACCCGGAAGAGGTTGATGTGGAGCCTACAGACAGCGTCCCCCTGCCTGCTATTGTAGAGACTGACCAGGAAGAGCTTGATGTGGGATTTGTGAGCAGCTTTCCCACACCTGTTGTTTCAGGGGCTAACCAGGAGGTTGAAGTGGGGCTCATGGATGGCCCCCCCACATCTGTTGTTTTGCAAGCTGACCCAGGACAAGGACTATCCAGCCAGTTTGTCACAGCCATCACCAACATCCAGGAAGCCAAGCAGCACCCTGATGTGGATCTTGCTACCACATCTTCAGAGGATAATTCATGTTCCCAGCCCCCATCATTCTTCTCTGAGCCATTAACAGTGAGTACACCTAGCCAGACTGTGGCCATTGACTGGGGGAGAATTGATGGCCAGAAGTTTATGGGAGCCCAACCCTTGAATCCCATTTACTGCTGGTCCACAATATGTCTGCCCATCCTGGGGGAGGTAATCTGGGGGAGGTGTATAGATGGAAGCCTCGATTGCTGACTTCACCATTAAAAAAGACAATGCCGCCCAGAGGAGAAGGATGACCAGAGACTTATCATATTTGACTGCCCTGTCTGGTTACATAAGAAGGGGGAGGTATGTGACAAAATGGACCCCTTCAATGTAGAACATATGAAGATTTCTTATGTAACCCAGACTGTTTTGTATATTGGCTTATAAACTTGTAATGGCCAAGGAGAATTTCCTACAGTATTTTCATAGATTACTGTGGTGTAAGTTTAGCAAGGTAATGTAATGATCTAACTTGTTTGTCATAGCAGGCCAGAGAACTTAATTATGCTAATCGTCCATTGTCTATTACCCTGTGAATGTTGATTCCATGTACAGGGCTCCAGCCACTATTGTCTCAGTGTCATTGATTGCAGACTCAATGTCTAATACTAACATTCCAATGTATCACTGCTAGGTGCTATATCAATCAGCATTTGGCTCTCTATGTCAGGAGTACAATTCTACTAAAATATGTTAAATGAGGATTGGAGTTCAGCCAATGAAAAGACTGTGTTAGGCTGGCTTCACATTTGCGTATGTGAACGCAGCTTATGCTGCGTTCCCATACACAGTCAAACGCATGCGCACTGCGTTCCTATGTTTCACATAGGTACGCATAGTGCTTACGTTTGCTGCGTTCGGGGACGATATCTGCTCCTTCCGGTGTCCAGCGTCCGCACCCGGGACGCAGCCAGTTGCATTTTTTGTGCGCTCGGGGACCTTGGAAAATCAGCAAGCATCCCCAAGCGCACAAAACATGGATTGTCTTCAATGGGTCCGCAGTGTTCAGCACTTGACAGCGCAGGAGAACACTGCGGACCCATTGAAAAATCTCCCGGTGGCCGCTGGTGATGTCACAGGAGCTCACCGACGGCCACCGGGAGATCAGCTCAGCCTCTGCTGATCTCTTCTTCCCCGCCGCTGGTAATTTGCTAGCGGTGTCGGCGGGGAGAAACAGCTGATTTGACAGCTGTTTGAATCTTCCCGCGCCGACATCTCCTCACGGTGTCGGCGTGGGAGATTCAAACAGCTGTCAAATCAGCTGTTTCTCCCCACCGACATGTCCTGGAGCTTACCGGCGGCCGGGAGGCGGAGATCTCCGGTGCTGATCTCCGCCCCCGGACACCGCTGATTGGCTGCTGGGCTGCACAGTGATGTGTCCGTAGGCGGACATTCTCCGCTGCGGACACATCAAAATGGCCCTGCTTTGCACTGCGTTTGTGTCTGCATGCCATCAGCATGCAGACACAAACGCTAATGTGAAGCCAGCCTTATTGCACCAATCATGACGTTCCCAATATCCTGCAATGAGGGCTGAAGGTATATAAGGAGATGTGGTAATTATCCAGGGAGAGTTAGATTCTGTCTAGTGGCCTCAGTCTAGGGATTTTGGTCCTGGCTAGAGGTCACTTGATTGGATACAGGAAGCTAATCTAGGGTCTTCGGGTCCGATTAGCGAGCCATAACCCTAGGCCTAGGCATTTCGGTGCCGACCAAGGGGACCAGAACACGGACTATAGAAGTACAAGGACTTCAGCATCGGATTATTCGATTCAGCGGTGATGACAAAGAGTGCATAAGGACAAGGAAGCAACCCAGGTTGGGACGATAATGTCACCTGGCTACAGACTTTGCTGTGCTACATTCTAAACCCTGGTGACCCAGCGGAAGGGTGAGACTCTGTTGCCTGTTACATTTATGTTTTGTGCTTGGTTATGTGTTATATGCTGTTAACTGTTTGGGGATCCAATAAAGCCTTAATATTGTGGTTCCCTCACCCTGTGTTGTCTGAGTAGTATTCTGCCCACGGTTAAGGAGCTCGGGCGTTCAGTTGGGGATGAGCCCTGGTCCACGTTGTATTTGTAAAGGCGGCTGGGCCTGCGGACGAGAGCACCCACTGACCCCCGGGTCTCCACAATTGTCTCCACAATTGTCTCCACAATCTAACTCTCCCTGGATAATGAACACATCTCTTTATATACCTTCAGCCCTCATTGCAGGATATTGGGAATGTCATGATTGGTGCAATAACACAGTCTTTTCATTGGCTGAACTCCAATCCTCATTTAACATAGAATTGTACTCCTGACATAGAGAGCCAAATGCTGATTGATATAGCACCTAGCAGTGATACATTGGAATGTTAGTATTAGACATTGAGTCTGCAATCAATGACACTGAGACAATAGTGGCTGGAGCCCTGTACATGGAATCAACATTCACAGGGTAATAGACAATGGACGATTAGCATAATTAAGTTCTCTGGCCTGCTATGACAAACAAGTTAGATCATTACATTACCTTGCTAAACTTACACCACAGTAATCTATGAAAATACTGTAGGAAATTCTCCTTGGCCATTACAAGTTTATAAGCCAATATACAAAACAGTCTGGCTTACATAAGAAATCTTCATATGTTCTACATTGAAGGGGTCCATTTTGTCACAATCTGGACCACCGGGCCCCACAGCTGCAGGCGCGGAACCATGACAGGAGAAGCAACGCCTGCAACGTGAAGACCTGGCAACGGTGAGTCACATGCCTAAGTATTTACGCTTTCTTTCCAAGCTCTCTGGCAGGGACAGTAGAGGCTTTGCTGAGACATTGAAATGGACGGGATTATTGTTTGTTGTGTCTGAGCAACCACAACTTGTGGGCAGGAGGTATGAGTGCCTGCTTCATGGACAGCAGATTGTGAAGGATGTAGCAAAGGTGAAATTGGCAGTGGTTTGACCCGCAGACACAGATTTGGCACCCTGCTTGTCCACCCACCTACTGGGGTGTTTGGTTGCCATGTGGTTCCGTATACTGGTGGTGCTCAGACTGCCTTTGCCCTGGCCTCTGCTCAGCTTATTATGCAAGATGTAACAGATTACAAAGTTTTTCTCTGAAGGACTAGCAGAAAAAAGTTTCCAAATAGCGGTTGAACGCCCCTTGCCCTGAACAGTTGACCCAGTTCTTACCCTGGTCAAACCACTCACCATTTGTGTCTGTGTTGGTGCTACATATTCATCTTCCTTTGTGCTGATGCGCTGGCTATGCATACCAACAGTCCATGTTTGATCAGTGGACTCATCATCTACCACCTCGTCTTTCATCTCATCATTCTTCCCAGTTGAGATTGCAGCAGGCTGACCTGATGGCAATTGTGCTTAATCATCATTGTCCTCCACTTCTTGAGACAGTAAATTACTTTGCTCAAAGTCTCTTTCTTCTGGACATGGGTGCTCAAGTATTTGTGCATCATCGTAGAAGTCCGCTCACCTGTTTTCCCTCTCCGATGCTTATTGATCCTCAGCACGGATTGTGATCCACCCCAAGGTCTTAGGTACTCGGGACCCGGGCATTGATTAAGGGTGCGGTCACTGGTGGCCAGTGCTCGGGGCTGTGGCCCTGGTGGTCGCTGAAAAATGTGTAAAATAAAAGAAATAAAATAAAAAAAGTTTGTGATGCCACCTACGGTACGTGATAATGTGGAGCCCACTGGGACAAGGTACTCGGTGCTGGACCGGGGTACTGCTGGGGATATCACGGCGGTCTTGGTCCGGACCATGTCCCGAGTTTCACAATACATGGGGGGTATATTTACAGGGGAGTTTGTCGTGACGCCACTCACGGGTTGTGGTCAGGATGACCACCGCTGCGGCAGAACATCTGGGGATGATGTTTAGCAGCCAGTGATGTAACGGCTCTCTGCGGGTAGAGCTTGGTTCCCCGGGGCAGTGATAGTAAAAGTCTATGATTGATGCTATGGATGTTGCAGGATAGTAGGGTAGTAGTGGAGGTGATGACTGCTTGTAAGGAAAAATAGGGCTGAGTACAAGGATCACACAGACTCACGGTTTTGTAGTTTTCCAAGGCTTTACTGGAGTTGTTGCTCACAGAGTACTGTCCACGGAGTCTGTACCGGGGCCGGGTTGCTCCCACCCTGTCCGGGTCCTCAGCTTATTACTCCTGCGCCTTGTGTGTGGCCCTGCTGCTGCTTTAGCTGAGCTGCTGGCCCTGTCTCTCCTCACAGGTACCCCCTTTGCTAGGCAACTTGAGTCTTTCCGTGTGCTTCTGACCTCGCCGTGTTGCTTCGCTGAGGTACAGTGTAGGTATGTAACCTCCACTATCCCGGTGTTTTCTGTGCTGCGTGTTCAGTCACAGATTCAGATCCGGTATCCGGCTTATGCGCTCCTCTGGGGCGAGTTATGAGGTAACTCCGTCTCCCAGATATGTTCCTCTGTGTCTTGTACTCCTCTCCTCAGACCCTGGCTTCAGGCCTGAAAGTAGTCAATGGTCCCTGACAGGAGCTCAGCACTGCTCCCATTTACAGGTCCTCCTCCTAGTGCTCCCTGCACTAAACTGAACTGTCAACTATCAACTTCCTCCTCAGCCCCCTTCTGGCTTAGAGGTGCTAGTACAGTGTCCAGTGTTGTGTGGGGAGTGAACCCAGGTGTTGTTTCTGTGGCACTTAACCCCCGGGGTGCCACATTCCCCCTTAGTTAAGAACAGTACTCCGGGACTGTGGAAAAACAAACAAACAGTTAATAATACAATTAATATTTACATAGTCTTAAAAAGTAAAAATACAAAAATCACTAATATTCAAAAAGAGTTCAAAATAGCAGTCTTTCCAGGGGTTTAGTCTATTGCTTCCGGGCTGATAAATATTTACAAGTAGTCCTTACCACAACCAGTTCCGTGGTATATATGGTCCATAAATGAATAAAAGTTCAAGAATATGTCAGAAGTTCATACAGGATAGTCTCTGTAGGTACTGGGCTTTTAACGTTGCTAACTATATAAACATGTACGGGTGTCTCTGGTTACAAGTGCAGTAGGCCTCTAGGCCCTCGGGTCACTGCATAAGAGGCCAAGTTATAACTCTCCGTGGCTGCCACCTAACACCAAGCTATTCTCACCCTTTCTATACACTTTACACAGTAATGGGTTCAATTTACATTTACACGAACATATTTACATTTCACATTTAATTTTGTATCTCAATCTCTGTACCTAGCCAGTATCTGATCCTTGGTACTACGCGCTGATCTGCGTAATGCTGGTGTACTGGGTGTACTAAGCCTGATGGTGTGGGTGGACGTGTACTTACTTGGAGTGTCTGGTACTATTGAGGGTGGAGATCTGACAGTAGGACTGGAAAGCTCACTGGGACCAGGAATTGGTTCTTCCTCTTCAGGCTCGACTTCCAGTTCATAGGTCTTGGGACTTCTGGTTGTACAGGTTCTGGTGTTGGTTCAACCATTGGAGGGAAAGCAATCATGGGGACTACAACTGCTCCATAGTAATTTGGCCATGTTTTGGGGAAATCTCCTAAGACGGTATGGAAAACTTAATCTTCTTTGACAGGGACGACCTGTATGGGTACTGTTACTTCTGGTGTCTTCAGGGTTTCAGGACACGGTTTGAGATGGTCTCTTGACACAACTGCTGACGTTCTTCCTTTGTCCTTACTTATTAGCCACATTTTAGCATTGTCTAAATTGGATGGTAAGACTGTATATGGGGTGGTTTCCCACTGATTATCCAATTTGTTGGTGCATCTCTTTCTCTTAAGAAGTTGCTCACCAGGTTGTAGCGGAGTCGCTTGAGCACGTTGGTTAAAGGTTCCCTCTTGTCTTGCTCTAGCTTGCTGTAGGCTTTTCTCTACGCACTCTTGTACTTGGCGATACTGCTGTTGACATAGGGTATCCCAATTGGATTCTTTAACTTCTGCGTCTGGTTTTAGAATTCCCATATCTAAATCAATTGGCAGCTTACCGGGTCTTGTACGCATAAGGTAGGCTGGGGTGCAGTTTGTAGAACTCACAGGGACATGGTTGTACAAGTCCACCAAGTCGGGTAGTTTCTCTGGCCATTGATTTCTCTCTGACTCTGGTAAGGTTTTTAACAGATCAATTACAATATGATTCATCTTCTCGCATAAGCCATTTGTTTGGGGATGGTATGCTGTTGTGCGGATTTCTTCAAGCCGTACATGTTGCAGAACTCTTGGAAAATCTCCAACTAAAAAGCTGGACCTTGATCTGCATGGACTTGTTCCGGGTAGCCATGAGGTCTACAGAAATGTGTCTGAAATGCTCATGCAGCCATCTTCGCTGTCAGGTCCTTGACGGGTACCACCACTAAGAAGCGAGAGTAATGGTCCACGATGGTTAAGGCATAGACATAGCCTGACCGGCTTGGTGGCAACTTGACGTGGTCTAAGGCAACTAACTCAAGTGGTTGCTTAGTTACTATGGACTGGAGTGGGGCTCTCTGTTGATCTTTCCTTCAGAGGTTGCATGGGCCACACTTTCTACACCAATTCTCGATTGATTTTCTCATGCCAACCCAGTAGAATCTTTCTCTTAAGAGCACTTCCAACTTCTTCCATTCAAAATTACCTGCACCGTCGTGGTAGGCTTCTAAGACCATTTTGACATCTCGCTTGGGTACGATTATCTGCCAGACCAGTTCATGTGTTTTAGGGTTGGTGTGCCTTTTGCAAAGCTTCCCTTGATACAGAAACAACTTGCTTCTCTCCTTCCAGAGGTATTGGGTCTCAGCTGGGGCGTTTTCTGGTTATGGTACGCACCTTGTTGTGTAAGCAGTTCTTTTACTAACTTCACAGCTGGATCACTATCTTGGGTGTCAGCCCATCCATGGTGTGCAAATGGGTTGAGAGTTGACTCCTGTTGTTTTTGGTAGATGCCGGGTTGATACTTTTCTACCTTAGAACGGTGAAAGGCCAGTAGTTCAATTTCTTCCTTCTCCTCCGGTTCCTCTTCCACGTCTTTCAGGTGTGGCATCCGGGATATGGCATTTGCGTTCCCATTCTTGCGGCCTGCCCTATATTTGATAACAAAATTGAAGTTAGACAGCCAGGCTATCCATCGCTGCTCCAATGCCCCTAATTTTGCTGAGTCCAGGTGGGTCAACAGGTTGTTATCCGTGTAGATGGTAAATTCTGCAGCTGCCAGGTAATGCTTGAAACGTTCGGTTACAGCCCAAACTACTGCCAGTAGTTCTAACTTGAAGGATCTGTAATTCTCAGGGTTTCTTTCCATAGGCCGGAGTTTCCTACTTGCAAAAGCAGCTGCAGAATTTACCATCTACACGGATAACAACCCGTGGACAGGGACCACTTACTACTAGTGATGAGCGAGTACTAAAATGCTCGGGTGCTCGAAGCTTGGGCCGAGCATGCCAAGATACTCGTGTACTCGGCCCGAGCACCGAGCCCAATGTTATCCTATGGGAGACCCGAGTATTTTTCTGACATGACCCCCGGCAGCATGGAAAAACCCTAAAAATGTCACAAAAGTATCAGAACAGTGCTCAAATGACATGGGAAGAGCATGGGGAAGACCCCTGGAAGCATTTCAGACCCCAGTGTCACTGATGTCAACAATGTTGTCAGACTATTACGCCACTTTTTCGGACTGTCAAGAAAACGTTACAAAATGAAACCAAAACGGATTTTCATGGAAAAACTATTAAGGGCTCATACCCACTTGTGAGACAGAGTTGGTGTATGTTAGGGTTTTGGATTATATCAAAGATTTTTTTAAAAAAAATTGTGTGGCACTCCCATGTCCCTGGGAAGAGACGTACATGAAGGCCTCTTTAAATAATGTACCCATTATAAGGAAGTGGGTCTTTTGTAGTAATGCCCTAGGCAGGGAAGCCAAAGATTGTGTGGCACTGTGATGCCCCTGTATAGAGACGTGCATGAGGGCCTCTTTAAATAATTTGCCCATTGTAAGGAAGTGTGTTTTGTAGCATTGCCCTAGGCAGGGAAGCCAACAATTGGGAGGCACTTCAATGCCCCTGGATAGAGACGTGCATGAGGGCCTCTTTAAATGATGTGCCCATTTTAAGCAAGTGGGTCTTTTGTAGGATTGCCCTAGGCAGGGAAGCCAAAAATTGGGAGGCACCAATATGCCACTGGATAGAGGCGTGCATGAAGGCCTCTTTAAATGATGTGCCCATTTTAAGCAAGTGGGTCTGTTGTTGTATTTCCCTAGGCAGGGAAGCCAAAGGTTTGGAGGCACCAAGATGCCCCTGGATAGAGACGTGCATGGAGGCCTTTTAAAAAAATGTGCCCATTGTAAGCAAGTGTGTCTTTTTTAGTATTGCCCTAGGCAGGGAAGCCAAAAATTGGGAGGCACCAATATGCCACTGGATAGAGGCGTGCATGAGGGCCTCTTTAAAAGATGTGCCCATTTTAAGCTAGTGGGTCTGTTGTAGTATTTCCCTAGGCAGGGAAGCCAAATGTTTGGAGACACCAAGATGCCCCTGGATAGAGACGTGCATGAGAGCCTTTTTAAATAATGTGCCTATTTTAAGCAAGTGGGTCTTTTGTAGTATTTCCCCTAGTCAGGGAAGCCAAAAATTGTGTTGTACTTCAATGCCCCTGGATAGAGACGTGCATGAGAGACTTTTAAAATAAAGTGTCCATTGTAAGCAAGTGTGTCTGCTGTAGTATTTCCCTAGTCATGGAAGCCAAAAATTGTGTAGCACTTCAATGCCCCTGGATAGAGACGTGCATGAGAGACTTTTTCAATAATGTGCCCATTTGAAGCAAGTGGGTCTTTTGTAGGATTGCCATAGGCAGGGAAGCCAAAAATTGGGAGGCATTGCGATGCCCCTGGGAAGAAACATGGAGGAGAGCTTCTAAAAATTGTTCCCATTACAAAGGAGCGGGTCTCCTGTACTTGTAATGCCCATTCTGGAAGCATGAACTAAAACATTTACCCCTGGGGGGTATACATGAAACTAATGCCTAACATTAGAACGGTTAGGTGCATCATCATCATAAATATGATGTAAAAAAATTATGGTTTTATGGCATCATGAACCACGGTCACACTGATTATATGATGGTGGTGGATGAGGAGAAGGAGGAGCAGTACAGCAAGTAGCCAAACACATGAAGTCTGTAACGATGTGTGGGTGTGCGGAGGTGCATGGGAATCTACCGGCACAAAATTTAAATTCCGCTATCATTTGGTGGTGGTGTGGTGAAGTCAGGCCCAATCCAACCCTTGTTCATCTTGATTAAAGTCAGCCTGTCAGCATTTTCAGTTGACAGGCGGGTGCATTTATCTGTAATAATTCCACCTGCGGCACTAAAAACACACTCTGACAAAACGCTAGCGGCAGGGCAGGACAGGACTTCCAAGGCGTAGAGAGCCAATTCCTGCCACGTGTCCAGCTTGGATACCCAATAATTATAAGGCACAGAGGAGTCTAGGAGCACTTTAGTACGTTTAGCTAGGTACTCCCTCAGCATCTTTGCAAATTTTGCATTCCTTGTGACACTACCCCACGCCTCAGGGCCTGTGGTACGGGAGGTGCTGAGAAAAGTGTCCCAGATCTTTGAGAGTGTTCCCCTACCTCTGCTGGATTGGACTTGTGCCTCTCTCTGCCGGACACCTTGGTTGTCCACTGAATCGTGACCTCTGCCGCTAGCATTTTCAGAATAGAATTTTTTTAATAATTCCGCCACTAGGGCCTTCTGGTACTGCAGCATTTTTGTAGACCTCTCCGCTTCGGGAATAAGAGAAATAAAGTTCTCTTTGTAACGTGGGTCTAAAAGTGTCACCAACCAGTAATGAGTGTCCGTCAAGATCTTGATAACACGAGGGTCACGACACAGGCAGCGTAACATAAAGTCAGCCATGTGCGCTAGACTGTTAACAGTCAAGACTTCTGGGTCCTCACCAACAGCATGACTGGCCATGCTGACCTCCTCCTCCTCCTCCTCTCCCCTGTCCTCTGGCCATCCACACTCAACCGACGGTCTGACGGTTGTGCATGCATTACCGTCAATTCCAAATGAAAGTAGCTCCATTTGTTCATCCTCCTCGTCATAGTCCTCCAATGCACATTGGGATGAGATGAGGCTGGGCTGTGTGTAATCACCCAGTACGGTTTCTTGCTGCAACTCATCCTGCTCTGCCTGCAATGCATCGTCTTTGATTTTGAGCAGAGAGCGTTTTAGAAGACAGAGAAGCGGGATGGTGACGCTAATGATGGCGTTATCGCCGCTCACCATCTTGGTGGAGTCCTCAAAGTTTTGGAGGATGGTACATATGTCGGACATCCATGTCCACTCCTGAGGTCTTATGTGTGGAGTTTGAACCGTATACCGACGGCCTAGTTGATGCTGGTACTCAACAACTGCCCTCTTCTGCTCACAAATCCTGACCAACATGTGCAGTGTGGAATTCCAACGCGTTGAGACATCACACACCAGTTTGTGAGCCGGAAGCTGCAAACACCGCTGAAAGCCGGCAAGGCCGGCAGAAGCAGTAGGTGACTTTCTGAAATGGGCACACAGGTGGCGTACTTTGATGAGCAGATCAGACAGCTCGGGTAGGATTTAATAAACCGCTGAACCACGAGGTTGAGCACATGGGCCACGCATGGAACATGTGTCAGCTCGCCTCGCCTCAGAGCCGCCACAAGGTTCCGGCCATTGTCACACACGACCATGCCTGGCTGTAGGTTCAGCGGTGTGAGCCAGTGATCTGCCTGCTGTTTCAGAGCTGTCCACAACTCTTCAGCGTTGTGGGGTTTGTCACCTATGCATATTAGCTTCAGCACAGCCTGTTGCCGCTTAGCCGAGGCAGTGCTGCAGTGCTTCCAGCTTGGGACTGGTGTGGAGGGTGAAGTGGAGGAAGAGGAGGAGGAGAAGGCTGAGGAGCATTACGTGCCAGAGCTGTACACTGTGGGTGAAACCCTGACTGAGTTAGGGCCTGCAATCCGTCCGGAAGGATGTGTTTCGTCCCAAGGTCAGACTGGGTCCCGTATTCCAGAATATTAACCCAGTGTGCCGTCAGTGAGATGTACCGGCCCTGCCCGCAAGCACTTGTCCACGTGTCCGTGGTTAGGTGGACTTTGCCTGAAACTGTGTTGTTAAGGGCACGTATGAAGTTTTGTGACACGTGCTTATGTAATGCGGGGACGGCACACCGGGAAAAATAGTGTCGGCTAGGGACCGAGTAACGTCGGACAGCCGCCGCCATCAGGTTGCGGAATGCTTCCGTCTCCACCAGCTTAAAAGGCAACATTTCCAGCGCAAGCATTCGCGAAATGTGTGCATTTAGAACTGTGGCACGTGGGGCATTGGCAGCGTATTTGCGCCTGCGTTCCAAAGATTGTGGTATGGATAACTGAACGCTGCGCTGGGACAAGGACGTGGCTGATGATGGTGCTATCTCTGCTTGTGCTAGTACAGGTGAAGTACAGGAGGCATCTTTGCCTGCAGTATGGACAGGTGATTGGCTTGCACGCACAACAGTGGAAGACGCAGCGGTGTCACCCGCAGACAATGCTCCTGTACTCTGCTGTACATCCCACAAAGTCGGGTGCTTTGCTGCCATGTGCCTGATCATGCTGGTGATGATCAGGCTGCTAGTTTTGCTACCCCTGCTGATACTGGCATGGCAGGTGTTGCAAATGGCCTTTTTGGAATTAGCTGCAGACACCTTAAAAAACAGCCAGACTCAGGAAGACCTAGCAGTTGTACTGGCAACATCACTCGTGTTGTTGTTCCGGGGAACGGTTGCCTGCCTTCTGCCTGCGGACACCACCCTGCTTCTTCCGGCCTGTTGTGATGCTACGCCTAACTCCCCCTGTGCACTGCTGTCCTCGCTCTGTATGTCCTCCTGCTAGGTTGGGTCAGTTACTGGATCATCCACCACGTCGTCTTCTACTTCCGCACCCTGGTCCTCCTCCTGACTTTCTGGCAATTGTGTCTCATCATCGTCCACCTCTTGTTGAGACACGTTCCCACCGTTGCCTTCATGAGACCGTGGCTGCTCAAATATTTGGGCATCGGTACATACGATCTCCTCATGACCCACTTCAACTGGAGCTGGCGAGAGGCCAGGATCTACGAATGGATAAGTGAACAGCTCTTCAGAGTGTCCAAGTGTGGGATAACTTATGTCCGGGTCCGGGCACTCGGCATGGTGGGAGGAAGGAGGATGAGGGTGTGGAATGTGCAGTCCAGTCTCACGGCTACTGACACTTGACCGTGTGGAAAACAGGGTATTTGTGGTGGTGCCAAACTAACTGGAAGCATTATCCGCTATCCAACTAACAACCTGTTGACACTGGTCTTGGTTTAATAGTGCAGTACTGCTGCGTTCACCTAGAAATTGGGACAAGAAAGTTGACCGAGATGATGTGGGCGTTTGTCGTGGCGCAGTTCGAGTTTCCACACGGGCTCGCTCTCTGCCTGCACCACCATCACGTCCAGTTCCTTGTCCCTTGCCACCGGACCTGCGCATTTACAATGTGGTGCTGACTGTATACAGCTAAATTAGTGCAGACAAGAGTTGGTTTTTAGCATGTCCCTAAGTTTTTAAATTAAGGCCCTGCAGGTGGACTAGTCAGACACAAGCGCTGACTACAATAGCGAGCCTTTTGGCATATTCTAATTTACGCTGCAACCGAGAGTAACAGCACTTAGCTGCAAAATTAGTGCAGACAAGAGGTAGGTTTTTAGCATGACCCTAAGGTTTTAAATTAAGGCCCTGCAGGTGGACTAGTCAGACACAAACGCTGACTACAACAGCGAGTCTTGTGGCGTATCCTAATTTACGCTGCAACCGAGAGTAACAGCACTTAGATGCAAAATTAGTGCAGACAAGAGTAGGTTTTTAGCACGAACCTAAGTTTTTAAATTAAGGCCCTGCAGGTGGACTAGTCAGACACAAACGCTGACTACAATAGCGAGTCTTTTGGCGTATCCTAATTTACGCTGCAACCGAGAGTAACAGCACTTAGATGCAAAATTAGTGCAGACAAGAGTAGGTTTTTAGCACGACCCTCAGTTTTTAAATTAAGGCCCTGCAGGTGGACTAGTCAGACACAAGCGCTGACTACAATAGCGAGCCTTTTGGCATATTCTAATTTACGCTGCAACCGAGAGTAACAGCACTTAGCTGCAAAATTAGTGCAGACAAGAGGTAGGTTTTTAGCATGACCCTAAGGTTTTAAATTAAGGCCTTGCAGGTGGACTAGTCAGACACAAACGCTGACTACAACAGCGAGTCTTGTGGCGTATCCTAATTTACGCTGCAACCGAGAGTAACAGCACTTAGATGCAAAATTAGTGCAGACAAGAGTAGGTTTTTAGCACGAACCTAAGTTTTTAAATTAAGGCCCTGCAGGTGGACTAGTCAGACACAAACGCTGACTACAATAGCGAGTCTTTTGGCGTATCCTAATTTACGCTGCAACCGAGAGTAACAGCACTTAGATGCAAAATTAGTGCAGACAAGAGTAGGTTTTTAGCACGACCCTCAGTTTTTAAATTAAGGCCCTGCAGGTGGACTAGTCAGACACAAACACTGACTACAACAGCGAGTTTTTTGGCGTATCCTAATTTAGGGGTCCCCAACCTTTTTTGCATCAAGAACCGGCTTCATCCAAGACCATTTTTCTGTGGCCCGGCGGGGCGGGGCTTTGAACCTATGGGGTGGGGCTATGAAGAAGGGGTGGGGTTTAGTACCCTGTTTCTCCGAAAGATGCATTACATCTTATTTTCAGGGGATGTCTTATTTTTCTATCCCCCAATATGGTATACCCATCATCCCCTTGCAGCCCACAATATCCCCATCATCCCCTTGCAGCCCGCAATATCCATATCAACCCAATGTAGCCCACAATATCCCCTAACAGCCCTCCATGTAATATAATGCAGCATCACAGCCCTCCATATAGTATAATGCAGCATCACAGCCCTCCACATAGTATAATGCAGCCTCACAGCCCTCTATATAGTATAATGCAGCATCACAGCCCTCCACATAGTATAATGCAGCCTCACAACCCTCCATATAGTATAATGCAGTATGACAGCCCTCCATAAAGTATAATACAGCCTCATATCCATTCATATAATATAATGCAGCGTCATATCCCTCCATATAGCATAAATTTTCCCCCCACACACACACTGCCCCATGCATAACCCCACACACACACACACACTGCTCTTGTATAATCCCCACACAGGCATACTGCCCCCTGTACAATCCCCCCCACACACTGACCCCTGAATACTCCCCACACACAGACGTTGCCCCTTGTACAACCCCACACACACTGACCCTTGAATAATCCCCACACAGTCATTGCCCCTTGTATAACCCCCCCACATACACACAGTCATTGCCCACACATACATTGACCCCTGAATACCCCCACACTCAGCCATTGCCCCTTGTATAAAACCCCCCCACACACAGTCATTGCCCACACACACATTAAGCCTTGAATACCCCCCACATTCAGCCATTGCCCCTTGTATAACCCCCCCACACACAGTCATTGCCCACACACACATTAACCCTTAAATACCCCCCACACTCAGCCATTGCCCCTTGTATAACCCCCCACACACACAGTCATTGCCCACACACACATTAACCCTTGAATACCCCCCACACTCAGCCATTGCCCCTTGTATAACCATCCACCCCCCACACACACACACAGTCATTGCCCACACACACATTGACCCCTGAATACCCCCACACTCCGCCATTGCCCCTTGTATAACCCCCCCACACACACAGTCATTGCCCCCACACACATTAACCCTTGAATACCCCCCACACTCAGCCATTGCCCCTTGTATAATCCCCCCACACACACAGTCATTGCCCACGCACACATTAACCCTTGAATACCCCCCACACTCAGCCATTGCCCCTTGTATAAACCCCCCCACACACACACTCACACACACAGTCATTGCCCACACACACATGACCCCTGAATACCCCCACACTCAGCCATTGCCCCTTGTATAAACCCCCCACACACACAGTCATTGCCCACACACACATTGACCCCTGAATACGCCCCTCAATCTGTCATTGCCCACACACAGAGAGAGCGGCTCTTCAGCTGAAGCTCACCTCTGGTGCAGGCAGTACAAGCATCTGACTCAGAGGCAGAGACGTGGCCGGAGTTTTTCATATCTCGCACTATTTCCAAGCACGTCACGTGATGCGCTTGGAAATAGCGCGAGATATGAAATTCCATTGGCAGTCGGCCAATCAGGGCATGGCTGCTGCACTGATTGGCCGACAGCTCCCCTCGTATAACTAAGCAGCTGAGGCAGAGACCTCAACAGTGTAATGCAGCAGGTGATGGGTGCGGTGGGCGGGGACATAACAGGGGGGCGGGGAAGCTGAAAGGACGCCGCGGACCGGCACAAAGACCCCCACGGCCCGGTCCTGCGCCGCGGACCGGTGGTTGGGGACCCCTGTCCTAATTTACGCTGCAACAGAGAGTAACAGCACTTAGATGCAAAATTAGTGCAGACAAAAGTAGGTTTTTAGCACGACCCTAAGTTTTTAAATTAAGGCCCTGCAGGTGGACTAGTCAGACACAAACGCTGACTACAATAGCGAGTCTTTTGGCGTATCCTAATTTACGCTGCAACCGAGAGTAACAGCACTTAGATGCAAAATTAGTGCAGACAAGAGTAGGTTTTTAGCACGACCCTAAGTTTTTAAATTAAGGCCCTGCAGGTGGACTAGTCAGACACAAACGCTGCCTACAGTAGCGAGTCTTTTGGCGTATCCTAATTTACGCTGCAACCGACAGTAGCAGCACTTAGATGCTAAATTAGTGCAGACAAGAGTTGGTTTTTAGCACAAGGCTTTTGGCGTATCCTAATTTACGCTGCAACCGAGAGTAACAGCACTTAGATGCAAAATTACTGCAGACAAGCGTAGGTTTTTGGCACGACCCTAAGTTTTTAAATTAAGGCCCTGCAGGTGGACTAGTCAGACACAAACACTGACTACAATAGCTAGTCTTTTGGTGTATCCTAATTTATGCTGCAACAGAGAGTAACAGAACTTAGATGCAAAATTAGTGCAGACAAGAGTAGGTTTTTAGCACGACCCTAAGTTTTTAAATTAAGGCCCTGCAGGTGGACTAGTCAGACACAAACGCTGATTACAACAGCGAGTCTTTTGGCGTATCCTAATTTACGCTGCAACAGAGAGTAACAGCACTTAGATGCAAAATTAGTGCAGACAAGAGTAGGTTTTTAGCACGACCCTAAGTTTTTAAATTAAGGCCCTGCAGGTGGACTAGTCAGACACAAACACTGACTACAATAGCTAGTCTTTTGGTGTATCCTAATTTACGCTGCAACCGAGAGTAACAGAACTTAGATGCAAAATTAGTGCAGACAAGAGTAGGTTTTTAGCACGACCCTAAGTTTTTAAATTAAGGCCCTGCAGGTGGACTAGTCAGACAAAAACGCTGACTATAATAGCGAGTCTTTTGGCGTATCCTAATTTACGCTGCAACAGAGAGTAAAAGCACTTAGATACAAAATCAGTGCAGACAAGAGTAAGTTTTTAGCACGAGGCTTTTGGTGTACCCTAATTAACGCTGCAACCTACAGTAGCAGCAATTAGATGCTAAATTAGTGCAGACAAGAGTTGGTTTTTAGAACAAGGCTTTTGGTGTACCCTAATTTGAGCTAAAACCTACTCCTGCCTATAGTGAGCTAAATAAATCCCTAAAAGCACAGTTTTTGGGATGGATGAGCCTGGAAACCAGCCCCAGATGCGATGCAGGCTGGTATACTGGCACAGTGAAGTTTGGTATATACCCTGCCTCCCTGCCTGCCTGTATACTGCTCTATTAGTCCTCAGAAGGACTGTTGTGGTAATTAGACTGGCAGCCCTGTGCCTACACTAGCTGAAAGGCCACAAATTTGTCCCTCAATCAGCAGCAGCTCTCCCAACACTGACTGCCTAATGGCGCAGAGTGACGAGCACAGCGCGGTCATGTCTTATAAAGACCTGATGACGCTGTGCGGCCAGCCAATCACTGTAATGCCACAACCAACATGGCTGTGGTATTACAGTGTCTGTCAGCCAATCCCTGCATGCGGGCTGGCTCTGTAAAGAGCGCCAACATGCAGGGAGGTGGACCCCCGAGCGAGTATCGCGAGATTCCTCGGTACTCGCCAAGTACCCTGAGTACCGAGATATTCGTGCGAGTACCAAGTAGTGACAAGCATACTCGTTTATCTCTACTTACTACTTTCAGGCCTGAAGCCAGGGTCTAAAGAGAGGAGTACAAGAAAGAGAGGAACATATCTGGGAGATTGAGTTACCTCATAACTCGCCCCAGAGGAGCGCAGAAGCCGGATACTGGATCCCAATCTGTGACTGAAACACGCAGCACAGAAAACACCGGGATAGTGGAGGTTACATACCTACACCGGACCTCAGCGAAGCAACACGGTGGGGTCAGAAGCACACGGAAAGACTCAAGGTGCCTAGGAAAAGGGGGTACCTGTGAGGAGAGACAGGGCCAGCAGCTCAGCTAAAGCAGCAGCAGGGCGACACACAAGGCGCAGGAGTAGGAAGCTGAGAACCCGGACAGGGTGGGAGCAACCCGTCCCCGGTATAGACTCTGTAGACAGTACGCTGTGAGCAACAACTCCAGTAAAGCCTTGGAAAACTACAAAACCGTGAGTCTGTGTGATCCTTGTGCTCAGCCCTATGTTCCCTCACAAGCAGCCATCACCTCCACTACTACCCTACTATCCTGCAACATCCATAGCACCATCTATAGACTATTACTACCACTGCCCCAGGGAACCAAGCTCTACCCGCGGAGAGCCATTGCATCTCCAGCTGCCAAACAGCGGAGGTTCTGCAGCAGCGGTGGTCCCCTCACTGACCACAACCCGTGGGTGGCGTCACAAAAACCTCCCCTGTAAATATTCCCCCCATTTATTGCGGAACCCAGGACACGGTCTTGACCAAGACCGCCGTGATATCCCCAGCAGTATCCGGGTCTGGTACCGAGTACCCTGTCCCAGTGGGCTCCACAAAAATGTTACCAGTGCTGCTTTCGGACCTCCAGGGATGATGGTAGGCAGCTGGATGGTAATGCTCCCTGAAGGTGGAGCAGGATCACTGGGACAACAATGAAAATGTAGAACTCACGCAGGAAGGTGGAGGCTTGATGCAGTCTGCCTGGGGAGACTGGAATGTGACTTTCCCCGGCACAATGAAATAAGACACCACACACTGCTTAGGCTCTGCACGGGTTTACTGGTAACTTTCAGGCAGCTTTCAAAAGGTGCATAGTCACTGGTAGCTGGCCTGGGTAGTCACCAGGGGATAAGATGGCTCTTTGAGGCCCTCAGTGGTGTTCCGGCCGGTTTGTTCCACTGTCCTCGCACTGCGATGTCTCTCCTTTCATTACTAGCGCGACCCTGCACAAAGCCCTTTGCCGTTCCCCACGGGTCGCTGTAGAGGTAGTCCTTTACTAAGGGGCTCATGACCCTATATGGGGGCCCTTTGTGGGAAATATGCCAGGGCTTGGTCGTGACTCTCTGAGTAACTCCGTTCCCTCCGGTTTGGCAGTTCATGGCTGAACTCCTGCACCGCTCTCAGAGCCGGTCCTCCACTGTTGGACTGGGTCCCTCTGGGCCAGGTGCAGTTCTGGTCCGGATTCGGGTGTTAACTGACACCCGAGGATCCCCCTTCTATCTGGGTCACCATCCTTTTAGGTGCCCTCCTCTACATCACTTGTAGGGTCCCTTCTTCTTCTCTCTCAACAGACATTCTGCTCTAACCTTTCTTTCCCACTGTCCACTACCCACCTAGTCTCCTCCCACCGTGGCTGGGTCTCCTAGCCAAGGATTTAACCCTTTAGTCCCCTAATTCTAGGTGTGTGAATTCGTAACAAGAGGGCTCCATTTTAACATCTCAATCTCCCGGTCACAGGGATACTACACACTCTGGTCTGGGTGCAGTACCGCTCCGTGGCGCACTGAACAGTGGGGCGCCACAATTCCAACGAGCTTGCTGCTGTATTCAAACTTTATCCAAATATCCAGCGAGGAAATGTGCCTGCACTTCAAACTCCTCTTAAAATTTCCATTAATTTTTAATCAGGTTAAAAACAAATTTACATTGCACATAAAACCATACAAGTCAGTACATCATGATTGGGCTAAGCCAAGCAAACTATCACACCAAAAATTACAGTGGGAAAAATAAATAGTGCGTGCTTTCTGGCAGGCAGCAGTAAATAGTAAGGGTACTGCTTTGGAATTTACAAGCACTGTGGGACCATATTAATTATTGAGCTTTTGACGGTACAAGCAAACTAACTGTCACCCTAAAAGTTACAGGGGAAAAAAATCACCACTGAGTGCTTTCTGGCAGTTAGCAGTAAATGGAGCACTACTGCTTTGGATTTTAAAAGTACTATTGGACGTAATTAATTGGAGAGCTTTTGACGTCACAAGCAAAATAACTGTCACCCCAAAAATTACAGTGAGAAAACGAACATTGCGTGCTTTCTGGCAGACAACACATCACAAAAAGCTAGGACTATATATGTACTGTAAAAAGAGTTCTAACTAGAGCTGTTCTAATGTAGAAATACTGGAAGAAGAGTTTAATCTATCCCTACTCCACAAATTCTCCCTGCCTACACTATAGTGTTTTAGTTCACATTGGTTGGAGCTCTGAAAAGAGCTGTGGTATTCTCATAACGTGCAGCTACTGGAACCCTGCTTAAAAAAATCCCTTTTCTCCACAAACTCTCCCTACCTACACTACACTAACTTAGTATACACTGCAGGTAGCCCTGAAGAGGGCTTTTGTGTTATATAAATCTCTGAAACACTCTCCCTAGCAGCTGCTTACTCTCTCCCTATGCTAGTACTGCTCTGCTTCCGGATCGACCATATGCAAAATGTCGGTAGCAGGGTTCATATAGACCCTATGATGCTTAACAGCCAGCCAATTACAGTGATGCCACAACCAAGATGGCTGCGGCATTACTGTGATTGTTTAATCCCGCTGTTCTGTTCGGGTCCATATGACCCAAAATTAAATTTGAGAGTCTGCAGATTATTTATTATGCGGATGTAAAGCTTGTGATTAATTGACTTTGCCTTATTTGAGGGGTTCTTATTATGAGTGGGGTTTTTTTGTTTCCTTTTTGCTACACGTTGATTTGTTTCACGTGTTCTGTTCGGGTCAATATGACCCGATAACATTTTGTACTGTTCAACAGGTCTCTAATTATTTCTGCCTGCAAAATGTATTTGTTTTTCTATGTAATTCATCTCATTATTCAAAAGAGTGGAGGTTTCACTGTTCTTATCAGTGAACAAGTCCTTGAGTCTCCCACCGGGACCATAGAGTACTCGGGACCGGACTTTGTCTGGGGGCTGCGGGGTGTTACGGTGACATGGCCCGGCTCTGTGGTCCTGGGCGAGTCAATGAAAGGGCTAAATAATCGGGGAATAAAGTGTTTTTTAGGAGATGTATGTGACACCACCCATTGTTTGTGGCCAGCTGTAGCCACTGCTGCCGTCGGGTCCTCTGGGTATGGTGGGAATTGCAGCCAGAATAATGCACCCTGCATGGGTAGGGCTGGAGGCTGGTCCCCAGGGCTTCCCTGTAGGTATTGAGGATGGAATGAAAGGAGATTGTCAGTATTCCAGGGCAGCCTCCAGCTTCCAGCTCACCATAGCAATCAGCCCCATTCCGGGTGTGCAATTAAGAGTCACATGCAGTTCTGAGCTTTCACCGGGTTTCACTGAAGCTCTACAGTTCTTAAGGTACAATCAGTACACTAACGGCTCCGGTGACTGATTATCAGCTGGGACGGCTAGTCAGCACCCCCCCCTGGTTCCTTTTGGGCCTCTGCTCTTGGTCCCGCACACAGACTGCGGTCCAGCTGTCACAGTCTTTTTGTGGTGCCCTCTTCCGGGCCCCCTAGCCCTCGTTCGATGGCCTTTCCTTCATTGTGCCAGGGTTTGGGTCTGGGACATAAAGACCCCACACCTCGCCGGAATTCGTGGTTGGGGCTTGTAGCTTCCCTGCCACTTCAACAGAGCCAGTACTCTGGTTCCGGCCCAGTCTCTAGGTGACCCCGCTGCCTTAGGCACACCAGGGACCCCTTCTTGCTTCCCTCGGTACACAGTCTGGGACCCAGGCTAGCCATACGGTGGCACAGGCCTACGGGTTTGGGTTTCTCCTGTCTGGTGTCTTAGTTAGCCAGGCTGCCGGGTGTCTCTCACTAGGTGTTCTTTCTTTCACTCCTTAAGACTCTACTAACTTGGTGTTCCTTGGTTTTTGTTTCTGTTCCTCCACCCTTTGCCGGGTTCCTTCCCAGGTCTCCACCCTCCACTTAGTCCCTCCCGCTATCCCTTGCGTGACATGAAGTAACGAAGACTAGAGATCGGGAGATGTGTTGGGTGTTTGTGCGACGTGACCAACTTTCTAGTCCCAGCTGCTATACAACTTAGTGGCAACCGGTCCACAGGGGTGCCAAATACTCATCCAGTCATTTCTTTGTGACAGCTAAAGTTCATATGTTGTAAATTCTCAAGTGTATAGAGGTAGAAATCCTGAAGAAAGACATGAAAAAAATCATGGTATGTGAGTTGCTCTCGATTTGACTCATGGACTAAAAGGACAAAATTTCACATGTGACAACTTTTTCACATCCCAGCAACTGGGCCAGATGTTACGAAAAAGACAACTTACCATGCTGGGTACTGTAAGGAAAAACAAGCCAAAACTGCCGCAAGGTATCCTTAGTAAAAGAGATGTGTATGGTTCTACTTTTTAATTTACTGGAGATACAACAGTTGTGTCTTACTTTCCCCCCCAAAAAAATAAACATGTAATTCTACGAGCGCAATGCACCATGATAATGCAATATGTAATCGAGAAGACAGAAAGCCGGACATGATATTAGATTATAATGCCACAAAAGGGGCAGTTGATACACATGCAAACGCAAAACTAATCGTTGGCCAATAATAACACAGGTCAACAAAAAAAATTTTTTTTTCTGGTGCCCAAAATATTTTAATGAATTTGGGGTATTTTTGGGGTGCTGATTCTGAATATGCTATCAGTTTTGCCAGATTGGCTCAAGTTTTTGAGATTTTTGGTATCTTATTTATAGCACTTGTTGGAAAATGCGACGCATCATCTCATTAATTTCTTTGGATTAGTACTTGAACTGAGCAGTTCTCAATATAGTTTTGTGTTAATTAGTGTTCTAAAAGTTTTTGTTCATAGCTTGATTTTTGCACGAACTTTATGTTGTTGTCTGTTTTCCAGTGAAAAGCATGAACTCATCAAGAAGAAGTTGTCTTAACGATCCAGACTCATTCTGTTACATTTGTGGTGAATATACACTGACAAAACATAGAAGAAACATAACAGACTTCGTTAAAAAAGTAGCTAAAAACGTCTTTTTTGTTACACATTTTACGAAAAATCTCAAAAACTTGAGCCAATCTGGCAAAACTGATGACATATTCAGAATCAGCACCCCAAAGTTACCCTAAATTCAATGAAATATCTTTGGCACCAAAAATGCTGTTGACCAGTGTAATATTTTACAACATTCTGGATGTTTTGGCATACAACACATTTGTTTTATGGAGAGAAATAAGCCCCAATTGGAATGGAAATAAGCTGCATAAAAGAAGAATTTTTATTGAAGAATTAGGAAAATCCCTAGTTAGGCCGTATAACGAAGCCAGAAAAGTCAACCCCAGATGTGAAGGATCTGCAGCCATTGTGAAGAGTGTCCAGCAGCTCAAGAAAGAGACTCCACAGCCTCCACCAGCACAGCTACCAGCCAAAAAATGAAGAGATGTAGCTTCTGTCCATATTCTTGTGACAATAAAACAAATCTGACATGTGCTGGGTGTGCAAAATATCTATGTTAGGGCCGCTTTACACACACCAACTTATCTGACCAACTTCTGAACAGATCTCTGGTTGCAGTGAAATCATGGACACATTGTTACATTAGTACACGGCCACAAAATGGACCAATGTGTCCATGATTTCACTGCAACCAGAGATCTGTTCAGAAGTTGGTCACAGAAGTTGGTGTGTGTAAAGCGGCCCTAAAGGTAGCGTCAGACGGGGACATATCGCCGGCGATGTTACTGGCGATCGCGGGAGCGCGCATCCCTGGCAACATCGCCGGTGAGATGTCAGACTGAGCAACTTACCGGCGATGTCGCCGGCTAGTTGCCGCGGCTATCGCTCGCTGGGTTGCCCAGCAACCCAGCGAGCGGTAACCCGCAATGTTGTAGATAGGCGGAATCGCCCGCAACATTGCAGGTTGCCGTGTTACACAGGGCGATCAGGCATGATCGCCTGAGCAACATCGCCAGGTTTCCCAACATTGTTGGGAAACCTGGCGATGTTACTCAGGCGATTTTTCACCTGATTATCGCCCTGTCACACGAGGCAACTCTCCGGCGATGTCGCCGCAACCTGGACACGCCCCTCAGTTGCCGGCAACATCGCCGGCGATATGTCCCTGTGTGACGGTACCTTAAAGGACATGTGTTTTATTATTGTGTTCAAAGTAAAAATGCATGAACGTTCACCAATTTTTAGAGATGAAAAAGAAAAACTGAAGTTTTCATTATTTTCATTTGTTGTTTTATAAAATATGTTAACGTAAAATTATATTTAGTTAGATGTCATGGTATAGTAATAGAAATCTAGAGCATGCTTGTTATTTGTGTGCAGAATGCTATGAAGTGAACATAATTGCAAACAGCCCATGTAATTAGGGATGAGCGAGTAGTCAAATACTTGGACTCGCTATACTCGTGCTGAGTACATCGTAATTCTTGGGCATTCGGTGCGAGTAGCGAGTCCAATGTTAGTCAATAGGAAATGTGAGTAATTGTCTGTTGGACCCAAAAAGGTGGTCAGGGGTCTAAGGAAAAGTTGAAATGGGTGCATGATTGCCGTAAGAGCAAGTTATGATGGAGGAGATCTTCTGACACTTCGGTGTGTAAAGGTACCGTCACACATAGCAATATCGTCGCCATATGGCTGACAATTTGACGTGAGCGCGCACGTTCTGGGCCCTTTTTTACACATCGTCGTCGCCCTGTCCCACAAAGACATCTCGCGTGCGATGTTCGGCGATCCTGCATTCCGGAAATCCCTTGCTGCAGACCAGAAGCAATTTCACATACCCACATCGCCGCCAAATCTGCGCGTCACGCTCCTCCACCGCATCGCGATATGGGCATAGAGTGTGAGCGCGCCGAGGAGATAGGCATGGCAGAGTGTTGTACACCGCACCCCTACCACTCTGATTGGCCAACACAACTGCGTCGCCATTGGTCAGCCTTGTCAGGAAGCCTGCCCACTACATGACGCATTTGCCCTTGCTACTATCTCGCTACTGAACGCTCGAGTCATGTGTTGCGGCTTCCAAAAGACACTTTGCCTTTTCACACACTGGTGAAGAAGATGAAGAATATGCGTCTGGTGAAGAACGCAAAGATCATCAAATATGGTGCCATGGCCATCGGCAGCCAATGGGAATGCAGGAGCTGCCACCAATCACGGCAGATGGGGCGCGCCTAAAAGAATGCTCAGGCACACCTCTGGAATTTCTTCCAGATTGTCTGAGCTCGCTTTCTACATCGCTATCACTCTGTCGCACGCCATGATGCGCAGAAATCGCTTGGTGGAAATCGCCTGATTTCACAGCAGAGCAGGTCGATCAGGCGATGCTCCACCGGTGATTTCACGCCATAAAATCTCCCTATCTCACGCCACTACGCACAGGCGATGTGGTTTCCACATCGCCGAAATACACAAATTTACGGCTATATGGAAGCCATATTGCCACTTGTGACAGTACCTTAAGTGGTGTAAAGAGAGCAATCTGCCTTAGGGGCTGTGTGATGGTTACCACAGGAAGAAGCAACCCATCATTATCATCATCCCAAGGGCTTCACAATTATATAGCTTGGACTACTGGCATTGTTGTTACACTGTCACTGAACAATGTGCAGGCATAGTGACTCCAAAAATTAGCCCAAGGGGCTGTATCATGGTTGATGAAGGAAGCAGGCCTCAAGGGCTAAACAATTGTTGAACCCTTGCGTCAAAGTGCCACAGTGTCATCACTGTCCCTGGGTGGTGGTGTCACAAGAGAGCAACAAAAGGGTCTTCTCATCAGGCAACACACACACAAAACTCACACCTCCAGGCCAGAAGGGAAAGACCAAGCCCGAGTTCAAGGTGAGCTCCCCTATATATTCTGGTCTGGGGAGGATCTAGTTAGTGTAGTTCCTGGGAGGACTGTGAAGAGGATGTAAAAGAGCCATGCTAAGCTCGTCCCAAGGTCACTAGCTAAGTTCCAGGTTTAAGGTTAGGGTCTGAGGAGAGAAGCAAGAACACACCTGGGAGGCTGAGCAACCCCGTGCTCACCCCAGAGGAAAGTACAGAGATCGGACACTGGAGTCCAAGACTGCGCAGGATTTCACGTCCCAGCAGTCAGTACCGGAAGGTGGGGATTCCAAATTCACCAGCTACAGTGTACCGGAGGCACAGCGACACCATGAGAGTTCAGCAGCATACACCCGAGATCAGGGTAGAGAAAGTACTCGAGTTGCCTTTCATATCACTACTTCGCAAGAAGAGACAGGGCCGGTAGCCTAGCTTATGCAGCAGCAGAAGCCAATACCAAGTGCAGTAAGGGAGCCAAAGACCCAGCCGGATGGGAAGAAACCCTGAGTTGCTCTCAAAGACCCGTGGACAGCTCCATTTAACAACTGCTCCAGTAAAGGACCGAGAAAACAACAAAACAGTGAGTCTGCCTTATTCCTTGTGCCCATCGCCCTGCATCCCACACATAAACTATTTACACTGCCCCGGGGATTGGCATTACCCATGGAGAGCTGTTCCACCCCAGTTGCCCGTCCATCACCCTTTAGATTCTGCAGTAACGGTGGCCATCCCTAGCCACACACCACGGGTGGCGTCACAAAATCTCCCTATATATAACCCCTCTCTTAACAACGCCAGAAAATCCCCTACTATTTTGGGCTGAACCCAAGCCATGGTACCGAGTCACGACCCCCAGAGACAGCAACGACCCGGTCTCGAGTACTCCATGGCTCTGGGGGCGCCTCAGCCTTCTGGCATCACAAACAGGATCCCGTGCCCATTATATACTGGGTACTGTGTGCCGTGAATTGTGTGAAACACGTGTTATTGGCTGTAACCATTACTAACGCGCACGGCATGTGGGAAACAGAGTGGGTGTATCATCGTGGGCAGTACCCTCCCAAGAGCGTGAAACAAAGCCCAACCTGCGCTCTGAGGACATTCGGTGGGGACAAGAAACTCTGTCCCACCGCGGAACGAAAATTGTACATCCCTATGGAAGTGAAAGACCTGAAGTGTCAGGATTCACTAAGGTGGCAAAAAGATGTCGCAGCCAAGAGAACCGCTTGTGTAAGGTGTTGCCCCTGGAGAAGATGGAGCACCAGGTGGTGCTGCAGTGCAAGGACTGACCCCGATCATGCCGTTCCTAATGCCTTATACCCCGGGAGCGACATGGTTGCCGCAATACTCAAGGGAACCAAACACCGTGATATACTTTAAAGAAAAGCTGGATAGCTATTACAGTGTCTATCCCCTGACAGAAGGCCAGCACGTCAGCATACTAATGGGACAATTAACTAGTAACGTACAGTGGGAAAACAAGTCCTGGCCGGACACTGACAAAAACACTATAGAACATGCAATCGCCAGGCTGAAAGCTACTTTTGAAATCAGCATGGATGCATGAGCAAAAATGTCATTCTTTGGGTGCAGGCAGAAACCTCAGGAGAGCGCGAGAGACTTTGCATTGAACCTACAAGAGGTGCTCAGAGCACTCAAGCAGACAGAACCTGCCTTGGCACAAGGTGAAAATAAATTGCTTATTGATCAATTCATTGATGGACTTCTATTTCCTCCTCATTGAGGACGGCTGCGGATGATGGCTATACAAATCCCTGACCTAAACTTTGTACAATTTAAGAATAGAGCCATCCGCATCCTGCAGGCAGAAAAGCCTTAAGATACAGACTCTGCTCAATGTCTAGCTACAACATACCAGCCTCAAGGAGTGCAAATTCCACCAGCCATGTCAGGGGCTAGTGCTAAACCTCGGGAGCCAATCACCAATGAGGCTCTTGATCAAAAGATTGAAGCCCTGACCAAAACTGTAGCTGAGATGGCCAGAGTGATGCAGGAGCTGCATGGATCCAAGGACGTGGAGAAAATCGAGTTGGTTTCAAGCAGAGAGGATGTCCAATGGATGAGGCCCAGAAGGTACCCAGCAACCAGAGGACGACCCAGCAACCGCTACCATCTGGATGGACAGCTCATTTGCAGAGAACCAGGTCACTTTGCCAGGGAATGTACTTTAAACGAGAATCCCCTGGGGAAGCGGGCCACACCCCAGGAGTAAAGTCACAAAGTCCACCAAACTGGCATGATAGGTACATGGGAGGACGTTCAATTATACCTGTCGTGCTTGATGGCATCCCCAGGAACGCTCTGCTGGATACCGGCTCACAGATTACCTCCATACCATATATTCTTTATAAGCGGTACTGCGCTGATTCAGACATTTTGCGTGGCCCAGATAATGACTTGAATATATTGGCTAGTAATGGTAAACCAGTAGCACAGTTTGGGTTTAAGGAGGTAACCATTAAAGTAGGGAGAGTAAACTTTAAAGATCGGCATGAATATAATCCAACTATGCTGCTAGGAACAAATGTGATAGAAAATTGTCTTGCAGAGATAATTGTTGTTTTATAGCAGATTGCCGAGACTGCTAGGGATGGGCGAGTCTACTCGCTAGGACTCGTTACTCGGCGAGTAGTAAGGGACTCGCAGGACTCGGTACTCTGCAAGTTTCCCAGCGATTACTCGCACAGTAACGAGTCCAATGCAAATCAATGGCAATCCTAGTTTTGTCAGAGACTCTGACAAAACTAGGATTGCCATTGACTTGCATTGGACTCGTTACTGTGCAAGTAATCGCAGGGAAACTCGCACAGTAATGAGTCCAGCTGTCTGCTCTGTGTCAGGCTCTGCAGGCTGCCGCAGCTCCAGGGTCCTAGAGCCTGCCTGCTGCCTCATGTAGCAGAGCTGAGATTGTTCTCAGTCTGCTCATTCCCTGTGCGTAGACATCTATATCTATGCACAGGGATGATGCAAATCAATGGCAAACGCTGACAAAACTAGGATTGCCATTGTTTGCATTAGACTCGGCTACTGTGCCAGTGATAGCAGGGAAACTCGCAAAGTAACTGCTGTTACTTTGCGAGCTGAGTCCAGCTGTCTTCTCTGTGCAGCTCCAGGGTCCTAGAGCCCACCTGCTCACAGAGATGATGTAGCAGAGCTGAGATTGTTCTCAGTCTGCTCATTCCCTGTGCATAGACATCTATATCTATGCACAGGGGATGTAGCAGAGAGGACATCGCGTTTTGGACTACGTCGGACGGAAGAGGATTTTTTTAATTACAGATGGAGTCCCTAATGGCTTTTTTTTTTTTATTTCTAATAAAAATTTTTCTCTGTGTTGTGTTTTTTTTAACCCTTTATTGGAGATTCTTAGTGGCCGGGTCAAACGTGGCCTGACATTAAGAGTCTCGGGCTTAATACCAGCTTGTATAACAAAGCTGGTATTAACCCCTTTATTACCCAGCGTGCCACCGCCACCAGGGCCGCTGGAAGAGCGGGGTTCAGCGCCAGAGGATGTCGCTTCAATGAACGCGCCATCTTCTGGGGCGGCTGCGGGCTGCAATTTGCAGCGGGGGGTGCCCAGAAAGCTTGGGCCTCCCTGCACTGCGGATTCCAGCCCCCAGCTGCTTAGCTGTACCTGGCTAGACATAGAAATTGCGCGGAGACCCACGCATTTTTTTTTAATTATTTTATGAAATTCATAAAATAAAAAAAAAGGGCTCCCCTATATTCTTGTGTCCGGCCAGGTACAAATAGGCACCTGGGGGTTGGGGGCAGCCCGTCGCTGCCTGCTGGATCCGGCTGGTTCCAGTAATACGGCGAAGCCCACGTCAAATTTTTTTCTGACAAATCCATAAAACAATGTAATTAAAAGGGACTGCATCTTTATTAACCCCTGGACCATGGGCGAGGGGTTAATAAAGATGCAGTCCCTTTTTTAGGATTGTTTTATTGATTTTTCAGAAAAAAAATGACGTGGGCTTCGCCGTATTTCGCCGTATTTCTGGAACCAGCCGGATCCAGCAGGCAGCGACGGGCTGCCCCCAACCCCCAGGTGCCTATTTGTACCTGGCCGGACACAAGAATATAGGGGAGCCCTTTTTTTTTATTGTTTTATGAATTTCATGAAATAATAAAAAAAAAATGCGTGGGGCTCCGCGCAATTTCTATGTCTAGCCAGGTACAGCTAAGCAGCTGGGGGCTGGAATCCGCAGCGCAAATTGCAGCCCGCAGCCGCCCCAGAAGATGGCGCATTCATAGAAGCGCCATCCTCTGGCGCTGAACCCCGCTCTTCCAGCGGCCCTGGTGGCGGTGGCACGCTGGGTAATAAAGGGGTTAATACCAGCTTTGTTATACAAGCTGGTATTAAGCCCGAGATTCTTAATGTCAGGCCAGGTTTGACCCGGCCACTAAGAATCTCCAATAAAGGGTTAAAGAAAACACCACACAGAGAAAAATTATTTATTAAAAATAAAGACACAGACACCATTAGGGACTCCAACTTTATTACCACCACATATCCCTTCAAAGACTCAGGTCTTCTCTCATCTTTCTTCTCTCTTCTGTCTTCCTTCTTCTTCTTGCTGCAGCGCCGGTAAGCAGAGAGTTAAATGTGCTGTGACAGCGGGAGCCTATTAAACATGATTTAGCTATTGTAGCAGATAGAGCCTGAAGCTTCCGAGACACATCTGCGATTTGTAAATCGCACATTACTCGCTATTACTCGCTTCCCCATTCATTAACATTGGACTCGCTAGACTCGCAACGAGTAGCGAGTCCCGGGCTCGGACTCGCTAGAGTCAAGCGATTCCGAGTAATTTAGGACTCGCCCATCACTAGAGACTGCCAATTCTGGACAACAGCGAGTCCTGCGGAAGGAAAATAAAAGTGCTGATGCTGAGGCAGCAGGTAGGGTTGTCTGGAGGAGAAATTGGCCGTGCAAGAGTAAATGACCCGATACCCATTGTGATACCTCCCAAAACTGAAATGTTGGTCTGGTGTAGAGTCGCAATAGGCCTTAGAGGGCGAGACTATCAAGCCCTGGGAGAACCTATATACACAGACAGTAGGCCCACTGTACTGATGGCCAGAGGAGTAGTTGAGGTACACAGGGGGAGAGTACCAGTGTGCCTTCTAAATTGCGGAGAGGAGGAAGTGATACTACCGAAGTATGCTACCATGGCTAAATTGTTTACTGTTGATAACAATGCCATCACAACAGTTGAACCCTTGAACCCGTCAAACCAGGCGGAGTGCAATGGATCAGAGGGAAAGTTGGAGGATTGGTGCCAAAAGCTACATGTAGGTACCAGTTCTACACCCTCCCATCAAAAGCATGGAGTATGTTGGGTAGTGAGAGAATATGAACAGGTTTTCAGTAAACACCCTCTGGACTTTGGGCAAATAAAAAGGTTAGAATACCATATACCCACAGGTGACCATCCACCCATTAAAGAGAGGTATAGACCAGTACCACCCACTCACTACGAATGTGCAAAAGATATGCTCAAAGAAATGAAGGAAACAAGGGTAATAAGAGACAGTTTTAGCCCCTCGGCAGCTCCTCTAGTACTAGTTAAAAAGAAAGATGGGACTATGAGAATGTGCGTAGATTATAGGTAGATCAACCGCATTACACACAAAGATGCATACCCATTACCAAGAATTGAGGAATCACTAGCTGCATTAAAATATGCTAACTACTTTTCTACCTTAGATGTGACTAGTGAGTATTGGCAAGTTCCTGTGGCAGAGGCTGACCATGAGAAGACAGCGTTCATCACGCCCATGAGCCTCTGTGAGTTCAATTGTATGCCGTTCGGACTCTGAAACGCACCTGGTACATTCCAAAGACTGATGGAGTGCTGCCTAGGACACAAGAACTTCGAAACTGTCCTACTGTACCTGGATGATGTCATAGTCTACTCAAAGACATATGAAGAGCATCTGGAACACTTGGCGGAAGTGTTTGAAGCCGTGTCTGGTTATTGCATGAAGCCATCCAAGTGTCACCTGCTAAAACCAAATGTACAGTAAGCTCCGAAGGTGTAGCACCAGACCCCGAGAAGATTACAGTGGTAAGGGATCGGCCAAGACCCACCAGCGTTAAAGAGGTGAGGCAGTTCCTGGGGCTGGTAGGCTACTACAGAAGATTCATCAAGGGATTTACGAAGATGGCAGCCCCTCTACAAGAGCTCCTGGTAGGGTAGTCCAAGAAGTGTAAGACCCAGAGTCCTCCCTTCCAGTGGAATAATGTAACAGAAGACTCCTTCAAGAAGTTGAAGTGGGCTCTGACAGGAGATGAAATCCTGGCTTACCCTGATTACCATCAACCCTTCATTCTGTAACCGGATGCCAGCAACATGGGATTGGGAGCAGTACTGTCCCAAGTACATGAAGGTAAAGAGAGAGTTATTGGCACGCGCTGACATTGCTGGATGCTGCTGTGTATGTGTTTGTCTTTAAGAGCTGCATGGTTGATAGTTGTGAAGGTCCTGGCCTCCTGTGTTGGGCTCCAGAACTGCATTCACTATTAGGTTCAACTGCTGGTTGAGGGGTTAATGTGTGACTCACCTGAACTCCCCTCCCCATAGCCTTTAAGTAGCCTCTCCTTCCACCAGGTGGTGCTGCTGATAGAGTTTCACTCTATGCCTGGAAGCCGTGCTGTGCTGACCTGTGTGTTTGTGTGGCTGATGTCCTTTCTGTTGGAGTTGCTGTATCCTGGTTCTGTGGAGGGAGGTGAGGGGGGAATAGCGCAGGGCTGGTGGAGGAGTTTTAGGGGGAGGCTGGAGGCACGAACATTCCACCATCAGAGATACCTTTGGGATTAGGGCCATTCACGGTTTCCAGACTAGGGTCAGACTAGTCTTCCCTGGTCACCTTGCTCATAACTGCCATTCCCTTATCAGTATTCTCACTACACCGTGACATTATCAGCAGCCTATACCTTTTCATTTGAGACACTACGTCTCAGACTGCCTCAGCTGATGCATTTTTTCACCTGATGCAGATCATCTCTGAAGAGGTAACTGGCCTGCGGACTTAGGTAGTCCAACAGCTGCAGCAAGTCATGGGTTACCTGGTATCGGCTCATGCTCAGGCCATGTCAGAACACAAGGTCTCTCTCTTTCAGATAGGTTTTCTGGGGGAAGAGACACATTTTTTGTTTTCTGTGAAGCCTGTAAGATTTATTTCATGCTCCGGCCCCGTTCATCGGGAAGTGACGAACAGCGGGTGGGGTTATAGTCTTCATTCTTCAAGGGGACCCCTAGACCTGGGCCTTTTCCCTCCCGGCCGACTGACCATCGTTGCGGTCAGTGGAGGTTTTTTTGCTGCTCTGGCTCAGGTGTATGGTAAACCTAAAAGGGTAACCTTTGCTGAGTCCAATCTCCGTAAACTCAAGCAGGGCCCACGAGCAGTGGAGGAGTAATGCTCAGAGTTTCGGAGATGGGCTACTGACACCCAGTGGAATGACCCAGCCCTCCGGAGTCAGTTCTGCTTGGGTTTGTCAACTAGACTGCAAGACTCCCTGGTTCAGCACGCCACACCTGAGTCATTGGAGGCTGCAATGTCACTAGCCATACGGGTTGACAGACGCCTGAGGGAGAGACCAAAACCTACTATGTCTCCTGCACCTATCCCTGCTGAGGAGACTATACCTGATGAACCCATGCAGTTGGGGGTAGTAGGTTCTTGTGTTAAACCTCCTGTGGCTACTGTTCGCCAAGTGGGCGGAAAATGTTTTTTCTGTGGAAAATCTGACCATTTTATTAAGGTTTGTCCACTTCGCTCCAAGACCACGCAGTCTGAGAAGCAGCCTACCTTGGGTCGTTCAGAAGGAGTTGACCAGAGAGTTTATCTTGCCTTTCTCGCTGAGTCTCCGCTTACACTGTCTGCCAAGGTGGTGGTGGATGGTAAAACCGAGACTGTGCCAGTTCTGGTCAATAGCAGAGTGAGGGTCAATTTGATGGATTGTCGTTTTGCTCGGGCTCATGGTCTCACCAGCAGTGCTTTAGTGAGACCCATTCCCATCGCCTCGATCGACTCAGTTCCACTCAGCTAGAATGTCCTCTCCCAAGTGGTGCATAATGTGAACCTGAGCGTAGGAACTCTCCACCAGGAGGTTCTGTCCTGTCACCTCTTGGAGAACCTGCCCACTCCCATTGTATTAGACCTTCCCTGCCTGGAGAAACTCCAGCCAGGGATTGAAGTTGTAACTTGGGAGGCTTTCTGTGTAAGTAATTGCTTAGCTACACCTATATCTACCGTACTGGTTGCATCGACTCCTACCCCACTTCCAGAAGTGAATGGAATTGAGCATGGAAGAGGGGGTGGAGTCCAGACTACACCTCAGATGGCCGGAGAGGGACGGTGGTTCCTGCTGTGCATTCCAGGGGAGGAAGCCCTGGGCCCAGGGGAGACACTGCTGCAGTTTACCGTCCTGGATGTGTGGAGTCCACTGGGACGGGGTACTCGGTACTGGACCGGAGTATCACGGGGGTTATCACGGCAGTCTTGTCCGGACCGTGTCCCGAGCCCACAAGTAAAAGAGGTTATTTACAGGGATAGTCGTGATGCCACCCACGGGTTGTGGTCAATGGGGACCACCGCTGCTGCTTGCTTCTGCAAGGAGCATTCCAATGTCCCTATGTTTCAGGGGATCACCAGGCTCCTTCCTACCCGTGTGACTACGGCGTACATAGGGGATCCTTTCCTTCAGACGTCTTCTGGCACCGCTGCTGTTTTCCTCGCTGGCCCAGCTGCATTGGCCTAGTCCTGGTCTTTACTGCTCGGCACTCTCTGGCCTAATACCTAACACTCCCTGGTTTTCCCCTTATGTACCCGATCCGTCACCTTGCTTCCCTCCCACCCACTGTGACTGGCCCTACTACCCCTTGCCCGCCTAGAGTCCCGGGCTCCGGGTTGGGTCTTGTGTCTGTGGGTGTGTTTGTAAAGGTGTTTGTATAAAACTGTTTCCACCTTCCTGGCTGCAGTTCTTACCTGTGGCCACCCTGATCGCAGGGACGCCACACTCCCCCGGAGTTAAACCGGCGTGTCCTCATGCCGACTGGCATGGTTCCCCTGAAAACATTTTTATTTTACAATAACATCAAGCAATACTTTCCTTCCAGTTAAGGAGGCATGGTTTTTAAACGTTGCATAACCATAAATTAACTATATACATTTCAAAGCACAGAGTTTACATTTCTCTACAGGCTATAAATGCTGAGGCCTCCAGGCCCTCGGGTCACCAACTCGTGGCCAAGGTGTTACTCTCCGTACCGGCATCTTATACCACACTTTCTTTTAACCCTTTCTGAACACGGGTTACACATTCTACTGTTCAAGTCACTAGAGTCCTGTGGTATAAATATACCGGGTCTCTAACTTCTCAAGCACACCTCTTAAGTGCTAAACTTCAAACATTTAAATATAAAAGTCACATTACTTTTCTAAAAGTATAAAACGTTTCAAAAATAGGCAAAAGTGTTTCAAAAACAGTTCCAAAACACAGTCATCAGCTTCAGTTCAAAGTTCCTATTCAAAAAGGTACAAAAGAGAGCACACAAAGCACTCTAACTATTTACATGAAACATTCATATCACTCACTGTTCATGATATTAATGTATTTTCAAAGACAAAGGACAAAACAGGGTAAAAAGGCTATTCTTTAATTCAGGGATGGGTTGGGGTGAATAAGGAACACATCAAATTCACAGTTACAGTTTTTTGATTAAGCGAATCCTGGTTTCTGCATTCCTTCTTCCACAGTAAATCTTCTGGGACGCCTCTCGGGACTGGCATAATTGGTTACAGCGAATACTCTAGCAGATGGGTGTAAGCGGTCTGCGTCCCCGTGGTCGTCATTGTCTTTTTTTCCGAACTGGCCATAGCGATGTCATCTGGCCCGGTCTGCTCCTGAGATTTCTCTCGTTGTGTTCCTGAGCTGTCTTCAGGTTCAGTAGTAGAATCCGGGTACATCAGCTCAGACAATTCTGCAATAGCTCCAGTTCTGAGGCCTAGTCTCCTCACTCTTATGCCGTACGGGCCCTCTCTCCGGGTACAATTATATAGGAGACCTATTCTCCTACTTCCACTTCCCTGTCGGGGTGGTGTTCAGGGAGATACTCCACCACATCTCTTCTATTAATGAAAATGTCTCTTTCTGCTCCCAGTTCCCGGGCAAAAGCATATCCGTCTTTTTGCTTAACTTTCACGATCTTGCCCTCATGACGTGGGGATCGGGTGATAGTTAGATCCCGCCGGGCGACTGCTTTTGCATAGATGGTGCGAGCCACCAGTTCCCCTTTCTGGGCTTGTCTTTCTGCCTCTTCTTTCTCCCATTTTTGGATACACCTCTGCAGGTACTGGCTATGAGTCAGCAATTCTACCGGGCCCACTCCGGAATCCGGGTCCCCATACACCTCTGCAGGTACTGGTTATGAGTCGGCAATTCTACCGGGCCCACTCCGGAATCCGGGTCCCCAGGGAAGCCCATTAAATTCTCCTCTTGTTTGCTGCGCTCCCACCAACAACGGAGCTGCTCCCCGCTCACCTCCATAGACGCTGGAGCCGGGATCAGTGGCTTGGGCAGTGGCAGGCATCCTTCTTCCAGGGCTCCAATAGGGTCGGACACAGTGGCTGTACTCCGGGGCACAACTTCAGGTAAGGAAACATCCACCAGCTCTTCCGGCATACGGTCCTCCCTGCTCCGGGTAGTATAGGGGCCACGGGCCCGGTTGCGCTGCATGGCCAAGAGCTGCTGGTAATGTTTTTTTGATCCTGCTTAAACCCGGGTGGGCTGAAAAGGTAACAGTCGGGTGTCTCGGACCTCCGGGATCCGTTCAACGCCTGCTGCCATGATCTCCTGGTCACCGGGTACTCTCTCCTTCTTGGATTCCTCCACTATTAATTCTTGTGGGCCTGTCGGGATCAACACAGTTTTTCCAGTTACACCATCCAGCCTGGCGCAGATAACCAAAGAATGGTCCAAAAAAGTGATACAACCTCAAAAAGTTATAATCAATATTAACAAGTTTATTTAATATCAAAAACACACACAGAAATTGGTCACACGGAAATATAAAATCATTTAAAATAGCCTAATACAGCTATAACAGTTCAGATGATAACAATATATCATAGAAAACCTCATTGCCAGTTGCCCATACCAGTTATTGTGATACACATATTATCAGTAGAATAAATACATAATGCTTTTCTATAGGACCCAATACAAGATAATACTATAATTGTCACAAAGTATTTGACAATATGGATCCCTATGAGATTTCAGATGGTAAAATGCTCATTTAGAAACCCCCTGTTGATGTTAACATTATAAAAGGAACCCCAGTAGGTTAATAAGTATAGTCAGTTATCTTTGACAGAGACACCTATCATTGATAATACATATAACAAACGACAAAGGAGCTCTGTAACATTACATATATCAACAACCAGATATAAGTATAATGAGGGTACCCCGGAGAGGGCCCTCAAGACATTATAGGACTCTTGACCTTAATAGGTAATGGGCAGGTTTTGGGATATGGCAAACCCTAATAAAGCAAGTAGGAAGAGGTTCCTTTAAGTATAGTATGGAGAAACCAGGAGGAGACAGGCTAGTTTAGATAAACCGGTTTACCAGCATCAGAAGGCATAAGGGCAGGAGGTGTGGCGCTCCCCACGCGTATCGCTGCCTGCACCTGGCAGCTTCATCAGGGGAATGTGACCATCTCCTGACATGTCGACGTTTTTATAATAGTGTGAGGCACCAGCCTCTAATCTTGGGGCCATCTCCCAGCTGGGTGCAGGAGGAGACCGGATGGCCAGTCCATCCCTCCCACATCCAGTATGCGCATGCGCCGAAGCGCTATTGTGCATGACCGACTCCCAGGTCATGGCGGCATACACGGCAGCGACACGTTAATATGCACATGCGCCGGAGTCGTAGCGCGCATGTCCGAGGAGTCTCCTGCAATATAGTAATGAAATCCAGCAATATGTTTTGCATTAAGAGGGAGGGATCGCCCAAAAATCACCTCAGCAGTCATAGTGGACATATTTAAAGCATAGAGCATATATATTTTACAACAAAAAGAAGCAATATATTTTAATAAGCACTGGAGAAATTCCCAGAGTGGAAATATTCCACCCATATTACAGATTAGTATAGTAAATGCCATAGATAGAAGATATAAACATCAAATATGCCTGAGGTATTAAAAACCTAGAGGGATTTATAGAGAGAGTGATATACTCAAAAGTGCATTTAGTACCTTAGAGGTGGATTTATCAAAGTTGTCATTAGTTCAAAAACCATTAGAGAAGACAAACATGGTCTATAAGAGTAGAGCTTGGAGCAATATAAAGAAGAGGTAAATCACCAAAGGAGCCCAACCAATCATTTTAACAGAGAAAATATTTTTTCTCTCTCTCTCCTACCTACCTAAACCAATAGGAAGTAAGGAAGTGGGAAATGAGGAAAAAAGATGAGAGGGGGGAGGGAGGGGGAAAGAAAATGGGAACAGAGGATGGCCGGAAAGGGAAGGGGATAGGTTAAAACTAAAGGGATAAAAAGGGCCATACAATAAGGGCAAACATCAAGAAGTGAAAGAGGGATTCCATATCTGAGATAAATGTATCTGATATAATAAAATTGGAAGCAACAGTCACCAATTGGTGACTCACACTGTTCAAAAACAGTGTGCCCCCTAATAGGACAAAACCCCCCCAGTTTGAACCAAAAATTCCCAAAAGTCAAGGGTATAGGATTCAATTCAGCATGAACAGATCCAAAATGCGGTATAAACCTACAGTTTCAAAGTGGAAACGTTTGGCCCACAAATTTATGGTGGTCCAAAAAGGTCCTACCCTCAACTTGTAACCAAACAAATCCTTTATTAAGACGCGAGGGAAAATTCCCACTCAAGGGCTACGGCCCATCCGTTTTTGTGAAACCCATAATTGTCCAAACTGCTGGTAATCCAGCTTGATCCCGCCAGACTACAAGAACAGGTTGGATCTCAAATAAGTAGAGATAATTAAGTCAAGGAGAATCCTATCAATGAATTAGACCTTACCAACCCCTAAACACTCAATATTAGTGCCCAATTGAACAGGAGAGGTTCTATACAGAGGTAATAACCAATATATGTGGGATCTTATTTATAGAATCCTGTATATAAGAGTTCCTCATTGATCCCAAGAGGTGTTAGGGTGTTCAGTCTATAAATCCATGCTGACTCCCGTCGTAAGAGTTCCTTGGTTTTGCTTCCTCCTCGGATATTGGTCTGAAATTTCTCCAGACCCATGATCTTTATGTTCCTTTTATTACACCGATTATTTTCCAAAAAATGTGAGGCAACCGATGAGATGCGCTTTTCTTTATTCTCAAGGTCATTTTTTGCCGTCCCAATATTGGAAAGATGTTGTTGAATTCGTTTCCTCAGTTCTTGTGAGGTTTGACCAATGTAAACCTTGGGACACGTACAAATAAGCGCGTAAATTAGATTCCTTGTTTTGCAGTTGAAATACCCTCTCGGTTTTCTCACTGTAGGAAAAATATCAGAGAAGAGGGTATCGTTAGATAGCATCAGGGGGCAAATGTTACAGTTTCCACAAGGGAAGTACCCCTCCAATGAAGTACCCCTCCCAAGTTTCACCCCAGGTCTAATAAAGTGACTTGCAGTAAGGGTGTCCTTCAGATTTCCGGCTCTACGAGCAATCAGTCGTGGTTGAGCCGGGATGCAATTTGAAACTAGCGGCTCACTCAATAGGATATCCCAATTCTTCCTCAGAATTCCCCTTAAATCCTCCCACTGATTGTTAAATTGGGTAATCACCCCTAATCCCTGGTCTCCCAAAGCTCTTAGGGGGTTAGGTTTCAAAAGGGTCTGTCTTTCTAATTTAAGGGAATGCTGGAAGGCCCTTGAGATTACCTTTTTCGGGTAGCCTCTAGCCCTAAATCTTCCTGTTAGGTCCAGCGCTTGTTTCCGGAAACCATCCATATCGTTGCAGTTTCGCCTCAAACGGATGAATTGTCCCTTTGGGATTCCCTTTTTTAGATGTTCCGGATGGAAGCTCCCAAAATGAAGGAGATTATTTGTCGCGGTCGGTTTGCGAAATACATCGGTTTGAGTCCTTCTTCCCATTATCCGCAGTGTAAGATCAAGGAAGTCGACTGATAGAGCTGGTACCTGTGGAGTCAGATAGATATTCAAGGAATTACTGTTCAATTCTTTAACAAAATTAGTGCAATCTTCTTTAAGTCCCGTCCAAAGGATTAGGATATCATCCAGGTATCTATACCACAAAAAACATGTTCTTTGAAGACTCTTGACTTATAGACCATGGTTTCTTCCCACCAACCTAAGAAGATACATGCATACGAAGGCGCGCAACGCGCCCCCATTGCAGTTCCGGACACTTATCGATAGAAAATTCCGTCAAAAACAAAATAATTACAACTTAGGATGGTGGACAAGAGATTTAGCAGAAAATTGTCATGTTCTCTTGTACCTGTAGTGTTGGAGTCCAGGAAAAAGGAAACTGCCTCCAATCCCAATTCATGCTGCATATTGGTGTAGAGTGATTCTACATCCAGCGTTAGGAGTATAGTGTCCTCCGGGAGCTCCAACTTCTCCAAGTGGGCAATCAAGTCCGCCGAATCTCTAACATAAGATTTCTGTTGGATAGCTATTGGTTGAAAATAGAAGTCCATGTAAGAGCAGGGTCTCTCCAACAACGCACCAATCCCTGCCACAATTGGCCTACCTGGAGGAGGATGTATAGACTTATGAACCTTTGGGAGCATATGAAATGTTGGAACAACCGGGAAGTTCGTTGTAAAGAATTCCGCCTCCTTTTTGGAAATCGTACCATCAAACAGGGCCCGATTCAGGATGCGATCCAACTTCATCTTAAAGACCTGTGTAGGGTCGGAAGGAAGGGGTTGGTAGTATGATCTATTGGAGAGTTGTTGTTTAGCTTCCATCACGTACATCTCTACTGGCCAAACAACAATATTCCCCCTTTATCCGCTTCCTTGATTAGATGTTCTTTAAACCTTTTAGTTTCTGCAATGCCTTTTTCTCCTCCCAGGAAAGATTATTTTGACTACATCTATCAATCTTTAGTTTGTTTACATCCCTGCAAACAGTATCAAAGAAAAATTTGAACCGCCGGAAAAAGTGAAAAACTAGGAGTTGTTTGTGAGGGTAGTCTACCTGTGAATTGTCGATTCCTGCCCGAATTACCGTTGTTTTCCTCCAACATTCCCAGAATATTTTCAAAGGTGGTTTTCTCCATTGGTGGTAATGAATCTAGGACAGAGGATTTTTTTATACAACAGTTTAAAAGTCAATTGTCTACAGAACAGGTAAAGGTCCTTCACAAAGGTAAACTTATCTAACAAATTCATAGGTGAAAACGAAAGCCCCCTTCTCAATAGGTTCTCCTCTTTTTCAGACGGTATGTAGACAGACAAATGAATGATATTTAGCCCAATTGGTACCTTTATTTGTTGTTCCTGGTCACCACCCTCTTTGGGTGTGGGATCACTAAGTGCAATCTGTTCAGATGTTTTCTTAGATTTGGACCCCCTACGTCTTCTCCTCCGGGCTCGCTTTCTAAATTGCTTGGGTCTGAAGATAAAAAATCTTCTTCCTCTGATAGGTTAGATACTGGTAAAGGGGGTATAATCGGTGTGTCCAGATCCTTGGGGTTTGGTGTCGGGGTATTTTTAGGCTTGGGTCTAGGTCTAGGGTTGCCTTTCTGGCCCCACTTAAATACCTTCCCTATCGCAAAGTCTTTTTTATCTCTAACCAATTTTTGTTTTTTCCTCTTTATTACTTCTTTCTCAAATTGGTCAATAATTCCTTTTAATTTAGTTTGGAACTGTTTAACAGTATTTTTATCAAAAGAGTCCAATTGGGTCTCTCTGGACTTAATTGATTCCTTAAGGGTGCACAGATAGATCTGCTAATCTCGCATGATAAAACCTAACAAAATACTAGAACAAGTTTTCAGCCCTGTTTCCCACTTTTTACGGAAATCCTCCTCTGCCTCCCAAGCAGGGAAGATTTGCACCCTCAAGCCTCTTGGAATCAGTTCCAACTTCTTATATTGCTCCAAGCTTTTTAAATTCCACCAAGTTTTGGTGTAATTTTTGTTCAACTTAATCAATTCATGAGAAACCTTAGAAAAACGCTCATCAATACCACTGGGTACATCATCCACGTTAGTATCCACTAGATAAAAAACATCATTACATTGGCCATTCCAAGCCCTCTCTCTCTCCTCTAGGTTCATGTCCCAACTTAGTCTGCCGAGGCTTAAATGAGCACCCTCCTCCCTCCAAGATGGAGTGCAGAGGCCCCAATCAGAAACCAGTAAACACTATTGGTGAATATATGTATATGACACAGTACAATATCTATTAGATAATTGCCGTAGCGACTTCCGTCGGAGCGGCGCAACTTCCGGTGGCTTTGTTAGCGAGTCTTGGCTGTTTCTCCTGGACTCTGTCCGTGGCCGCGTAGCAAAGCGGGCATTGCGAGGCGTTGCCTCGAAGCAATGCCCGCGAAGCGGGCATTGCGAGTCGCTGACACCCATCGCTAACAAAGCCACAGAAGCGCATAGGACTGTAGTGTACACCGCTATAGTATACTACAGTCCCATGGCCATACGCCTGTCCGCCCATAACCCTAAGCGCCGCTGGCGCTTAAGGGCCGACAGGCGTATGCCCATGGGACTGTAGTATACCATCGCGCTGTACACTACAGCCCCATGCTCTAAGCCACCCCCTAAGTCCCCCGCCGATACCCCCTAAGCCCTGCCGCCTACCCCCTAAGGCACCGCCGCCCCTAAGCCCCTACCCCCTAAGCCCCGCAGCATCCTAAGCCCCCGCCGATACCCCCTAAGCCCTGCCGCCTACACCCTAAGGCACCGCTGCCCCTAAGCCCCTACCCCCTAAGCCCCGCAGCATCCTAAGCCCCCGCCGATACCCCCTAAGCCCTGCCGCCTACCCCCTAAGGCACCGCCGCCCCTAAGCCCCTACCCCCTAAGCCCTGCCGCCTACCCCCTAAGGCACCGCCGCCCCTAAGGCACCGCCGCCCCTAAGCCCCTACCCCCTAAGCCCCCGCCGATACCCCCTAAGCCCTGCCGCCTACCCCCTAAGGCACCGCCGCCCCTAAGCCCTACCCCCTAAGCCCCTCAGCATCCTAAGCCCCCGCCGATACCCCCTAAGCCCTGCCGCCTACCCCCTAAGGCACCGACGCCCCTAAGCCCCTACCTCCTAAGCCCCGCAGCATCCTAAGCCCCCGCCGATACCCCCTAAGCCCTGCCGCCTACCCCTAAGGCACCGCCGCCCCTAAGCCCCTACCCCCTAAGCCCCGCAGCATCCTAAGCCCCCGCCAATACCCCCTAAGCCCTGCCGCCTACCCCCTAAGGCACCGCCGCCCCTAAGTCCCTACCCCCTAAGCCCCGCAGCATCCTAAGCCCCCGCCGATACCCCCTAAGCCCTGCTGCCTACCCCTAAGGCACCGCCGCCCCTAAGCCCCTACCCCCTAAGCCCCGCAGCATCCTAAGCCCCCGCCAATACCCCCTAAGCCCTGCCGCCTACCCCCTAAGGCACCGCCGCCCCTAAGTCCCTACCCCTAAGCCCCGCAGCATCCTAAGCCCCCGCCGATACCCCCTAAGCCCTGCTGCCTACCCCCTAAGGCACCGCCGCCCCTAAGCCCCTACCCCCTAAGCCCCGCAGCATCCTAAGCCCCCGCCGATACCCCCTAAGCCCTGCCGCCTACCCCCTAAGGCACCGCCGCCCCTAAGCCCCTACCCCCTAAGCCCCGCAGCATCCTAAGCCGATACCCCTAAGCCCTGCCGCCTACCCCCTAAGGCGCCGCCGCCCCTAAGCCCCTACCCCCTAAGCCCCGCAGCATCCTAAGCCCCTGCCGATAACCCCTAAGCCCCGCCGCCTACCCCCTAAGGCGCCGCTGTCCCCTGCCCCTGTCGCTAACACCTAAGGCCCTACACCCTAAGCCCCCGCCATCCCCTAACCTAACGCCCCCGTCGATCACTTACATGCCTTCTTAGTCATCTGATCGTCCGTCTGGCCAGGCGTCCTCTTCCTACGGCCCCGGGGATCTTCTGTCTTCTTTCCGCCAACTTCCAGCTCCGACGTCCTCTTCACTTCTCATTAAGATAGAATGGACGAAAATTCCGCCATTCTAACTCAATGAGATCTGAGGCGCTCTTCTGATTGGTCGCTGTCTACTGCCCTCAGCCAATCAGAAGAGCCCCTCATTTCCCATTGAAATATATTAGCGGTGTGTCGGCGATTTTATGGCCGCCCACATGGTTCTATTTGTCGGCCCTAAAATCGCGGACACACCGCTAATGCATGTCTATGGGCAGTGAGCTCGAATTCTGATTGGTCGGCGTCAGCAGAGAGCGACCAATCAGAAATCGCCCTCACTGCCCATAGACATGCATTAGCGGTGTGTCCGCGATTTTTGGGCCGACAAATAGAACCAGGTGGCCGGCCATAAAATCGCCGACACACCGCTAATGTATTTCAATGGGAAATGAGGGGCTCTTCTGATTGGCTGAGGGCAGTAGACAGCGACCAATCAGAAGAGCGCCTCAACAAATAAATTTAATAATAAAAAAAATAATTTAAAAATAATTTAAAAATAATAAAAAAAATAAATAAAAAATAATAAAAAAATAATAAAAAAATAATAATAATAAAAAAAAAATATGCTAATAACATGAGCCCTTTCAGCGGACCTGAAGGAGAACTGTCTCTCAGCCTCAGCCTCATTTAAAATAAATAATAAATTTAATAATAAAAAAATAATTAAAAAATAATTAAAAAATAATTAAAAAAATAAATAAAAAATAATAAAAAAATAATAAAAAATAATAATAAAAAAATAAAATATATGCTAATAAGATGAGCCCTTTCAGCGGACCTGAAGGAGAACTGTCTCTCAGCCTCAGGCTCATTTAAAATAAATAATACATTTAATAATAAAAAAATAATTTAAAAATAATTTAAAAATAATTAAAAAAATAAATAAAAAATAATAAAAAAATAATAAAAAATAATAATAAAAAAATAAAATATATGCTAATAAGATGAGCCCTTTCAGCGGACCTGAAGGAGAACTGTGTCTCAGCCTCAGGCTCATTTAAAATAAATAATAAATTTAATAATAAAAAAAATAATAAAAAAATAATTAAAAAATAATTAAAAAAATAAATAAAAAATAATAAAAAAATAATAAAAAATAATAATAAAAAAATTAAATATATGCTAATAATTTCAGCCCTTTCAGCGGACCTGAAAGAGAACTGGGTCTCAGCCTCAGGCTCACTTTAAATAAATAATAAATTTAATAATAAAAAAAATAATTAAAAAATATTTAAAAATAATAAAAAAAATTAATAAAAAAATAATAAAAAATGAAATAAAAAATAATAATTAAAAAAAAATAAACTAATAATAATGCTATTAATGCTAATAATTATGCTATTAATGCTAATAATAATGCTAATAATGCTAATAATAATGCTAATAATGCTAATAATTATGCTATTAATGCTAATAATAATGCTAATAATTATGCTATTAATGCTAATAATATTGCTATTAATGCTAATAATAATGCTATTAATGCTAATAATAATGCTAATAATGCTAATAATATGCTATTAATGCTAATAATAATGCTAATAATGCTAATAATGTATGCTAATTAATGCTATATAATATGCTATTAATGCTAATAATAATGCTAATAATGCTAATAATATATGCTATAAATGCTAATAATTATGCTATTAATGCTAATAATAATGCTATAATGCTAATAATAATGCTAATTAATGCTAATAATAATGCTAATAATGCTAATAATTTATGCTATTAATGCTAATAAATGATAATTAATGCTAATAATTATGCTATTAATGCTAATAATAATGCTATTAATGCTAATAATTAATGCTATTATATGCTAATAATAATGCTATTAATGCTAATAAATTATGCTATTAATGCTAAATAATATGCTAATAATAGCTAATATAATTATATGCTATATAATGCTAATAATTATGCTATTAATGCTATATAATAATGCTATTAATGCTAATAATTATGCTATTAATGCTAATAATAATGCTAATAATAGCTAATAATTATGCTATTAATGCTAATAATTATGCTATTAATGCTAATAATAATGCTATTAATGCTAATAATAATGCTAATAATGCTAATAATTATGCTATTAATGCTAATAATAATGCTAATAATGCTAATAATAATGCTATTAATGCTAATAATAATGCTATTTATGCTAATAATAATGCTAATAATGCTAATAATTATGCTATTACTGCTAATAATAATGCTATTACTGCTAATAATTATGCTATTAATGCTAATAATAATGCTATTAATGCTAATAATAATGCTAATAATGCTAATAATAATGCTATAACTGCTAATAATAATGTTATTAATGCTAATAATTATGCTATTAATGCTAATATTAATGCTAATAATGCTAATAATCATATTAACGTGATTAATAATGCTATTAAGGCTAATAATCATGCTATTTATGCTATTCAAAATACTATTCATGCTAGTAATATTGCTATTAATGCTCTTTATGCTAATAGTAATGCTATTATTGCGATTATTTATGCTATTAATTCTATTATTTATGCTATTAATGCTATTAATAATGCTATTAATGTTATTAATAATGCTATTAATGCTATTCATCCTAATATTAATGCTATTAATGCTATTAAGGGTAATAATCATGCTATTAATCCTATTAATAATGCTTTTAATGCTATTTTTAATTCTATTAATGCTATTAATAATTTTATTAATGCTAATAATGCTATTACTCCTCATAAAAATGCTATTAACGCTATTATTAATGCTATTTATGGTAATAATGCTATTCATACTAATAACAATACTATTATTAGTACTATTATTGCTATTAATAATGCTATTAATGCTAATAATAATGCTGGTAATGCTAATAATTATGCTATTAATGGTAATAATAATGCTATTAATGCAAATAATATTGCCACGTTCTAGAATCCCGATGCATTTGCATCGGGCTCACAGCTAGTAAATCAATAACTACCAAAACCCTTAAGAAATTCGAAAGGGTTGTGTGCCCACACTCCCCAGGAAAAACCACCTATGAGAGAGGCGGTTACAGGAATTAAGTTTAGAGGAGTAAATGGGTAGGGGAGGGCACCACGAATATAAATAAATAAAGTGGGGATCGCTAGACCAATGAGGAGATATAGTGCAGATAACCAAAAAATGGTCCAAAAAAGCGATACAACCTCAAAAAGTTCTAATCAATATTAACAAGTTTATTCAATATCAAAAACACACACAGAAATTGGTCACACGGAAATATTAAGTCATTTAAAATAGCCTAATACAGCTATAACAGTTCAGATGATAACAATATATCATAGAAAACCTCATTGCCAGTTGCCCATACCAGTTATTGTGATACACATATTATCAGTAGAATAAATACATAATGCTTTTCTATAGGACCCAATATAAGATAATACTATAATAGTCACAAAGTATTTGACAATATGGATCCCTATGAGTACTCAGATGGTAAAATGCTCATTTAAAACCCCCTGTTGATGTTAACATTATAAAAGGAACCCCAGTAGGTTAATAAGTATAGTCAGTTATCTATGACAGAGACACCTATCATTGATAATACATATACTAAACGACAAAGGAGCTCTGTAACATTACATATACCAACAACCAGATATAAGTATAACGAGGGTACCCCGGAGAGGGCCCTCAAGACATTATAGGACTCTTGACCTTAATAGGTAATGGGCAGGTTTTGGGATATGGCAAACCCTAATAAAGCAAGTAGGAAGAGGTTCCTTTATGTATAGTATGGAGAAACCAGGGGGAAACAGGCTAGTTTAAATAAACCGGTTTACCAGCATCAGAAGGCATAAGGGCAGGAGGTGTGGCGCTCCCCACGCGTATCGCTGCCTGCACCTGGCAGCTTCTTTTTTTTTTTTTATTTTAACCATTGTATTTTTATTGGTTTAAACAAAGTAAATGTACAACAATAAAACAAAGACAGCTATATATAGCTGTATCAGAACAGGAATCAAGGGATCAAATAATAAATAACAGGTCATGGATATTCAAGAAGGGGGGGAGGGGGGGAAGGGGGAGGAGGATTATACACAGTGGGAAAGCAGGAGAATCATATGTTCCACAGCATTTATTACTTAGTGTACTGTTAAGATTTTATATCCAATCCCAATATTTATCGCTCGTTTCAAATGTTATCGGGAGTGAGTCGTCAGGGTTTTATACACATTGTCAATGATCTTAAATCTGAACAGTGTTGTAAATCGACTCAACCCAGGGGTCCCACCAGTTCAATATCCTTGTCTTGCGAGAGAGGTCATGTGCTAAAGTCAGCTCATATCGAAAGTGGAGATTCAGTTTCCCTATAAGATCTTCGTGAGCAGGTATCGAAGGGCTCTTCCAATTAGAAGCCAAGCATATTCGGGCTGTTACTAGAACATTAGTTAGAATGGGTCGTAAAGTACGGGGAAAGTCTGTTATGCCAATAACCAGAAGTGCCAGCTGAGGGGTCAGAGTGCAGGGAAGACCCATCAGGTCTTTAAGTAGCCTCTCTATTCTGCTCAATAAGGAACCACTCCTGGACAAGACCACCAGACATGAGTCGCCGATCCCATACCCCCACATAATCTCCAACACCTTGGAGAAGCTGGCGGCGACCTTCCCTTAAAGCCAGCCAAGCGGACTGGAGTCAAATACCAATCAAGGGAGAGCTTTTTTGCTTGTTCTAGATGGCCTATACAGGCACTATATGTGGCAGCGTGCTGCGCTGCATCGCGCCATTCCTCCAAAGTGGCAGAGAACGAAAGCCTGGACTCCCATCTTTCCATATAGGGCAGTTTGCCAGTACAGTTATGTTCCACTAGAGCTCTATATAAAACCGATTTACCGTGCTGAACAATCGTATTCTGTTCATAGTTTGTTTGTATAGCAGTGTTCCATTCCCTATTTTCCTCTCTGTGGATCGCCGTGGAAGAAAGCAAGTGACGTATTTGTAGGTATTGATAGAAAGTCGTGTGTGGTATTGAGTATCGTGATATTATTGAGTCAAAGGGCTTCATAATTAAATTATCAGCTATATCGGAGAGAGAATTAATTCCTCCTCTCCTCCAAGCATGTAGGGATAATGAGTCAATCAAATCCTCCAGAGCATTTAGAGAAATATACCGGTATAAGAAGCCCAGGTGTGACACCCTTAACTGGGACCAAATTTTCAATACAGCTTGCATAGAGCGTAGTAAGCCAGTGGGCTCCCTGCCGTGTAGAAGTTGAGTCTCCAGCAGTAGTCTGGTGGAATGTCTAGGTGCACTCCAGTGCTCAATCTGATGCCATAAGGGTCCCATATGGCCAGTCCACCAGATCTGCGCTATTTCAAGGAGGATTGCTCTGTAGTATGCTCGGATATTTGGAGCTCCCAGACCCCCCAACTTTCCAGGCAGGACCAATATGTTGTCCGCCACTCTCTGTGGTCTATTGTTCCAGATAAATTTATTTAATAAAGTCTGGATTCGAGTGATTTGCCTAACTGGGAAATACAGGGGCAAACACCGGAGCAAGTATAAAACTTTAGGGAGGAGGGTCATTTTAACTAGCTGTATTCTCGCCATCCACGTCAGTTGTATGGAGGAATACGAGGAGATGAGAGCCGATAAATCTTTTATCAGTATGTCACAGTTCGTTTGTAATATGTGTTTTATACTAGTTATTTTTATTCCCAAATACGTAAATCCGGCAAGGGCCCAAGTGAAGGGATATTTCTGGCATAATGTTTCTAGAATAGTAATTGGGACATTAATCGGATATATCACCGACTTAGTTAAATTTAATTTATAATAGGACACTCTGGTGAAATCATCCAGGACCTTCATTATTGCCGGTATAGTCGTATCTATATTTGTGCACATGAAGATCACATCGTCGGCGTACAGGCCGATCTTATGTTCCACTGCTCCCAAACATACTCCCGTCACAGCCGTATTTGACCTAATGATAGCAGCCATTGGCTCCATCACCAAGGCAAATATGAGCGGAGAGAGAGGGCAACCCTGACGGGTGCCATTTGTGATGCGAAAAGACGACGAGATGAACCCAGAGGCACGGACCGAGGCACTAGGGGCAGAGTACAGGGCCATTATAGAAGTATAAAAACGGCCTATTAATGCAAATTTATTCAGTACTGCACTAAGGTACCCCCAGTGCACTCGGTCAAATGCCTTCTTCGCGTCTAGGGAGATCAAAGCTCCCGAGTCTCCCCCTCTCTCCATCACCTCTCCTTGTCCCATCTCGCGCCTGTCTACCAGGCACAAATCCTACCTGGTCCGGCGCAATGAGGGAGGAGAGTACCACTTGCAAAAGAGTGGCCAATATTTTGGCGTAAAGCTTTAGGTCAAAGTTAAGGAGGGCGATCGGCCTGTAGTTACCGGGCAACGTGGGGGCCTTTCCTGGTTTGGGAATTGTCGAGATAATAGCCTGTAACCCTTCACTACGAATTTTTCCATGATCCTGCCAGTAAGAAAAGACCTTCAGTAAACGTGGTATAAGCACGTCTTCAAATACTGAGAAGTACCGGTACGTAAAGCCGTCCGGACCAGGAGCAGAGTCCTTCCTCACTGACCGGATCGCATTTCGAAACTCTTGTTCTGTTAGCGGGGAGTTTAGCCAGGATATCTGTGCCGTCGTAAGAGCAGGGAGATCCGCCCGTTCCAGAAAATCACATATAGTCTCCGTTGCGGGTTGGGGAGTATCAGTGGAATTTCGAAGATTATACAGATTTTCATAATAGAGCTTAAATTGTTCTGCAATCTGTATTGGGTTACGGATCTGTGTACCCTCTGGAATTATTAACTGGGCAATCTTGGACTCCGTCTCCTTTTTTTTTAACCCGGCAAGCCAGGAGAGCGCCCGCCCGGTCTCCCATATTATAATATTTAGCCTTAACTTTCATTTCATTTCATTTAAAAAATTCTTTTTATTATTTTACAAGTTATTGAGGTGGTAAACATAAAATTACAAAATCAGAAATATTCAGCTTATGACAATCATTTGAGAATAGTTAGATATTTCCAAACATAAGTTTAAACGGTTATTGTCAAACTATCTAGAGAAAGTTAAGTACATGAGGGAGAAGAGATAAAGATAAAGAAGAAATGGCAGATAAGTAGGAGGGAGAGGCTAGGTAAAAGAACAAAAGTGAGTATAATAGGTGAAAGACAAGGAGGACAAGGAGAGAGGCGGGGAGATCCGATCATGAGTTGGAGCCTATAGGATTTCTGTTGAGTAGATGAGGCAAGGGGTTGAGATTAAGGTACTATGAGCCTCTTTTTGAAGAGTTCCCAGGCTCGCCAGTGGTTGCTGACAGATGCCTGTGTATGGTTCACCGAGGCAGCCAGTTTTGCTACTAGATACAGTTGGTCAATTTTATCAATTAACGATTGAAGAGTCGGGATTTGAGGGGATCCCCATACCGTTGGTAGAAGAAGTTTCGCTGCAGCCAGTATTGTGCATATTAACACAGAGAACCCACCATGGGGTGCGTCTAGGGGTAGATTCAGCAGGACAACTTCAGGGGATAACTTGATATTTCGTTTAGTCACATCTCTGATCAGATGAGCCGTCAGATTCCAGTAGGGGGTCAGGGATGGACAATGCCACCATATGTGGATGTAGTTCCCGTTTGCTTCTCCACAACGCCAGCAATTCGCAGGGTGTTGTGTTTTCCATTTGTGTGTTCTCTGCGGATCAGTATACCAGCGGGAGAGAATTTTGTAGGAGTTCTCTTGTACTTTGATACATTTAGTCGGACCATGTGAGTGGGCGTATATATGTGAAATCTGTTGGGGTGTGAACTCATAACCTAAATCTTTTTCCCAGCTATGTATATAAGCTCTTTTCATGGGTATATCACTATCTAAAATGCTTTGATAAATGGTAGAAAGGATCTTAGTAGGTCTGATCTGTCTCGCGCATAGCGTTTCGAATGCCGTAGGGTTGCGGGCGAGCGCCGTATCGAATCGGATGTTGTGTAGGAGGGATTGTAGAATTTTATATTGCAGAAAATTAATGGATTCGAGGCCTGGCAATTTGTGTAGATTAGGTAACGGGAGAAGTGTAGCCTTAACTTTCAATACATTTTTTTCAACCCTCGCAAGCATCAGAATTCGAAGCTTGTGACGTAATTGCAAAAGGGCCTCTCGTAGGTTATCCGAAGGGGAGCGTTTATAGTTAGATTCTAGAGATCCAATCTGCCAAACGAGGGTTTGCAGTTCCAGGTTATATTTTTTTTTAGTATAAGCAGCCAATTTCAGTAGAGCTCCCCACCAGACCGCCTTGTGAGTAAACCATAAAATCTCCGGGGTCACAGATTCATCATCGTTCAGCAGGAAGAACTCTTTCATCTGTTGGGTAAGATCTTCTACATTTGAGGGGGAGGACAGCAACTTTTCATTGAGCCTCCACAAGGCTGGTGGCGAGACAGCCAGAGAGTCTGCGACCGCCACGGAGACCGGGGCATGATCCGTCCACATGATGGATCCAATCTCCGCCCCCAAGCATTTGGGGAGGAGACTAGGGATGGGCGAATCTACTCGCTAGGACTCGTTACTCGGCGAGTAGTAAGGGACTCGCAGGACTCGGTACTCTGCGAGTTTCCCAGTGATTACTCGCACGAGTCCAATGCAAATCAATATCAATCCTAGTTTTGTCAGAAACGCTGACAAAACTAGGATTGCCATTGTTTGCATTAGACTCGGCTACTGTGCCAGTGATAGCAGGGAAACTCCGCAAAGTAACTGCTGTTTCTTTGCGAGCCGAGTCCAGCTGTCTTCTCTGTGCAGGCTGCCGCAGCTCCAGGGTCCTAGAGCCCGCCTGCTCACAGACATGATGTAGCAGTGCTGAGATTGTTCTCAGTCTGCTCATTCCCTGTGTACAGACATCTATATTTATGCACAGGGGATGTAGCAGAGAGGACATCGCGTTTTGGACTACGTCGGACAGAAGAGGATTTTTTTAATTAAAGATGGAGTCCCTAATGGCTTTTTTTTTTATTTCAAATAAAAAATTTTCTCTGTGTTGTGTTTTTTTAACCCTTTATTGGAGATTCTTAGTGGCTGGGTCAAACGTGGCCTGACATTAAGAATCTCGGGCTTAATACCAGCTTGTATAACAAAGCTGGTATTAACCCCTTTATTACCCAGCGTGCTACCGCCACCAGGGCCGCTGGAAGAGTGGGGTTCAGCGCCAGAGGATGGCGCTTCAATGAACGCGCCATCTTCTGGGGCGGCTGCGGGCTGCAATTTGCAGCGGGGGGTGCCCAGAAAGCTTGGGCATCCCTGCGCTGCGGATTCCAGCCCCCAGCTGCTTAGCTGTACCTGGCTAGACATAGAAATTGCGCGGAGCCCCACGCATTTTTTTTATTATTTAATGAATTTCAGAGTCAGAGTCTCAGAGTCAGAGTCTCAGAGTCGGAGTCGCCTCAGAGTCGGAGTTGCCTCGGAGTCGGAGTCGCCTCGGAGTCGGTGTCGTCTCGGAGTCGGAGTCTCCTCAGAGTCGGAGTCGCCTCGGAGTCGGAGTCGTCTCGGAGTCGGAGTCGCCTCGGAGTCGGAGTCGCCTCAGAGTCGGAGTCGCCTCGGAGTCGGAGTCGCCTCGGAGTCGGAGTCGCCTCGGAGTCGCCTCAGAGTCGGAGTCGTCTCGGAGTCGGAGTCTCCTCAGAGTCGGAGTCGCCTCAGAGTCGGAGTCGTCTCGGAGTCGGAGTCTCCTCAGAGTCGGAGTCGCCTCAGAGTCGGAGTCGCCTCGGAGTCGGAGTCGCCTCGGAGTCGGAGTCGTCTCGGAGTCGGCGTCGGAGTCGTCTCGGAGTCGGAGTCGTCTCGGAGTCGAGTCGGAGTCGGAGTCGTCTCGGAGTCGGAGTCGTCTCGGAGTCGGAGTCGCCTCGGAGTCGGAGTCGCCTCGGAGTCGGAGTCGCCTCAGAGTCGGAGTCGTCTCGGAGTCGGAGTCGTCTCGGAGTCGGAGTCGTCTCGGAGTCGGAGTCGAGTTGGAGTTGGAGTCGTCTCGGAGTCGGAGTCGGAGTCGTCTCGGAGTCGGAGTCGGAGTCGTCTTGGAGTCGGAGTCGTCTCGGAGTCGGAGTCGAGTCGGAGTCGTCTCGGAGTCGGAGTCGTCTCGGAGTCGGAGTCGTCTTGGAGTCGGAGTCGTCTCGGAGTCGGAGTCGAGTCGGAGTCTTCTCGGAGTCGGAGTCGTCTCGGAGTCGGAGTCGTCTCGGAGTCGGAGTCGGAGTCGAGTCGGAGTCGGAGTCGTCTCGGAGTCGGAGTCGTCTCGGAGTCGGAGTCGGAGTCGTCTCGGAGTCGGAGTCGGAGTCGTCTCGGAGTCGGAGTCGTCTCGGAGTCGGAGTCGAGTCGTCTCGGAGTCGGAGTCGTCTCGGAGTCGGAGTCGTCTCGGAGTCGGAGTCGTCTCGGAGTCGGAGTCGGAGTCGGAGTCGGAGTCGAGTCGGAGTCGTCTCGGAGTCGGAGTCGTCTCGGAGTCGGAGTCGGAGTCGGAGTCGTCTCGGAGTCGGAGTCGTCTCGGAGTCGAGTCGGAGTCGGAGTCGTCTCGGAGTCGGAGTCGTCTCGGAGTCGAGTCGGAGTCGTCTCGGAGTCGGAGTCGTCTCGGAGTCGGAGTCGAGTTGGAGTCGGAGTCGTCTTGGAGTCGGAGTCGTCTCGTAGTCGGAGTCGGAGTCGTCTCGGAGTCGGAGTCGTCTCGGAGTCGGAGTCGTCTCGGAGTCGGAGTCGAGTCGGAGTCGTCTCGGAGTCGGAGTCGTCTCGGAGTCGGAGTCGGATTTGGAGTCGGAGTCGTCTCGGAGTCGAGTCGGAGTCGGAGTCGTCTCGGAGTCGGAGTCGTCTCGGAGTCGGAGTCGTCTCGGAGTCGGAGTCAAAAAAATGCGTGGGGCTCCGCGCAATTTCTATGTCTAGCCAGGTACAGCTAAGCAGCTGGGGGCTGGAATCCGCAGCGCAGGGATGCCCAAGCTTTCTGGGCACCCCCCGCTGCAAATTGCAGCCCGCAGCCGCCCCAGAAGATAGCGCGTTCATTGAAGCGCCATCCTCTGGCGCTGAACCCCGCTCTTCCAGCGGCCCTGGTGGCGGTGGCACGCTGGGTAATAGAGGTTAGGACCAGCTTTGTATTATCAGCTGGCCCTAAGCCCGAAATTTATGGCGGTCACGCCAATATTAGACATGACCGCCATGAATTTCTATTAAATTGTTTTAAAAAATACACAACACAGAGAAATTTTTTTATTAGAAATAAAAAAAAAAGCCATTAGAGACTCCATCTTTAATTAAAAAAATCCTCTTCCGTCCGACGCAGTCCAAAACGCGATGTCCTCTCTGCTCATCCCTGTGCATAGATATAGATGTATATGCACAGGGAATGAGCAGACTGAGAACAATCTCAGCTCTGCTACATCATCTCTGTGCACAGACATTCATGTCTGTACACAGGGAATGAACAGACTGAGAACAATCTCAGCACTGCTACATCAGGCAGCAGGCAGGCTCTAGGACCCTGGAGCTGTGGCAGCCAGAACACAGAGAAGACAGGACTCTTATCTGTGCGAGTTTCCCAGCGATTACAGTTGCAAAGTAAACGAGTCCAATGCAAATAAATGACAAAACTAGGATTGCTTCAGGCTGAAGCTTCCGAGACACATCTGCGATTTGTAAATCTCACACTACTCGCTATTACTCGCTTCCCCATTCATTAACATTGGACTCGCTAGACTCGCAACGAGTAGCGAGTCCTGTGCTCGGACTCGCTAGAGTCAAGCGATTCCGAGTAATTTAGGATTCGCCCATCACTAGAGGAGACCATCACCCATCAGAAAAAAATCTATTCGACTGCACGTGCCGTGTCTAGGCGACATATAGGTATAATCTCTTTCGCTACCATGTAAGTAACGCCAAACATCATGTAAATGATAGGACGAGATCAGAGGTCCCAGTCCCCGTATAGCCATTGAAGACCGTGAGCAATCCAACATCCTGTCCATAGGAGCATTAAAATCACCACCCACCAACTTATGTCCGCACGCTTGGGGAAGCAGTTTGTCTAGCGTTGCACGGATAAAGGTCACCTGCCCCGAATTAGGGGCATACACCGAGATCAACGAATACAACACTCCATTAATAGTGCCCACAACCATTAGATATCGTCCCTCTGGATCCGGGAACACCTCGCGCATTACAAATGCCACTTGCTTATGAATCAGTATTGCAACACCTGCTTGTTTTTTGGGCGCCGATGCAAAGAATTGATGTGGGTATGTCTAGGAGGCCATTCTATGTGTATCATCTGACAGCAAATGGGTTTCCTGTAAGAAAACAATATCTTTACGATCATGTAGTAGGTGGCGCCAGACCAGAGATCTCTTGCCAGGGGAATTCAAACCATTAACATTAAGTGTAAGTCCCTTTATACTCATGGCAAAAGTAAAGAGTAAACTATCTGCATGCTGCACCACCACTGATTACAAACTATTCCCTTTGGTCTCATAGCTAAGTAGGTCCTGCAAAAGGAAAGGGGAGGGGGAGGAGTAGGGAGAGGGGAAGGGTGGGAAAGAGACATAGCAAACAATCCTGGGGAAAAACAGAGAGATAAGAATAAAAGAAAAATAAAAAAACGTCCAACATTGTTAGATGGGAAAATTCCCACCAAGGGGGGGCAAGCCCATCCCCATTTACTCCGGATGGAATGAAAGAATCTCCGGGTAAACTACCCTCCGATAGCATCCTAGGTAGTCCAGATATCAGAGAGGAGGGGGGGGGGAATAAGGCGAAATAGAAAAAAGAACAATAAGGCCTTGAGGCCCGCAGATCGTCTGGCCTAAGTCAGTATGGAGAATCAACCAGCCTTTTCCCATTCCTGCACCATCAGGCGGTTCTTAGATGAGGATCCTGGACTGTAACGTTGTGGGTATTTCTCGGAGCTCGGGACCAGATTCCAGTCTTTTAATGCTTTGCCCAAACGGCTGGGAGAGTGAAACACCTGAGCAGTAACTTTATACCGAAACCAGACATGGACTGGTCAGCCCCAGCTATATTGAATTCCCCTGTCTCTTAGAAGTTTACAGTATGGTGCAAACTCCCGCCTCTGGGCTAGGGTGCCTGCAGAAAGGTCTGGGAACACTGTTACTCCAGTATATGGGGCAGTAAATTGGGGGTCTGTCTCATGGCTCGTATAACAGTCTCAGCAATGCTGGGTTTGGAGAAAGCAATCAGGATATCTCTAGGGAGAGCCTTATTAATGTGAATGGGCTTTGGAAGTCTGAAAGATCTCTCCACTGCTAAATCTCCCTGTGAGGCATCTGGTAGTATCATCTGGAGAAGTGGCTGTACTATAGATGGGAGATCCTGCGGGTCTGGAATGCCCCTGATCCTTATGTTACCTTTGCGCAGCTTGTCTTCCATATCACAGATTTTAAGCTGTGCTTGCTTAAGGTCTCCCTCTATCTGTGCATAATCTGTAGCAAGTTCATTATGGGCTGCTGCGTACTCTCCCAGTTTCTCCTCTATATGTGAGGTTCTGTCTCCCAGGGAGGAGAGCTCCTGCCTAAATTCCTCTATCATGTCCTTCATATCAGCTTGGAGCGACCGCCTCAGGGAGCTCAGCATAGTTTTCAGCATAGTTTTCAGGATCCTCTGTGTCACCGGGGTTTCATCTATATCTTCCTCCTCCTCCACACTTCCCTCAGGGCTATGAAATGTGTGGGTCCGGGTGGCTGAAGATCTAAGAGTCGGCGCCATTTTGGGAGTGTGCTGCTGCTGTCCAGCCATAAAGAAGTTTGTGAGCCTCTGCTCGCTTGTGCCCTTTTTAGTCCCGGCTTTTGGCGTACCTGGATGGTCTCTGGGAGGATCGCAGGTGATACAGCGTGGAACAGGGTCCGGATGGCCGATATTTAGCGCCGCTTGCCAGATTATCTGCAGGAGCTCAGTGAAGTGCGACCAGCTCCATGTGCGTCCCGGTCACGCCCCCCCACCTGGCAGCTTCTTCAGAGGAAGGTGACCATCTCCTGACATGTCGGCGTTTTTATAATAGTGTGAGGCACCAGCCTCTAATCTTGGGGCCATCTCCCAGCTGGGTGTGGGAGGAGACCAGATGGCCAGTCACAAAGATCCGAACAAACTTGGTGGAACAGTCACGTAGTGGCTATGAACTAGTACGTCCTTTAAATTCCTCGCATGCCTAGCCGTCATCAAAGGACGGTCAGACAAAGAACCTTTCAAGAAAGGGTCAGAGAGAAGGATCGGCCAATGCCTGCTTAAGATTTCCCGCATCCTGTCCCACCCCTGGTTAAATGTGGATATAAACCGAATTGGTTGAACTCCAAGAGTCTCGGTCTTTTTACCTTTAGAACCATAGAGGAGGACATCCCGGGGAGTATTTTTTGCGTAAGTATGCCCGTTTCACTGACCTATTACTGTACCCCCTCTCACGCAATCGCTCTTTTAGATCTTGGGCTTGTCTTTTAAACAATTCTGGAGATAAACAGATATGTCTCATCCGCAGAAATTGTCCAGTGGGGATAGCGCGCACAGTCAAACGATCATGCGACGATGAGGCGTACAAAAGGAAATTCACTGCTGTTGACTTTCTGAATACGTTCGTCTGTATGGTGCCATCAGGACCGACCTCCATACAGATGTCCAGAAAGTCAATCCTGCAGGCATCAGACTTATGGGTTAGTCTGATGTTCACCTCATTTGACGCCAATCCTCCCATGAACTCGTCAAGTTGCTCCAGTCCACCCTGCCACAAAATAAAGAGGTCATCGATATATCGAAGCCAGCACTGCACATGGGCGTCGGCTGGCCCGCCCCCACCGCAAAGAAGACCCAGGAAAAGGTTTGCGTACAAGGGCACGCAGGCCGCGCCCATCGCAGTGCCACGCGTTTGCAGATAATAGTTATCTTTAAAGACAAAGAAATTGTGGGTCAGGGCGAACTGGAGCAACTCAAGGATTAGTTCGCATGTTGCCCCATCTCTCCCACTGGACTGGAGGAAAAACGTCACCGCCCTCAGACCATCCTCATGCCTTATACTGGTATAAAGGGACTCCACGTCAGCTGTTACCAACAAGGTATCATTTTCCACAATGATGCCGTCAATCCTCATCAGGACGTCTGTCGTATCCAGGACATAGGAGGGAAGCAACTCTACTTAAGGTTTCAAATAGTAATCAATAAATCTACTTACCGGATTGCATAACCCCCCTATCCCAGAAACGATCGGACGCCCCGGCGGAGTGACGGCATCCTTGTGGATTTTTGGCAATAAATATAGAGTCGGAATCTTTGGATATCTGACTGTGAGTCCCTCCATCACCTTTTTAGTTATGAGGCCTGCATCACAGGCTCTCATAAGGATGGTCTGAAGCAGATTCGAAAAGGGGGCCACAGGGTTAAACGTCAGTTTACGGTACGTTTCTCTATCGCGGAGCTGTCGGAACACTTCACGTTCGTATAGGTTCACTGGCCAGATCATGATATTCCCACCCTTGTCCACTGCTTTTATAATTACATCAGACATTTTTTCCAGATCAGACAACGCACATCGTTGTTTATGCGTTAGGTTGTCCGATCTTAATCTTGTTGGTAATCGTTTCATATCATTGATCACCAATTTATTAAAGATCTCTACAGCTGGACAAACGGACAACGATGGGAATTTCGCAGATCTGGGCGTGACTGAAGGGGGAACCTACCTGTCTGAGCAGGTTCAATTTAATTCGCCAAATCCTCTAGGTTCTGTAGGGCCTCTCTCTCACCACGATCCATTTCTTCCAGTTGTCTTTGACTTATGTTATGAAGCTTTCTCAGAATGATTTTACGTGAGAATACTTGCACGTCTTTCATAGCTGTGAGGAAATGGAAATTACTTGTGTGTGAGAAAGAGAGCCCTAAAGAAAGTGTCGAGCCCACTGGGACGAGGGTACTCAGTACCGGACCGTGTCTGCTATTGGGGAAGTCACGGGTTGTCCTGGTCCGGACCATGTCCCGGGCCCTGGCAAATAAAAGGGTGTATTTACAGGGGAGAATAGTCTATCGTGACGCCACCCACTATCTGCGGCCAGTGATGGGGCCGCCGCTGCTGCAGAACCTCTGGGGATGGTGTAATGGCAGCGCAGATGGAATAGTTCCAATGGGTAGAACTGTTTTCCCCGGGGCAGTGATGGTATTGTCTATAATGGATGTGGATAGTGGAGACGGGGTTAAAGGACACACACTCACGTTTTGTAGTAAAAGGTGCAATTCTCCTTCTCTCCTGATGCTGCAGCTTTCTTCCAGCCCATGTGCAGAGCTGACAGGCTTGTAGCTCTTCAGGTGGGACCTCTCTGCTGTTAGATGTAGGGCAAAGGTTGCAATCAATACACAGACTCACAGTTTTGCTGTTTTCCAAAGCTTTACTGCAGATGTTGTTGCAGATTATAGTCCACGGAGTCTGAACTGGGGCTAGGCTTTCCTCCCACCCTGTCCGGGTCATCAACTTCCTCGTGCTGCGCTGTGGGTGTGTCCTGACTGCTGCTTCTAGCTGAGCTGCTGGGACTGCCTCACTCTTTCTCTCTTTCTGCTCTTACCACTTGGCTAGGCAACTTGAGTCCTTTGTGCTGTGCTGACCCCGCCGTGTTGCTTTGCTCTGGTACTGTGGGCGTCTAGAAACCCCACTGCTCCTGGATTCACTGTGCTGTGTGTCAGTCACAGTACCGGATCCGACGTCCGTTCTGTGCGCTTCTCTGGGGCGAGTAATGGTTGCACTCAAGCTCCCAGGAGTGTCTCTCTGCATGTAGTTCTTCTTTCCTCAGACCCTCACTAGGCCTGCACTGAGCTAACTCTGCTCTTCACAGCACTGCCTGTACTGCACTTCTCTGTTCTCTGAACTGTTCTGAGCTCTTCCTGTGGACCTGGAGTATTTAAGAGAGCAGGTTGTGCTCCCCCTCCTGGCCCAGAGGTGCTAGTGTAAGTCAGTGTGTTGTGGGGAGGGAACCCATGTGATGTTATTGTGGCACATTAACCCATGAGGTGCCACAAAAGAACCTCAATCTGGGTTCTGGAGAGTGAGTGACGAGATAAATTAATTACCTGCAATGCCCTGCTAGACGTATTACCTCCAGGTTGATGACGAGCTCTAAGTTGAGTCAAGGCTCCCTCACCAGGTAGAGATTCCACATCGGATTCCTCAGTACTGCTGGGATTAGGGATTGTGGGTTGTGGTTTAGGATGAGAGCCCATCCGTGGTTTTCCCTTTGGTATCGGATTTGGGCGTGGTTTAACATTCATTTTCCACCTATACACACGACCCGTACTGTAATCTACTTGGTCCTGCTGGAATTTTTTGAGTTTAAAGCTCTTTATCTCCTTCTCAAGATGATTAAGCTCCGTCTCATTTTGTGTGTTAAATTTCATTAGGGCTTCACCAGGCATCTGTTCCTTAATCTGGGACAGAAGATTCTCCATCTCACCCTCCATAACTTCGATCGAGGCCGTATTTAAATCAATGAGGAGGTCTAAAAACCCCTTAGAGCAAGCACTGGCGCAATCCTTCCATTCCGCTCTGAAAGTCTCATCTTCAATTGAAAAAGAGGGAAAGACTTGTACCCGTAGCCCCCGTGGCACTAGTCCTTTCTCAAGGTACTTATCAAGAAAAGCCCTGTTCCACCAGGTTTTTGTGTGTTTCCTTAGGAGACCTCTATAAGCTTTAACTGCCTCATCCACACTACTGGCGCCGCCAGGCTCCCCCGCTGTACCTCCAACCTCGTCCAAGGCTTTGTCAAGTTCTGTGAGCCATACTGAGTCATGGGCTCTAAAATCCATCCCATCAGGAAGAACTGTGGAAACAACAATTATAATGCAAATTTCCATAGTAAAGAAGTTAGCCACACTAAAGTTAGGGGTCACACTTCAAAAAGCTACTCCGACAAATGTTTATAACTTAGAAAAGGAGTAAAAGCTTAGGTTTTGCAAATAGTCACAGTGATAATTGTAATATTTTCATGGATACTGCTTTCAATTTTTTATTGATGTTTTATATGATAATTGACCTCCTAAGATATTTTTTATCACAATGGGTACTGGACTGTAACCCCCACCTAAAGCTATCCTTTCATTCATTATTCTGTCTACCTCTCCTCGGTAGCTTTGTCAACGGGAACTCTATTGATTCTCCTGTTAACTTTAAACACGGGTTCTGTCCTTTGAAACCCTACAATTTTTATTTCCACCTTGTTTTTATCTCTCTTATAATTCCTTTCTACTATCACTGTTCCACTTACTTTCTCACTGAATGAATTCCCATTTTAGTCCATCACTTCATACTACACCCCTCCTATACAATACCTGTAAATTCCTTTTACATTTTAAATGCTAAGTTCCTGCGGCATCTAAAGGCCATTTTTAGAAAAACACTTTAACACATATCCTTGTATTTTTATATATATTTTCATATATATTATTTTTTATAAATAATACCCATTGCCTTACTCTATCTATTCATATAATGTTTGGATTCGATCTTACCGTACCTATTGCACTCTCCAAATTTTATACACTCTTGAATCTTTGAGACTCTGCTTGATTTACGACACATGCCATCCTGCTGCTTCTAAGAGTCTGCACATTTCTTCTTATATTCAGTTGTTAAAATTCTTTTGATCTAAATGAGAGGCACACAACCTCTTGCAATTTTGTGTCTTTGCTTATAGACTTCTGTATGTCTTCCAGTTGTCTCTAAGTGCCTGCACGCTTCTTCCTTTGATCTAAATGAGAGCCACGCGACCATTTGCAACTTTGTGTCTCTGTTTATAGGCTTCTGCTCCCGCATCATTTTAGAGTAACACTTTAGAGTGTGCACATTCTCAGACCACATACAAAGGAATATTGCTGTACACAGTGCACATGGTTGTGCCGCCACACAACGCGCTGCAACGTGGGGTATGGCGGAGCTTATGGTTCTCATAGACCATTGTGACCGCCATGACTACTGGGGCCACCATCACCACCGGCACCCCAGACTGCGCAATCGCTGCACCGTTAGGTGGATACAGCGGGCCCTGCTCCACCAACTGGGGGTTGAGAGGAGCGGTAAAGCGATCCAAAATAAAATTATGGATCTAAAGCAGAAGTGCCCAGGCCGCATAGTGGACATCCGTGCCAGGATTGCAAGGCTGCGTGGTGAGTAATTGTTGGCCCCAAACACACACTTCCACATGTACATGTACCAAACTACACACAAATGTATCAAAACATATTAGAAGGAGAGCGTGAGGCACGGCGGTACTGCTGCAATGGGGTAACATATATTCAGCCTAATTTTGAGGGAGTGCCTACACTTGGGCCTTTTGTTGCTACGTTAAAAAACATTATTAAAGAGTTTAAACAGTAGAAAACTGAGCAACAAACATCAATGTGCATCTTTAATTTTATTAAAGGCAGGTTACAGCCAGCACAGCAAGGGGAGGGACTGTGGAGTTCAGGTGACTCTACACTCCCTCCCCTTGGCATGCTGGCTGTAACCTGCCTGCCCAAAACAGGAAGACGCATACTGGTCAGTACTGCACATTTTGCTAATGATTTCAAAGACAAATGTATGTTCATTGGGCCACATCACAAAATGTGTCTTGACCCACCATCTGGATGTGGCAACAATGTGCATTGCCTTGTTGAGGACACAAAAACATAAATATGTCAACAAAAGTCATGTGCTGGCCAAATGGTGCCGCCTACACTCAGCCTTAACCTCACTCTTTTTGGGCCAAAGATGAGTCCACAGTGTAATTTGCTCTCCTGCCACTAACCATACTGTGTCCTACCCACACTACATGCATAGAACATGACCTAACACCATATCTGGCATGCTGGAAATACATAGGCCAACAAGCTAAATGTGTTACACCTCTGTTCTTAACCCTTCTTCTGAAAGCTCTATGATTGTGTTTTAAAATACAGATGTGGATGAATCTTCATCCGAAGATGTGCCCCCGGCACCACCCGCAGGTGGCCCACCAACACCACCACCTCAAGAGACCGCTGCCAGCCCATCGCCACCAGGGAATACCCCGTCCCCAGGGCCTGAGGAGGAGGAGGTGCCCTCCACACCAGGGCTGGAGGAGGAGGAGCTGCTTTCCCCAGCAGGCCTGGCGGAGGAGGAGTTAGAACACCCAGCAGGGCTGGAGGAGGAGATGCCTTCCCCACCAGGCCTGGCGGAGGAGGAGTTCCAACACCCAGCAGGGCTGGAGGAGGAGGAGATGCTTTCCCCAGCAGGCCTGGTGGAGGAGGAGCTGGCATCCCCTGCAGGCCCCGAGGAGGAGATGCCTGAGGCTGCTATTGAGCCAGCCTTTGAGGATTATGGTGGCAAGTGTGTTTTTTGGTGGCCTATGCCCTGCACACTGGAATCAGTGTTGTGTTTTCTGGCCATGATTATTTGCACACAGTTTGATTTCAATTATGTTCACCTATTTCTGCAGATGGAGAACGTGCTGGGACTGCCGGCTGGAGCTTAAGCCCTTCCCTTTCACCACCTGAAAGTCTGGATGAGCTGGAGGCAGAGGGTAAGTATCCTCATTTTGTGGGTATTCCCTAACCAGCCACAGCTACTGTTGAAAACTAAAGTGTTTATTTTCCATCTACAGGTGTTCCAACACTTGAGGAGGTCATCCATGCCCACCATCAGGTGGTGCGCCGACTCGCCAGGGCACACCAACGCGGGCTGCAGGACCTGGCCCGGTTGGGTGCCATGCTTGATGCCCTCCATCAAGCACATGGTGGGCTGCCATGAACTCCATGCGGCCTGGCCGATTAATGGCCAAAGATGGCCAGAAAAACTTGTTGGACTTTGACTTTTACCTGTTGCCCTGTTGGCATTTTTGTTTTTTTTTAAGGCCACGTTGGCCTCTTTTCTTATAGTGTCCCACATTGGGACCGTAGGGACTGTGTTGTGGCTACCCCGTTGGCCTCTTTTCTTATAGTGTCCCACATTGGGACCGTAGGGACTGTGTTGTGGCTACCCTGTTGGCCTCTTTTCTTATAGTGTTCCACATTGGGACCGTAGGGACTGTGTTGTGGCTACCCCGTTGGCCTCTTTTCTTATAGTGTCCCACATTGGGACCGTTGGGACTGTGTTGTGGCTACTCCTACACTCAACCAGCATTGTGCCCTTTGTGGGCACGGTGTGGCACACATTCTTTCACAAATAAAATATTTTTGCAATCTTTCTGTGTGTTTCTTGATGTCACCACACACAATGTTGGCCTGACAATCATCTAAAGTCCCTAACTGTGTGACCCAGATTTGTAGACCTCTTTGATGTATTAATAGATGTTACTAGCCCACATCGTGTTCCAGCACTCCCACCATTGTCCAGAATGTGTGGTTAATGTCCCCTTTATGTTGCCCACAAACATACACCCAGTCAACACAGTTGTGTTGGTAGAGGTCAAATTATGGCGCCGCATGTTGTCATATATTTGTCTTTATTTTGGAAAAAAAAACACAAAGGAAAAAAAAAAAAAAACAAATATGTCCACCCAAATTGGGCACAATGTGGACTTACAATTCAGGGCAAACATAAGATTACAAATCTGTTACAAAAATGGGTGACAGTCCAGACGGCCAATTCAGTTCATTGGCTAGTAGTGTCCCATCTCCTCATCATCCTCCTCTGTTGGATCAGACAATGCCTCCCCCCCTATCACGGTAGCCCCATCTTGCCTGAGAGGGTCCGGATCTTTGGGCACTTCTTCTTGGGGGGTTGGGGTACGTGGACGTGAGGGTCTCCTCACTCTGTGTTGGGGTTGGGCGGGCGCAGTGGGCCAAGGGGTGTGCTTGTGGGGGCAGGAGATCAGGCACCCTTATTGCAGGCCCCATCTACGCCCGCCTCAAGGACACAATCCATGGCCCGCTGAGCGATTGTCCTCTGCTCGGGCTCCATCTGGTTGAGCATGTCGCTGGCGTGGAGGGCAAAACTAGAGATGTGGGTCCATTGTTCATCCAAAAGGACCCTTTTGGCCCAGGTGCCCAGCTCGGTGTTCGGTGGGGCTGGCAATCTCCTTCGCCGAATGGCCGAGCTGGGCCCTGGGCCTGGGCCCACACCAATAGTTCCGCCCACCGGCTCGCCCGCCGATGTTGTTGGGCGAGCCACACCAGCTTCATGCTCGTCCTCAACGGAGCCAGGCAGCTCAGGGGCCTGTGGAAAGAAAAAAAAAAAGGAAAAAATCAATAACAATAAGCAGCATCATTGATGTCAATTGCTCACAGCCCAACACTATCCCGTACACCACACAACACACCAGCAACCAACCACCCAACAGAGAACTCAAAGGATCAAGGTTCTAATGGCTAAGAAAGTCACGTCTGATGTATACTCACCTGCGCCATCAAACTGAATTGCCCCGAAACATAAATACGTTTACTTAACTAGGGGTTAACCAAAAATGGGTATGTGACCACAGGAGATTTCAGCTGCCTTTAACCAGCTGCTAGGCCATGTGCCTCAGCCTTACCTTCTGAACAAATTGAAAGGATGTTGTTCATGAGTTAAACATACACTACATGGGGCAAAGGCCAGACACATGTCTGGGGTCCATTGTTAATATATGTTGTTGGGACTAAGATAAACGTCACATAATCAGCATTGGGGATATTGTGACACCCGAGAAAAAAATCAGGCCTGGTAGTTTATTGTAAAGGACAGGGAGAAGCTCTCTTTTGGTTGATTTTACAAATTAAGAGCAAAGCCCCTGAGGCCACATACCCAAGAAAAACATGCTTACAAAGGAAAATCCTAAAAATATAGAAGTGTGGTTTGTAAATGCATGCAGACAAGCACACTTGGGGAGCAAGCATTGTGGACCACCACAAAAACACAATTATCCACCTCCTGCGGCGCAGATGGATCTTGGGCAGGGCTTACAGGGGACGCAGGGGGGGTCCTCGCTGGTCCGCGATCCACGCGAGCTCTCGTGGCCGAGGGTGAAGGTGAGAAGGTCATAATACCATAATTGTGGCTTAGCGACCTCCTCACCTCCAGCCCCCGACCGACGATGGAGGTATTTATTGTGAGCTCGCGTGAATGCGGAGCGGAGTTTCTTAATTTTTTCATAAATCATCCCCGCGTCCCACCTCCCCCTCTTCTTGGGGTACATCCTGTTAGCAAGCTCAACTAGAGGCTTGTAGGCCTCTGCCCACACTGCCGTGTTGTGGTAAGCTGGCAGCGCTGTGCGCCACAGGCACTCGGGTCCTTGATACATGGTGAGGAGCTGGGTCACGAACTCCACATACCCCGGAGGCATCTGTTTGTGTAAGAAAAAACTACTTAGCAAGCAGTGCAAAATTAAGGCATGCATGCGAAATACACACTATATTGAGTAAATATATGTAGGTGTTTTGGCCCTGCCAACATGTGTTGAACATGTATGTTTGCATGTGGGACACCCTTTCTCTAGGAGCAATGTATCAGCTACGGTTGGCATGTATGGAAGGATAGGTTTGAGTACACATGTTCACAAAGGCAAAAGGTGCACGATGATTAAACGCAAAAAACAATGTAACCCAAAAAAGACAACAGGGGTAGAGGGGCCATAGTGTCAGGGGGCCAATTGGCACCTGGGATGGAGGTACACCCCTCATGTAGGTCCCTCGCCCCATCTAAAAGGTCTGCCCAGTGGCAGTTATGGCTGGCTGTCTGACACAACAGTAGACGCAGAGCCTTGCGCCCACCAACAGCCTCCACTCCCCCTTCCACCCTGGTCCACACAACACTATGACAGGCAAAACACCCCCCCGGCCCCCCCGGCCCCCCGGCCCCCCATTTAAGGCGTGTTGGGCCGAATATTAAACCCTGACTTACAGTGGCCAAGCAGCCCCTGATACATGCCGTAACAAAAACAATACAATGTATGGAATACATCACCATGTCCAATTAACGAATTGGCTATGCATACTGCCTATAGGTAGCAAGGCTTCACACTATTATGAACACACTATATACATTAGCACATGGCGCTACCTGCTAGCACCCACACAGCATAAGCGGCATGTAGCAGACGCATCAGCGTTATCTAGAAAACTAGCATGGCGATGAGAAAGCATGTGAGTAAACTTACCGTCGGATCAACAGAGAACGGATTACTGGACACCACTAGCTCAATGCACATGGACGTCTGGACAGGGGCTGGTAGACATTGCAGGAATTTTATACTCACCCACACCAATCAGCAGACACCAATTAGGCACATTAGCATCCAACACCTGTTGAACACCCCTGGCGGCAGCTGATTAGGGATCATTGAAGTGCCCTGATTGGTTTGGGCTCATTGAAAAGCAGTTCAGGCCGGAAGGGCGTTACGCTTGCTGCCCAGAGTCATTAAGTAAGTATTTGTGTGCAGACATGGATGTAGCGGCGTGGGGGGCTGAGGCGCATAATTGGCTTGGGTAACGCAATAGACTACTGTATCGGACGCACATGTGATGTCCGTTTGGTCACTACAATAGCGTAGCATGCTGGTGTATTTTTCACATGTGTTGCCCATACATTCGCATATTGTAGTTACAAAATTATTGTGTTTGTTTCCATTCGCCATACAGGATCATGGCTGCTGGAATCTAGAGTGTAATGTCGTCCAGATGGGCAATGAACTGAAAATATCATACTGCTTGGGGTGAACACACACTGGGACCAACATGGCTAGTAACAGACATGGATTTGAGGAGCGAGGCAGCAGAGAAGGTTTAGATGTGGAGCTCCCCCTTGCAAACACGTGGCCCGGCATCACTACAGGATGAGTCATATAAAATTTGCTTCGTGTCATCTGTGATTACTCACCCAGCAAGGCTGTGGTACGTTGATACTTACAGACTGTAGAAGTGTAAATATATGGTATCCTACATTGTTTGTGTGACATGTATAGCCGTTCTTTGTGGTGACACATGTCCCTTTTTAACACAGATATGTCCAGATGTGTAACTTTCATCCACGCCACAAAGTGTAGAAGAATGAACAGCCCTGATCAGTGAGCATGTTCCGTTTGTTTAGCGTCCACTTGTGGGTGATGAACTTGCAATGTTCCCAAGGATGTGTGTTGTGCAAACACGAGCGATTAAATCTGCTTTTCCCTAGTGTGTAATCTAAGTTTTGTGTGGCTTTCTTTACATGCAAACATGTAACCATATTGCTGTATGTACTGATGTTTTTGTTTATCATATACAGGTGCTGATACCCAAGATGCAGAATCGACATGATCGACATGTTATCGTGGCTCTTGCGTTGGTGGAAGAACAACTGTGGATGGAGGATAGATATGAAAGGTTGATACGTCGCAGACAACGGCGCGTGTGGACCCGGGATTGGCTTACCCTCCGGGAGACCCGGGGCCACATGCAGCTGGTGCGTGAGCTGGAGGATAACAATCCGCATGATTACCGAAACTACCTCCGTATGTCCGAGGACTCTTTCAACTTCCTTCTGGAGCACGTGGGGCCACTGATAGCCCGTCAGGACACTGTCATGCGTCGTTCGGTATCAGCTGAGGAGCGGTTGGTTATTACTTTGCGGTTCCTGGCTACAGGCCGGTCAAGGACCGACCTCACATACACGTCACGTGTATCCCTGTCCCTGCTGAGCCGCCTGATCCCTGAGACGTGTGAGGCTATCTGGAGTGCTCTGCTGCCATCTTACATTAAGTTGCCACGAACACCCGCCGAATGGATGCAAGTAGCCCGAGGCTTTGAAAGCCGGTGAAACTTCCCTAACTGCGGGGGCGCTTTGGATGGTAAGCACGTGAGGATTACTAAACCACCCAACTCGGGCTCTTTGTATTATAATTACAAAGGGTATTTTAGTATAGTCCTCATGGCCCTGGTGGATGTGAACTATGAGTTCCTCTACGTGGATGTTGAAATGAACGGGCGAATCTCAGATGGGGGTGTGTTCGCACACTGCACCTTGGCACAAAAACTAAGGACCGGTGGGCTGAAATTACCCTCAAATGAAGAGACGACCAATCATCTCAACTTTGCGTTTGTGGCGGATGAAGCATTCCCACTTCAGGCACACCTACTGCGGCCATATCCCCAGAGGACCCTTACTTCTGACAGACGCATTTTCAATTACCGGCTATCCCGGGCCCGCCGTGTGGTTGAAAATGCGTTTGGGATCATGGCGAATACATTCCGGTTTTTCATACGGCTCTGCATATGAAACTGGAGTCTATTGACGCGGTAGTGCTGGCCTGCTGTGTGCTGCATAACTTCCTGCGTCGTAGGGATAGAGCATCATACACGCTGGCAAGTTTTGTAGATTCTGTGGACCCCACAACAGGGGAGGTCAGTCCAGGGGCTTGGCGTGATGTTGACCATGGTGTGGCGCCACTCCAGCCGCTGAGCCATGGTCGCACTCAGCAGGAGGCCAGGGACAGTAGAGATGCATACTGCTGCTACTTTAATGGCCCTGGGGCAGTGGGCTGGCAGAACCAGCACGTGTAGTGTGGGTGGTTCTGGTTGATCCTAAAATGGTGGACATGGTGCTAACAGCAGGGTGGCTGCACCATGGTGTTTTCTTTTGGTTATTTAATTGTGTGCACAGGTTTTAGTTAGTTAGTTAGTTTAGGTGTTTATTTGTGTTATGTGGGTGCTGCACACTGCATCCTTGTTTGCGCTTTTTTATTTATTTTAAATTGTGTGTTTACAATGATACATGATGTTTCAATGTCCATTGTCTTTCCTTTCTGTTTCTGTGTTTAATTTTTTTCCATTTCATGTGTTTACAAAATAATACATTTTTTTTCTTGGATCCAAATTAGGGATGGGCGAATCTACTCGCTAGGACTCGTTACTCGGCGAGTAGTAAGGGATTCGCAGGACTCGGTACTCTGCGAGTTTCCCAGTGATTACTCGCACAGTAAACGAGTCCAATGCAAATCAATATCAATCCTAGTTTTGTCAGAGACTCTGCATTAGACTCGGCTACTGTGCCAGTGATAGCAGGGAAACTCGCAAAGTAACTGCTGTTACTTTGCGAGCCGTGTCCAGCTGTCTTCTCTGTGCAGGCTGCCGCAGCTCCAGGGTCCTAGAGCCCGCCTGCTCACAGAGATGATGTAGCAGAGCTGCGATTGTTCTCAGTCTGCTCATTCCCTGTGCATAGACATCTATATCTATGCACAGGGGATGTAGCAGAGTGGACATCGCGTTTTGGACTACGTCGGACGGAAGAGGATTTTTTTAATTAAAGATTGAGTCCGTAATGGCTTTTTTATTTATTTATAATAAAAAATTTTCTCTGTGTTGTGTTTTTTTAACCCTTTATTGGAGATTTTTAGTGGCTGGGTCAAACGTGGCCTGACATTAAGAATCTCAGGCTTAATACCAGCTTGTATAACAAAGCTGGTATTAACCCCTTTATTACCCAGCGTGCCACCGCCACCAGGGCCGCTGGAAGAGCGGGGTTCAGCGCCAGAGGATGGCGCTTCAATGAACGCGCCATCTTCTGGGGCGGCTGCGGGCTGCAATTTGCAGCGGGGGGTGCCCAGAAAGCTTGGGCCTCCCTGCGCTGCGGATTCCAGCCCCCAGCTGCTTAGCTGTACCTGGCTAGACATAGAAATTGCGCGGAGCCCCACGCATTTTTTTTTTATTATTTCATGAAATTCATGAAATAATTAAAAAAAAGGGCTCCCCTATATTCTTGTGTCTGGCCAGGTACAAATAGGCACCTGGGGGTTGGGGGCAGCCCGTCGCTGCCTGCTGGATCCGGCTGGTTCCAGAAATACGGCAAAGCCCACGTGAAATTTTTTTCTGACAAATCCATAAAACAATGTAAATAAAAGGGACTGCATCTTTATTAACCCCTGGACCATGGGCGAGGGGTTAATAAAGATGCAGTCCCTTTTTTAGGATTGTTTTATTGATTTTTCAGAAAAAAAATTACATGGTCTTCGCCGTATTTCTGGAAAAATCCGGATCCAGCAGGCAGCGACAGGCTGCCCCCAACCCCCAGGTGCCTATTTGTACCTGGCCAGACACAAGAATATAGGGGAGCCCTTATTTTTTTTTTATTTCATGAATTTCATGAAATAATTTAAAAAAAATGCGTGGGGCTCCGCGCAATTTCTATGTCTAGCCAGGTACAGCTAAGCAGTTGGGGGCTGGAATCCGCAGCGCAGGGAGGCCCAAGCTTTCTGGGCACCCCCCGCTGCAAATTGCAGCCCGCAGCCACCCCAGAAGATGGCGCGTTCATTGAAGCGCCATCCTCTGGCGCTGAACCCCGCTCTTCCAGCGGCCCTGGTGGCGGTGGCACGCTGGGTAATAAAGAGGTTAGGGCCAGCTTTGTATTATCAGCTGGCCCTAAGCCCGAAATTTATGGCGGTCACACCAATATTAGACATGACCGCCATGAATTTCTATTAAATTGTTTTAAAAAAAACACAACACAGAGAAAAATTTTTATTAGAAATAAAAAAAAAAAGCCATTAGGGACTCCATCTTTAATTAAAAAAATCCTCTTCCGTCCGACGCAGTCCAAAACGTGATGTCCTCTCTGCTACATCCCCTGTGCATAGATATAGATGTCTATGCACAGGGAATGAGCAGACTGAGAACAATCTCAGCTCTGCTACATCAGGCAGCAGGCGGGCTCTAGGACCCTGGAGCTGCAACAGCCTGCACAGAGCAGACAGCCAGACTCTTATCTGTGGAGTTTCCCAGCGATTACTTGCACAGTAAACGAGTCCAATGCAAATCAATGGCAGAGACTCTGACAAAACTAGGATTGCTTCAGGCTGAAGCTTCCGAGACACATCTGTGATTTGTAAATCGCACATTACTCGCTATTACTCACTTCCCCATTCATTAACATTGGACTCGCTAGACTCGCAACGAGTAGCGAGTCCCGGGCTCAGACTCGCTAGAGTCAAGCGATTCCGAGTAATTTAGGATTCGCCCATCACTAATCCAAATGACTATGTGTGAGCCTGATTACTTGGGGATGGAGGGCAGTGTGATCAAGGTTTGGGTTGTGGCCAGTGCTGTCACACACTTGGCACCTCTGGCTGGGTATGACACACAATATGTGTGTGTGGGCATGAGCTATGTGAAGGTATTTGGTCAACAGTCTATGTGACAAATGTGTGTACATAACCCTTGTGGTTTGGTGTAGGCAGAGGGTCACCTGCACAAAACACATTGATGCAGCACATAATATTGTCTGTCATGTGGGTTTAAGTAAGTAGTGCAGCACATGTGCAGACACACACATCATGTACATGTGGCATGTGAGCTGCTCAAGGCCATTGACATCTGTTACCACATATGCGATCTGCATTGGGGCTCTATTCACACATCTCTATCCAGACGCACACATAGGCCAACACTTACTTTAAAAAACGCACTGACTGTGTGCTGTAACCCGCTCCTGTGCGACGCGTAAGCGTCCCCTAGCTGAATATCAGCACAGTCCGCCATGTCACAAGCGCGTAATTCCCTGTGACAATGCAAACACTACTGCTACGCACACATAGTCCAACACTTAGTTTTTAATACACACGGAGTGTGACTGTAAACCGCTCCTGTGTCATGCATAAGCGTCCCCTAGCTGAATATCGGCACATTCTGCCATGTCACAAGCGCTTATTCCGTGTGACAATCCAAACACCACTACGTCAGGTCTCCGCCATCCGCCCTTCGCGCCGTGTCCAATCAGAACACTATTGTGTTGGCCAATGGTTGTCGTTTGGGCGTGGCGTGACGGACTGTGGCATGCCTATGTGTTGTCCCTGCTGCCCCAGGTCCGCCCATATTCCCTTGTGGTAGCGGCGTGTAAATGAGGGAAGGTGCTCCACAGAAGGTAGCCTGCAGCACCCGTCGGCACTTCAGGGGAACAAAAATACCTTCTGTGGAGCACCTTGTAGCGGCGTGTAAATGCGGCATCAGGTACCGTTAGGGACCGCTGAAAATGCGCGCGTGCACGTGCGGTGCCTACCTGTTGCTACCCTCGGTAGCGGCATGTAAAAGTACCATTAGATATAGAGCTCTCTACTGGCAGTTCCCGGATTAAAGTAATCCGGTTTTAAACACTCAAACTGGTACACTATGAATATTAGGGAAACATATCATATATATCTTTATTGATTATGAGAAAACTTCTTTTTATTAATATGACACATACATCGTTTTACATTTGAACATATACCGTATATACTCGTGTATAAGCCGAGTTTTTCAGCACAAAAATTGTGCTGAAAAGTGCCCCCCTCGGCTTATACACGAGTCAGTATACAGCAGCCCGCCCCCCTGTTCTATATATAGGCCCCCCTGTGGTATAATACAGCAGCCCGCCCCCCTGTTCTATATACAGGCCCCCCGTTGCTGCCGCCGCACACCTGTAAAAGAAGAGCTTTCATACTTACCCTCTATTGACCGCGCGCGCATCCCCCGCTCTCCTTCCTGCTCCTACCCGGCGTCCATCCATGTGACTGCGCACAAATAATGACGTCCTTACCAGCGCGCGGTCACGTGGATGGACGCCGGGTAGAAGCAGGAAGGAGAGCTGGGGATGCGCGCGCGGTCACAGGAGGGTAAGTATGAAAGCTCTTCTTTTACAGGTGTGCGGCGGCAGCAACGGGGGGCCTGTATATAGAACAGGGGGGGGGCTGCTGTATTATACCACAGGGGGGCCTGTATATACCACAGGGGGGAGGGCTGCTGTATACTACCACAGGGGGCCTGTATATACCACAGGGGGGAGGGCTGCTGTATACTACCACAGGGGGCCTGTATATACTACAGGGGGGAGGGCTGCTGTATACTACCACAGGGGGACTGTATATACCACAGGGGGGGACTGCTGTATACTACCACAGGGGGAGACTGCTGTATACTACCACAGGGGGAGACTGCTGTATACTACCACAGGGGGAGACTGCTGTATACTACCACAGGGGGAGACTGCTGTATACTACCACAGGGGGAGACTGCTGTATACTACCACTGGGGAGACTGCTGTATACTACCACTGGGGAGACTGCTGTATACTACCACTGCGGAGGCTGCTGTATACTACCAATGGGGAGGCCTGTATACCTGTGCTGGGGTCCACCCTCGGCTTATACACGAGTCAATAGGTTTTCCCAGGTTTTGGGGGCAAAAGTAGGGGGGTCGGCTTATACACGAGTATATACGGTACATACGATTTTATTAAATGCATTGCTTTTTTTAATATATTTATAGATTTTTAATAAAAATAGTGTTTATTACAAATTAATATTTTATTTCTTCAGCTAGTGTATCCAGCCTTGCCATAATTTATTTTTTTCCTTGATCCTTCCTTTTTTGGTTGTATTTCTAGAAAAAGAACAAATACAGTATAAATATAAATACTGGGATGCAAGAGATCTTTACAACACAATCTATAACTTTTTTGCCTCAAATAAAGGTGATTCATATTGATATTACACCCAACACTTTCCTAAGGCTGCTTTCACATAACGATTTTCGGTCATCCGATTGTATCCGTTTCAAAACGGATACAATCGGATCCGAAATCAGATCCCATGTCCCCCTATGGGGATCGGATGGGATCGGATGTGCCACTATTGGCATCCGATTTTGCCACCATCCGATCCCATCCGATTTAATTACGGGCACAAAATCGTAGCCTGCTACGATTTTGTGTCCGTGACTCACATCGGACAGCATCGGATTACTGCTGATCCGATGCTGATCCGAGGGCCCACAGCATGGGAGCCTATGGACATCGGATCCGAGTTCACCTCGGATCCGATGTCGGCTCCGTACTCCCTGTCTTTCCCTGCTTCTGCTCCTCCATCTTCTTCCCTCTCCTATGCTAATCTGTGCCCCCGCTATTCTATTCTGTGCCCCTGCTTCTATATCCTCATCTATCCCTATCCTGTCCCCTGTCCTCTTCCCTGTCCTCTTCCCTGTGTGTAAAAAATTAAAAAAACCTCCTCCCGGAGGATACATCATCTGTTACCGGCTCCAACGCTGCAGCACCATCAGGGCAGAAGAGCCTGTGATGATGTAAGAGAGCCGTTCAGCTGACAGGTCATGTGGCCGGATCTGTAACATCATCACAGGTCCTTTAGTCCTGATGGTGCTGCAGCGTTGGAGCCGGTGAGAGGTGATGTATCCTCCCGGAGGAGATTTTTTTATTTTTTTACACAAAGGGAGAGGACAGGGAAGAGGATAGGGATAGATGAGGATAGAGAAGCGGGGGCACAGAATAGAATAGCGGGGGCACAGCATATAGAATAGGAGAGGGAAGAAGATGGAGGAGCAGAAGCAGGGAAAGACAGGGGACCGCAGGATCCACACGGATCCTGCATAGAATCGGATCGGATGGCTATTTGCCATCCGATTGCAGGGATCCGTGTGGATCCGTGCCTGTCCGTGGGATCCTCCTTCAAAGTCGGATCCCACGGACAGGCACAAAAACGTAGTGTGAAACCAGCCTAAGATCTTATAGCTCGACTCGATCAGCAGACACTTCATTCATTTTTTCCTCTTGCACTCACAGGTTCTAACCCGCTCACTAGCTTGTCTCTTTTTTTATTGTCCTTCACTTTTTTCTCACTTTACTTTCTGTAATATCACTTTGTGCCAATTATCCCAAACAACCATGTTGTTTTACACTTTGATATGTGACCCTTCTTCACCTTTTTTCATTTGATCACGCTGTTGGGTCATTCCATGTCAAGTGATCCAAAAATGAATATTTTTTTTCCCTGACGTCCTCAGATTTTTTAAAAAAAATTTTCTATCTGAAGAACAACTTTATCTAATTACAAAAAAAAAGTTTTGAATTTTTTTCTTTATCTGTTAATTTTTTACAGATTTTTAAAGTTTTAAAAAAGTGCGAATTTTGGCCTGGTATGGCTTTACATTTTCTATCATATCTCGGGCTAGAAAGAAGATAGAGAAACAAAATGAACACCAATCTACTCAGAACTGTCCAGGCTTTCATCAGATATGTCACAAGAGGATATTTGTTAATATTTTACCCATGTGATCGCAAGCGCAAAACTTTAAAACGCATTTCCGAAAAATCGGCGCGCTTTAAATATTTCAAAAACTGCCCATGTGTCTGCTATGCTCTTAGCCACATCTGTACCAAATTTCAAGTTGGGATCGCAATGGGATCATATTTTAACATATTTTACTAGTAAGAGCGTCAATGGGTCATTCCATATCAAGTGATCTAAATATGAATATTTTTTTTTACCTGACGTCTTTAGATTTTTTTTTTTTTTTTCCTTTATGAAGTACTACTTTAGTTAATTACAAATTAAAAGTTTGGAATTTTTTTCTTCATCAGTTAATTTTTTACAGATTTTTAAAGTTTAAAAAAAGGGTGAATTTTGGCCTGGTACGACTTTACATTTTTTTATCTCAGGCTAGAAATAAGATAATGAAGTGGGAGAGGCGTCATTTTACTCAGAACGGTAACAGCTTTCATTTGAGATGTTACAAGACTATGTTTCTTTATATCAAATTCAAACTATTGACGGGCAATTGTGAAAAAATGACTGATTGTGTTCTTGGTGACTTTTGAATTGACACTATAATAGTTAAATATTTTGCACTTAGGTCCAATGAATGCGTCCATGGGGTCAAGCTGGGACAGAGTCATCACAAATTAGCCTTATTTGCAGATGACCTGCTACTTTACATCTCCCAGCCCCTGGTCTCCATCCCTTCGGTCTTAATGGAGTTTGAACGGTTCGGACAATTGAGCAACTTTAAAGTGAATTGCTCCAAAACCGAGGCACTCAATATTTCTTTGCCTGGAGAATTGGTTTCTCATCTATCTAAACAGTTCCCATTTAAATGGAAAGTAGAAGCCATTAAGTACTTGGGAGTCCTTATACCAAAAGATCTTAAACAAATATTCAATTTAAATTATCAACCCCTTTTGACTAACGCGGAATCGGCATTTACCTCCTATAGACAATTAAAGCTATCCTGGTTCGGGAGAATAAACGTAGTCAAGATGGATGTCTTGCCCCGACTCTTATATACTTTTCAGACAGTTCCTGTTCTATTGGATAGAGGTTTCCTCTCCAAAATGCAATCTATGATCCTTAGATTTGTCTGGGGGGGCAAGAGGTCCAGATTGCGAATGAATATCCTATCCTTGCCCGAGACCAGAGGAGGGGTTGGACTACCCAACATACGAGCGTACTTTGAGGCTTCCTCTCTTGTTAGAGCTCTAGATTGGCATTATCATGCGTCCTCCAAGAAATGGGTAGGGGTGGAGCAAGAGGGTTTGGGGATTCCGCTGAAACACCTGCTTTGGATTTCCCCTAAAGACTCCACAGACCTAGTACCTTTGACAGACATGACCAGAAACACCTTGAAGGTATGGCACCTAGTGACGAAAACCCTCCGCTTAAACGACAGACTTAGCCCTTTGACTCCCCTTTTTTCCAACCCATCTTTCCCACCCAGATTTGACAGGCAGAGATTTTTATGTTGGCGGATTGTGGATGACACCCGAGTAGGACAGACTCTGTCCAGTGGTGGTTTGCCCCCGATGGCAGAGCTACAACTCAAAGAACCTACGAGACCTCTTAAGTGATTCGAATTTCTCCAATACAGAGCATAATTATATTCAGCTGACCACTCTTGCAGGGTAAGATTGACGCCCAACGTATTGGAGAGGTTATTCCAACTGGAGGCTCCACCGAGGCGCAAAATATCATTTCTATACCAGGCCTTAGGGTCCATGAGAGAGCAGGGCACCCTTTACTTCCAACGTGCTTGGGAGAGGGAATTGGGGTGTAGCATTTCAGAAGCTAATTGGCAGAAATGCTTTATATTTACTCACTCACTAGCTAGCGCTTGTTCTGCACAAGAAAGAAGCTATAAGCCTGTCACTAGATGGTACTTGTGCCCGACGACACTCCGGAACATGTTCCCTGGAACCCCTGATACCTGCTGGCGCTGTGGGGAAGAGAAGGGTACAATGATACACATTTGGTGGAGTTGTGGGGAAATCCGGCGGTTCTGGTCTGAGGTTTTCAATGCAGGTAAACAAGCCGAATGCTGCCCAGAATCGGCAATGTTATCCATTTTTCCAGGTCCTATTGGGCTACAGAAGAGGGATATTCTCCGCTTTTGCATCTCGGCTGCTCGTGCTGTGATCCCGAGGTTCTGGAAATCAAGCCGGGCTCCATCTCTAGTTGATTGGTTCAAAGAATTGATGGACACATATCGAATGGAGGAGCTCGCAGCTGATGCGTCGGGATCTCGGAACAAATTCTTAGGGATTTGGGTTGAATGGATTCTTTTTCACGACTCTGCAAAATTTAGGAGTATCTTTTCCAGCACAGATAATATGGCTCGACCTCTGGCTGATGGGGAGCCAGTGGGATGAGTACCCTTTCTCCTTCCCATACCTCACCCGTCCCCCCCCCTCCTTTTTTTCTTTTTTTCTTACGTGGCTTTTCTTTCCCAGTATAACTTTTTCTAATGGTTTTTGTTTCTCTTCTCTCTCTCTCTTCTTTTCTATCTCTCTTTTCTTCCCATCTGATACATTCAGTCTAGGTATTTCCTTTCTACGCCTATACCTTCAGAATTCTAGTGAACATTAGACAGGTATCGAAAACTCTGAGCTGTGAGTAGATCATTAATATTTCGGCCTTCCTTTCCGGTACACCAGTCGATAGACTATTCCAACTAGGCCTCAACGGGTAATGACCCACTTACGTGGTCAACCTGTTAGAAGGGGCCAAGTAATAAAAATCATTCTGCTGGGGCTGCTTGTCCCCTTGACATCAGAACATCTCAAAACCCTGAGAAAGGTTGTATACTTGAGTGTTTGGAATTATATTTAGATTGTAGTATATATTGCACCAGAGATAAGCGCAAAAGTAAATTTGCAGCTTATCTTAAAGTTACTAATAACTTTGTGAATTCTCTTTTTGTATATTTTATATGTCTCAAGATTTTGTTAAAAGATTGAATGTATGTCTTTCATATGTTTTTTCAAAATTTAATAAAAATGAGATTAACCATAGTTAAATATTTTAAAATATGATCCCATCACGATCCCAACTTGAAATTTGGTACAGATGTGCCTAAGAGCATAAAAGACACATGGGCAGTTTTGGAAAATTTTTATTAAAATGTTTTTTTCGGAAATGCGTTTCAAAATGTTGCGTTTGCATTCGCATAGGTAAAAAATTAAAATTAACAAATATACTCTTGTGACATATCTGGTGAAAGCCTGGACAGTTCTGAGTAGAATGGTGTTTATTTTGTTTCTCTATCTTATTTCTAGCCCGAGATAAAAAAATTTAAAGTCGTACCAGGCCAAAATTCACACTTTTTTTAAACTTTAAAAATCTGTAAAAAATTAACTGATGAAGAAAAAAATTCCAAACTTTTAATTTGTAATTAACTAAAGTAGTACTTCATAAAGGAAAAAAAAAAAAAAAATCTAAAGACGTCAGGTAAAAAAAAATATTCATATTTAGATCACTTGATATGGAATGACCCATTGACGCTATTAATAGTAAAATATGTTAAAATATGATCCCATTGCGATCCCAACTTGAAATTTGGTACAGATGTGGCTAAGAGCAAAGCAGACACATGGGCAGTTTTTGAAATATTTAAAGCGCGCCGATTTTTCGGAAATACGTTTTAACGTTTTGCGCTTGCGATCACATGGGTAAAATATTAACAAAGATCCTCTTGTGACATATCTGGTGAAAGCCTGTATAGTTCTGAGTAGAATGGTGTTTATTTTGTCTCTCTATCTTATTCCTAGCCTTAGTTATGAGGAGAAACGTAAAGGCAGGCAACAGCGAAATTCACACTTTTTCCGAACTTTGAAAATCATTTAAAAAAAAAATAAATTTTTTAAAAAATTTTTCTCTTCACATTTTGCATTGTCTGACATGCTATTATCAAATAACAAAATCTCAAAAGAATTAAAAATATAGAGGTAATAATCATTGGTTCACTTGACATGGAATGACCCTGTTACGAGTTTTTGTGTACATAACATGTGACGTCACTTACACACCCCCTTGTTTACCTACGTCATATCCAATTTGATTTTTGCGCCTTTTCAATGTTAAAAGAGATTGTCTGCACTGTAATCTTGATGTTCCCTGAGGAAAGAGTTTGGGATACGACTCCGAAATGCGTTGGAAAATAAACTAGCTACTACCACATCCAGGCATACCGGTGTTTCTGGTTTTTCCATCATACGAAGATAGCAGCTCGGACCAAGAGGTACTTTGTCCAGCAGAAACATAAGGACAGGGGAAGGGGAGTTATAAAGTGCTCCCGTGTATAGTACCAAACATTGGCTTGTTCTATATACAAATCACCATATACAAACAGCTCTACAGTTAATATCCCATCATTTTACAATCAATTATATACATACTGGTGTCTTCACAGAGACCCATTTACAGACAGGTTTATACAACAGGTATATTATTTCCCCATTCTTTATAGTCATTGGGGTTTAGTACTATATAGGCAGTGTATCACATGCTCAACATATCCCTTATTGACTTATAATAGAGGGGCTATATTCACACCTAAGAATTCAGCCTGCATACAGGTTATCCGTGAAAGAACCAGACAGATTATTCTACCAATTGACAGGCAACAGTGTTAGTACAATGTCTTAAGGAAATAGCAGGTTTATACATTTACCAGAGCCATCGCTGGCCATCAGCACGGAGGCACACAGAGGGGGAGGAGGTGGGCCGGACCGGAGGAACCCAACTCGTTTCGTGACCTTTTACCGTATAGGTCACTTCATCAGGGGATGCTTAAGGTCCCTCCAGCCGGAGGTTTTTATCTGCTGTGCGGGTGTCACATTACCGGAAATGATGTCCCGCAATGGAGTCACCTGACTGGAAGTGACGCGGGCCCAGATGATGCGATACTATCCCGCCCACCGCACCAGCATCAGGCCGCACACGCACGCAGGGACATGTCACCATAGCGACCGTGCGCGCGCAGGGCCACGACACCAGCGCTGACAGGGCCACATCACCAGGTGCGCGCCAGATCAGTTAGCTCCAGTATGAGACCCTAATATAAATAGTGCACACTGGGCTTATAACCTAAATCACATCAGATGTCCGTAATGGATCCACTACACATTGTCCATATTCCTGCAGTGCAGCATTCCTCTGGATAAGTTGTACTTGATAATATAATGCATTAGTGGGTGGCCAATTCACCGTCCAGTATAGAATTGGAGAAGGATAGTTCACAGTGCACTGTAACATTAAGGTTCTTGCATAGGGGACAATTGCAAGTCCATATTGTAGAGCAACAGACCATCCCAACAAAGCCGGAGGAGGGAACCTAAAAACTCCTTAAAAGTAATAAAATAAATACATAAAAAGTTAGAAAAAATCCAACTATTCATATAAGAGGTACAAAAAGGCCCGGGTACACCAGGCAGCAGCGGTTATAGGAAGGGCGCAAAGCTTAGCTCTTCATTCAACCCGCGAGGTGATATTGTGTCCAGTGCCACAATCCACTTCGTTTCGCGTTGTGACAGTATTCTACGGACATCACCACCCCTGATGCCACCATGTACCACATCGATACCCCTAAACATCAAGGATGACGGGTCACTATAATGGTGCATCAGGAAATGTCATGGTAATGTCTTCAAAGTAGTCTGGCCCTTCACCGTGGGGGCCGCGGAAATGTCCCTCAAATGCTCCCTCACCCTCCTCCTCACATCCCTGCATGTTCTTCCTACATATATCTTGCGACAGGTACACGTGGCATAATATACCACGCAACTCGTGCCGCAAGATACATATTCACGGATGTTATTGGTGCGGGAGCCGTCGGAGGAGGCGAAGGTAGCAATGCGCTGAACATTCCCGCAGGACACACAGTGACCACAAGGAAGGCATCCCTTTAGTGGTCTCCGGGATCCGAACAAACTTGGTGGAACAGTCATGTAGTGGCTATGAACTAGTACGTCCTTTAAATTCCTCGCACGCCTAGCAGTCATCAAAGCACGGTCAGACAAAGAACCTGAATTCTTAGGTGTGAATATAGCCCCTCTATTATAAGTCAATAAGGGATATATTGAGCATGTGATACACTGCCTATATAGTACTAAACCCCAATGACTATAAAGAATGAAGAAATAATATACCCGTTGTATAAACCTGTCTGTAAATGGGTCTCTGTGAAGACACCAGTATGTATATAATTGATTGTAAAATGATGGGATATTAACTCTAGAGCTGTTTGTATATGGTGATTTGTATATGGAACAAGCCAATGTTTGGTACTATGCACGGGAGCACTTTAAAACTCCCCTTCCCCTGTCCTTGACTTTTGTTAAAAAGTAATAAAATTTTGACTATTTGCAAAACCTAAGCTTTTACTCTTTTTCTAAGTTATAAACTTTCTCAGTACAGTTCACAGTTCAGTTGGTTCACAAAGTTGTTACAGCGTCTCACGAGTTAACACTTCCACCATTCAGTTAGCTCTATTGCAGCCAGGTTTCTGTCTTAAGATCCTTCTGCTCAACACCATTCAGGCCCTTCTTTACTTCTCCTTTCCTTATGTGCTGTATGGTAGGTCGCTCGGACTCTTGTCTGGCTTCGCCCTGTGTGTGGGTATGTAAGCTCTGAGTCCTGTATGCCACTGTACCTCCTGTACTTGTGTTAGAAATCAGACATGGAATCTGCATCTCCCCGCCGGAATGGCTGTGATCCTGCTTGTAGCTGCGGTCACCTCAGAACCAACTCTCTGGTCCCGGCCTAGCCTTCCAATGTCACTATGTTTCAGGGGATCACCAGGCTCCTTCCTACCCGTGTGACTACAGCGTACATAGGGGATCCTTTCCTTCAGTCGTCTTCTGGCACTGCTGCTGTTTTCCTTGCAGGCCCAACTGTATTGGCCTAGTCTTGGTCTTTACTGCTCGGCACCCTCTGGCCTACTACATAACACTTCCTGGTTTTCCCCTTATGTACCCGATCCTTCACCTTGCCTACGTCCCACCCACTGTGACTGGCCCTACCACCCCTTGCCCGCCTAGAGTCCGGGGCTCCGGGTTGGGTCTTGTGTCTGTGGCTGTATTTGTGAAGCTGTTTGTATAAAACTGTCTCCACCTTCCTGGCTGCAGTTCTTACCTGTGGCCACCCTGGTTGCAGGGGCACCACAGATGTGTGCCCTCTAACTGTGACCGCAGATTTGGAAATAAACGTGCAGGTCCAGACCTGAGAGTTCATGAGTATGTGTGGGTGTTATCCAAACACGTCAGGTGGAGGTGTGCTGCTGGGACTCCTGGTTCTGGGGTTATAGGACCGTTTTGGATGTCGGCCATTTGTAATCCTGTGCTGTACCGTCTTGAACCACCCCCAAGTTTGACAACCCGTAATGTCTTCCATATCTCATCGCTCAGGGGATGTGGACTTATTTCGGATGTGACATTGTTGAGTCCGGAGACCTCTCTTAAAAGAGTGGGTACTGTCACAAGTACAAGAAGGTAAAGAGAGAGTTATTGTCACGCGCTGACATTGCTGGATGCTGCTGTGTATGTGTTTGTCTTTAAGAGCTGCATGGTTGATAGTTGTGAAGGTCCTGACCTCCTGTGTTGGGCTCCAGAACTGCATTCATTGTTAGGTTCAACTGCTGGTTGAGGGGTTAATGTGTGACTTACCTGAACTCCCCTCCCCATAGCCTTTAAGTAGCCTCTCCTTCCACCAGGTGGTGCTGCTGATAGGGTTTCACTCTATGCCTGGAAACCGTGCTGTGCTGACCTGTGTGTTTGTGTGGCTGATGTCCTTTCTGTTGGAGTTGCTGTATCCCGGTTCTGTGGAGGGAGGTGAGGGGGGAATAGCGCAGGGCTGCTGGAGGATTTTTAGGGAGAGGCTGGAGGCCCGAACCTTCTCACCATCATAGATACCTTCGGGATCAGGGCCATTCAGGGTTTCCAGACTAGGGTCAGACTAGTCTTCCCTGGTCACCCTGCCCGTAACTGTCATTCCCTTATCAGTATTCTCACTACACCTTGATAGTTATAGCCTTCACCAGCAGGAAGCTCCATCCTACTGAAAGAAATCCCGAGAACTATAGTTCTTTTAAGTTGCAACTACTAGCAGTAGTCTGGGCTGTCACAGAACACTTCAAGCATTATCTGGCCGCTGTGAAATTCACCAACTTTACTGATAATAATCCACTTACCCACCTGGACTCAGCAAAACTATGTGCGCTGGAGCAACGATTGATGGCCCGACTGTCTAACTACAATTTCACTATCAAGCATAGGGCCGGACGCCAAAATGCCAATGCAAATGCCTTATCCCGGATGCCACACCTGAAGGACGTGGAAGAGGAGCCAGAGGAGCTAGAAGAGATAGAGCTATCGGTCTTTTACTGCCCAAGAGCATCCCAGTACAGGACAGGTGTGTATCACAAGCATCAGAAGGCAACACTCAACACATTACCACACCACGGATGGGCTGAGACACAGGACAGTGACCTGGCTGTGAAGCTAGTCAAGGAATTACTGACGCAGGAGGGTGCGTACCCTAGTCAGAATACTCCAGCTTGAAGCTCAGCAGTTGTGGAAAGAGAAGAGTAAACTGTTCCTGTATCAAGGTAAATTATGTCGAAGACATGCATGTTGCTCCCTCCGGTGATTGTTGCTGGTGATTTAGCTGACTATGTGGGCTTCACAGGTGATGGTGATGATTGGCAATCTGGTTCTTGGAGCGTATAATGGTTTGAAGTGGATCAATCCTTGCCAGTTGTCTTTGGTTCCTGGAGGAGTTCACATCTCTCTGGTTTCTTCTGCTCTGTGGAATTCTTTGCAGGCTAAGTGGATGGTTTTTTGATATTTTGTGGCACACTTTTGTGTGCTTAAGGTTCTGCTTATGTTTTCTCTTATTCTGAGCTGTGGGTTTGCAATTTAGTCTGTATATTTATTTATCTGCTCTCAGATAGGAAGTTTTTTTCCTAGGAATTTTACCATTCACTATTATCTGTTATTTCCAGTTCTGCTGGCATTAGATTTATAGAAGTCTGCAGATATATAGGGTGCCGAGTCTTAGTGACTCAGGGTAATTTTTGTTCTATCTGCTGTTGTTGGTTTTTTGATAGTGTTTTATACTGACTGCAATAGTATTCTATCCTGTCTTTCCTATATAGCTAGTTTAAAAATAAAGTCCAATTTGCGCCATACTGTGTTTGCAATAATTTACCCTCGGTATATTTTTGTATTGCTCACCTTGACCAGTTGTGCCGTCCGCACAACTGGATTAACTTGCACACTTGCGAGGTCTTTGAAATAATGAATTTCACTCTTCTGGTATGATGTGAATAATGGCGTCTTCGGCGTTTTCCTCAGTTACCAAGGATCACGTGACAGCTCAGCAGGATTATCTAAATGACATAGGCCAGGTCCTGTAGCCCAGAGCGGCTCCACATCCCACTCCCCGCAGGGAGGATATGTAAGGTAATGAAGAAAGGATAGAGTATGTGGTAAGCGCTAGGGAATAATTACAGCTCCACGGCCAGTAGTAAATTACCTTTAGGCTTTAATAAAAAAGTGTTCAACACGCGGGTCCATTAACCACGATGCATTTCAACGCAGTATGCGTCTTTCTTAAGTGAATCTCAGGACCCAATTAAAAACATTTATGTACTTTCAATCTTGTTCATGATTGGGGGAAGATAAATTGTAACAAAGCTTAGACTAAAACCCGTCCTAGACTAGTAAGACGGATTACAAGGATACAAATTTATACAAAATTAAAAAACCTACCATTACTTACTAAAATCGTGTGAATAAAACCACTATGTATAATAAAACTATATTTGCACCCACGAGTATATAAAATTTTTGTACGTATGTATAACTTTATACTCTATTCTTTCCTTAAAATAGCCCTAGCTAATTGTAACATTCCCTTTTCCCTGTAAACACAAAGTAACCTCGCTCTAGCGCCGTCGTCCCTCCCCCCTCCGGACCATCCCCAGGCTCAATGAGATGGTATTCATGTGCCTAATGAGCGGCACCAGAAGTGAGAGGAACCTTCGGCGTCCAATCGAGGCAGCACCAGATTCTTTTATTATCTCCCTTCCTTCTTTTCTTTTTCGTTCTTTTATACATATCTATATGTATCCTATAACTAAAAAGACTTGATATAAATAAAATTAATAAAACTTTTTTTTTTTAATTACACTAAATAATTATATTGCATTGATTCTGTCATATGTTATTTTCAAGTGTAATATTTAGGCCTTCTGGAGATCGAGTACCAACCCTGAATATCCAATAGGATTCTCTTCTATTGAGACTACTTGTCCTATCAACAACATTCTCCCCTATTTGATCGATTATTGTTAATTTTAATTTTGAAGGATCTCTATTGTGTGCCAAATCAAAATGCTTGGAAACACTGTGTTTTAAGTAACCTGTGCTAATATTATGTCTGTGTTTGTTCAATCTCGATCTCATACATTGGATGGTTCTTCCGATATACTGCTGCCCGCAAGCGCATTCCAGTAAATAAACAACATACCTGGAAGAACAATCAAGTCTATATTGGATCTCAAATGTCTCATTTGTGGTGTTGGATCTAAAGCTCATAGAGCCCTGAACCACACTCATACAGCACTTGCATCTTTTTATTCCACACCTATAACAACCCCTCATCCTCCTGCACAATGTGGTTTTGGGGGGTTTTGTTATCCCTGATTCTACTTTTCTAATTTTGCTAGGGGCTATTAAATTATGTCAATTTCTTCCCTTCCTGTAAACAACCCTCGGAGTTTTCCGGATAAGTTTCGCTAGGATGTGATCACCCTGTAATATGAACCAGTGTTTTTTCAATAATTTGTGGATGTTTTTATAAGACTTATTAAATGTAGTAACCAAGTCGCAAGCAAAGGAGGATTTCTTTTGTCCATTATTTTCTTTATCCCTGTTTCTTTCTTCCAATTTCTCCAGATATTGTTTTTGAGTGATTCCTCTACATTTTTTATAGGCATCCTTCAGCAATTCATCAGGATACCCTTTTGCTTTGAATCTCCTTTTTAGTTCTTCCGCTTCTATTTTAAAATCCTCATTGAGTGTGCAATTCTTCCTGATTCTTAAATATTGCCCATAAGGTATATTCCGTATCCATGAAGGTAGATGACTACTATTGAACCCTAGGTAACTGTTGACATCTACGTTCTTAAAGAACGTAGATGTACTAAGTTCACCTCTCTGGTTAATTTTAATCAGGAGATCTAGAAATTGAATTTGGGTATTGGAATAGTTCAACGTGAATTTTAGTCCCCATTGGTTGATGTTTAGTGTATTCACAAACTCAATGGCTTCCTCCTCACTTCACATAATTCTACAAAAGATTTATTGACGATCTACTGATAATATGGACAGGAAGTGAGGAGGAAGCTATTGAGTTTGTGAATACACTAAACATCAACCAATGGGGACTAAAATTCACGTTGAACTATTCAAATACCCAAATTCAATTTCTAGATCTCCTGATTAAAATTAACCAGAGAGGTGAACTTAGTACATCTACGTTCTTTAAGAACGTAGATGTCAACAGTTACCTAGGGTTCAATAGTAGTCATCTACCTTCATGGATACGGAATATACCTTATGGGCAATATTTAAGAATCAGGAAGAATTGCACACTCAATGAGGATTTTAAAATAGAAGCGGAAGAACTAAAAAGGAGATTCAAAGCAAAAGGGTATCCTGATGAATTGCTGAAGGATGCCTATAAAAAATGTAGAGGAATCACTCAAAAACAATATCTGGAGAAATTGGAAGAAAGAAACAGGGATAAAGAAAATAATGGACAAAAGAAATCCTCCTTTGCTTGCGACTTGGTTACTACATTTAATAAGTCTTATAAAAACATCCACAAATTATTGAAAAAACACTGGTTCATATTACAGGGTGATCACATCCTAGCGAAACTTATCCGGAAAACTCCAAGGGTTGTTTACAGGAGGGGAAGAAATTTACATAATTTAATAGCCCCTAGCAAAATTAGAACAGTAGAATCAGGGATAACAAAACCCCCAAAACCACATTGTGCAGGAGGTTGAGGGGTTGTTATAGGTGTGGAATAAAAAGATGCAAGTGCTGTATGAGTGTGGTTCAGGGCTCTATGAGCTTTAGATCCAACACCACAAATGAGACATTTGAGATCCAATATAGACTTGATTGCTCTTCCAGGTATGTTGTCTATTTACTGGAATGCGCTTGCGGGCAGCAGTATATCGGAAGAACCATCCAATGTATGAGATCGAGATTGAACAAACACAGACATAATATTAGCACAGGTTACATAAAACACAGTGTTTCCAAGCATTTTGATTTGGCACACAATAGAGATCCTTCAAAATTAAAATTAACAATAATCGATCAAATAGGGGAGAATGTTGTTGATAGGACAAGTAGTCTCAATAGAAGAGAATCCTATTGGATATTCAGGGTTGGTACTCTATCTCCAGAAGGCCTAAATATTACACTTGAAAATAACATATGACAGAATCAATGCAATATAATTATTTAGTGTAATTTAAAAAAAAAAAAAAAAGTTTTATTAATTTTATTTATATCAAGTCTTTTTAGTTATAGGATACATATAGATATATATAAAAGAACGAAAAAGAAAAGAAGGAAGAGAGATAATAAAAGAATCTGGTGCTGCCTCGATCGGACGCCGAAGGTTCCTCTCACTTCTGGTGCTGCTCATTAGGCACATGAATACCATCTCATTGAGCCTGGGGATGGTCCGGAGGGGGGAGGGATGACGGCGCTAGAGCGAGGTTAGTTTGTGTTTACAGGGAAAAGGGAAAAGGGAATGTTACAATTAGCTAGGGCTATTTTAAGGAAAGAATAGAGTATAAAGTTATACATACGTACAAAAATTTATATACTCATGAACACTTTTTTATTAAAGCCTAAAGGTAATTTACTACTGGCCGTGGAGCTGTAATTATTCCCTAGCGCTTACCACATACTCTATCCTTTCTTCATTACCTTATATAGCTAGTTTGGCCTCTTTTGCTAGACCTTTTACTCTGCCTGTGTTTGTTTTTCTTTCTCTGGTTTCCCAGTTAATATCTGCGGGGGCTTGCTATTCTTTTGGGGTTCTGCTCTGAGGCAATATAGCTTTTCCTACATCCATCTTTAGGAGCAGTTAGTTCTCAGGCTGTGCAGAGGTGTCTAGGTCTGGTTAGTTACATCCCACGTCTACTTCTAGTTGCTGTGTGTAGTCAGGGATTGTGGTCAGTACAGTTACCAACAACTTCTACGGAATCTGAATGTTACTCCTGAGTCATCGGTTCATAACAGTACAACTGGCCAAAAGAGTTAAAATCGAGATACATGCATCTCAGAAGAAGGGAAGAGAAGTATTGAGGCTGTTGTTTCTTTTTTATTTCTTCCCTCTTTTTCTTTGGGTGACTGTGGAGTCTTGTGCAAGTATGAGTGTCCAGGAACTAGCTTCTCATTTAGACCAGCTCTCTGCAAGGGTACAGGGAATTTCTGAGTATATAGTTCAGACTCCAGTTTTGGAACCAAAAATTCCTACTCCAGATTTGTTTTATGGTGATAAATCCAAATTTTTGAGTTTCAAAAATAATTGTAAACTGTTTTATGCTCTGAGACCTCGGTCCTCTGGTGATTCAGTTCAGCAGGTTAAATAGTTATCTCCCTGCTGCGGGGCGATCCGCAGGATTGGGCGTTTTCTCTCACCTCTGGGAATCCGGTTTTACTTAATGGGGACTCCTTTTTTCATGTCGTCTTGCGTTGCTCTCTGTATATTTAACATCCATGCATTATGAGCACTAACACCAGCTGTACTGACAACTGGAAAATTATTTGATTAATAAATCTTCATTTGAGCACTATTCATCGGGAGCTGAACCATCACTTTCTTCTTCACATTTCTATGTGCGCTGCCAGGACGCAGGTCCGTGCATACCGAACATACGAGGGGTGAGCTGATTGCCTTTAACTTTATTATTGTCCACCTGGATTTTCTTGCTCCCTCTCCTGCTCTTCAGACTTGTCCTAATCAGTTGTTGGATTTGTGTTGCTCACATGGCTAACAGGGAAGCTCGTGCTGCCTCAATTTTTGAGGATCCATTTAATACAGACTTACCACGCACCGCCACTGGATCTGATATCGTTGATCTGGAAAAAACTATGATCAATGAGAACAAAACCTGGTGGGATTATACAACTCTTCAGAAATATATTCATTGTGAGATGATCCCCGAGGTTTGAGGATTAAAAAAACAGCAACCACTGTTTTCAGCCCTATTTTCACTGAGGAATGGAACTCTATACTCAGCACTTGCTCACTTAACCTCATGCGGCTTATTATACGTTATGAGGAAGACAAGCTGAAGAGGCTACAACTGGACATCTCCACTCTGACAGAAAACCTGGAAAAAAGACTTTCTAAAAGTGACTTTCATTCTGCTATTTGCAAGATTGAACAATCAATCCTCAAACTTGAGGAGACCATCATGGCTACAAAGCACAAGAAATTTACAAGGGACATTAATGATTATAAGGACAATAAAATCTACGATTGGCCCACTACACCGGCTCCAAATCGTGTACCTAAATCCATCTTAAAAAAACGTCGTAAGGGTAAGACTACTCCACGTAAACAAATTGTAAGTTTTGTGCAACCTAACGATAACTCTCCAAGTTATGAAAGCGTAGATTTAGCTGACGATATGAATCCCCGGGAGGTCTTCTGGGATAATATTACCCCACATAGTTCAAAAAACGACGGGAGAAAGCAGAAAAAGTCATTATTCCATCATAACGCGCGGCAGGAAAGCGATTCCATAAGCAATGATGCAAATGTTAATGTTTCTAATGTCATTAACCTTTCTGTTGTAAAATTTAACACTGAGCAATTGAAAGTTCTGTCTTTGGGTTTGAATTTTGCGCCCACATAACATCTTCAAAAGGAAAAAATTCCCAAATAAAACAAGGTACCCATTGGAAATGGATCCCCTGCTAGCTCTCTGTATAAACATATACTAAGAAGAAGAGAAAGAGAATATTGCTTGCATCAAAAGCTGTGTGTTTATTTAGATTGTGAAGCTGATTTGGAGGGCAGACAAGGATGGCATGGAGCCCCCAATATACAGCAGTTGGCATGTAGCACTATTTATATGACCACAAGTAGCAGGTCCATATCTATCTAGTTGGCATATACATAGTTAGATACAAGTGATTACAAGGCATAAGTATTCACATCAGTACAAAAAGGAGTAACAAGTATATGTTTACATATTTACATAGGCTCTTTGTATATATACATATATAAAAGCTCGTCAGCTTAAATAGTACAGATGGGTATCACAGATTACCATCAATAGTTACAAAGTACCCCTGAATCACAACATATAACCCCAATATACTGAGTACCTATAAAGCCACCACTTGCAAGGTAAAAATCCTTATAATGCCACTAGCTCCATAGTTACCACAGCTGCTAAAGAGGGCACCCAGGGCAGGGGAGGTCAGGGCAGCGAACCCCAAAGCGTTTCGCGGCCTAGGGGAGCCCTTGTGGCCGCTTCATCAGGGGGAGGTGTACATAGGCTGGCAGAAGTCCCCCTCGTATACTGCCGCCATAGACCACGCCACCGTGACCCGGAAGTGACGCTCGTAGTCAGGTGACCGGAAGTGACGCGCCGCCGGCACCCGCGTCACCGCAGGGCGGGCAGATGCGTCACTCCGTAGCCTGGCTGTGTGTAATGCATCACCATGGTGACGACGCTCAACCCCGCCCACCCACACACACACAGAGCAGCGCGCCGGCTCCTGGGACGCGTCACCAGGGCGACAGGCCGCAATAGCATGTGTGTGCAAGGGGCAGAGGAACGTGACACCAGACGACATCATTGAATTTACTTCAAACTACATCCAAAACATAGAAGACAACACATACTAGAAATAATAATACATAAAAGTCAAATGTCACTGTAAGATTCTTCATATATAGCATGATGTCTTCAGTCCACCTTCATAGAATGATAGATAGCGTCTCACAGGTCAATAAAGCAAGAGGCAGTAAAGGGGATCCTCCAAAACGACTGACAGCCTGTAAAACCACAGGATAAAAAGACATAATAACAATACAAAAACAATAACATAGGCTTTCTACCCAAGCCCTGTACCTCTGGCGACAATAGCTACAGGAAGGAGGCAAAACTAAGGTGTTCATTGAGGCCAAAAGGTGACATCGTGTTTAAAGTTATTATCCATTTTGTTTCTCATTGTGCTAGCAACTTTCTGGTATCACCACCACAGATTCCACAGTGTATAATGTCGATAGCCCTGAATTTCAGGGAAGATGGATTACTCCCGTGGTGTGCCAGAAAGTGCCTTGTTTTTAGGGTACTAGGATCTTGTACTTTTGGTGCCGCCAAAATGTCCCCCACATGTTCCCTCACCCTCCTCCGTAGCTCCCTTGATGTCATACCAACATAAATTAAGTTACATGCACAAGTGGCATAGTAGATCACGAAACTTGATCCACATGACATATATTCTTTGATCTCATAAGTCCGAGAGCCATCAGAGGAGGAGAAGGAATTAACGCGGAGGACATTCGGGCACGCCACACAATGGCCACATGTAAAACAGCCCCGTCTAGGGCCAAGAGAACCAAATGGGTTCGGCGGAACAGGGACATAATGACTCTTGACCAAAATGTCACGAAGGTTACGTGATCTTCGGGCTGTCAATAAGGGTCTTTCTGTTAGTGCTTCTTTCAAAATGGGATCAGCCTGGAGGATACACCAGTGCCTATTCAAGATATCACGCATAGAATCCCATTTCTGGTTGTATGTAGATATAAAACGGGTAGGTTGAGCATGTTGCACTACCTCTCTTTGTTTACCATATAGGAGTTCGTTGCGTGATATGTGTTCAGCCTGGTGATAGGCTCTCTTAATTGACCTGTTGCTGTATCCCCTCTCCCTAAAGCGTTCCTTCAATTCCTCAGCACGGATCTCAAAATTAGCCTCAGGAGAACAAATACGTCTCATTCTGAGGAATTGTCCAGTGGGGACGGCCCAAACAGTTGAAGGTAAATGGGATGAACTAGCATGCAGGAGAGAGTTAGCGGAAGTTTGTTTTCTGAAAACATCCGTATGTATGATGTTATCAGACCCAATCATCAAGCAAATATCCAAAAACTCTATCCTATGAAAGTCAAACTTATATGTAAGTCTGACATTGATCTTATTGTCTGCTAGCCGTTCCATAAATTTATCCAGCTGCTCCACAGTGCCCCCCCACAAGATCAACAAATCGTCTATGTACCGCCACCAGCACTGCACATGGGCGCAGGCCGGACCATCCCCCCTGCATAGCAAATCTCGCTCCCAGTATCCTAGGAAGAGATTTGCATATGAGGGGGCACAGGCCGCGCCCATGGCGGTGCCACGGGTCTGCAAATAATACCGATCTTTAAAGACGAAAAAATTATGGGTAAGGGCAAAGTGGAGCAGCTCAAGAATCAGATCACATAACGAGCCGTCTTTCCCACTGGACAAAAGAAAGAAACATGCAGCCGCCAGACCATCCTCGTGACGTATGCAGGTATATAGAGACTGCACATCAGCAGTCACTAATATGGTCTCAGGTTCCACAGAGATCCCGTCAGTCCGCCTAAGGACGTCCCCAGTGTCACGTATATAGGATGGTAAATTCTCAACTAATGGTTGTACCTAGTAGTCAACAAATTGGCATACTGGGTTGCATAAACCTCCTATACCGGACACTATGGGACGTCCCGGCGGAGTGACGGGATCTTTGTGGACCTTCGGTAACAGATAGAAAGTAGGTATCCTAGGATACCTCACTGTCAAGCTCTCAAGAACTTGTTTCGTAATGATACCTTTATCACATGCCCGTCCGAGGATGGCCTGGAGGTCTCCAGAGAAAGGGGACACAGGACAACAGGACAACTTCGAGTAAGTCTCCCTATCACGTAGCTGGCGATACACCTCCCGCTCATATTTCTCAACAGGCCAAAGCACCACATTTTCCCCCTTGTCCGCCGGCTTTATCAGTATGTCAGTCATCTTCTCCAATTCGCGCAAAGCATTGCGCTGTCTAAAATTAAGGTTGCCTGATTGACAATAAGTAGGGATCCTCTTTAGGTCCTCAGTAACTACTTTGGAGAAGATGTCAACTAACGAGCAGACGGACAAAGGGGGAAACCGTTTAGATTTGGGACATGTGAAAGTTGGAAACTCACCGGTGCTATTTGTGGTCCCATCATCCGCTAGATCTTTCAGATTCCTTAGAGCCTCCACCTCCTTTTGATGCAAGCACTATTCTCTGTCTCTTCTTCTTAGTAAATCTCTAATTGATGTCAACCGGTTTGTAAGGAATATTACTATAAAAAACCATTTTTTTAATGACAATCAAGAGACAACCCAGCAGGATGTCTCCTATAAACCAGTTACCACCAATCACTACAGAGCACTTGATTTTTCCACTCAGAAAACAATCTTGAATCTAGAGGATGATGATCCAGCATCTGTGGAACAAAGGAGGGTGGGCGACACCGTGGAATTTGTAACCAAAAATCCATATTTCTACCCTGTTGAGTCAAGATCCCCCTGTATGGATCGGTTTCAGCAGGCAGTAGAATACGATCTAAAAACGCTTCATACACAAATTAAATCAAATGTCAACAAAAATTATCACCTTCCTTTTAGGTGGCGAAAAAAAGCAAAAGTGTAATATTCAGACCATCAGATAAAGAAGGTAAAGTAGTCGCCCTCAACTCCACCGATTACTGTATCCAGATGGAATCAATGTTGAGTGATCGGACAGCTTATATTAAGCTATCAGCTAACCCCATGACTAAAATTGCTAATAAAACCAAAAAAATTATTGATGAGGGATTTTTGAGTGGTTTCTTCTCTAAAAAATTGTCTGATTATTTAACAATTGATAACCCGATCATCCCTATAATGCACGGTCTAAGGGATTTCCCCACCACCTATGCGTCCAATTATTAATGGCATCGGTTCACCCATAGAGGCACTGGGTGAATGGATTGACCACTTGTTGCAACCATTGGTGACACGCACTCCCGATTTCCTAAAAGACACTGGGGATCTTATTAATCAACTTTCTGGTCTTGTGTGGGAGAATCATTTCTGGTGGATAGGATGCGACGTAGTGTCATTATACACATCAATCCCTGCCAACATAGCAGCAAATGCCCTGCGTTATCATATGGACAAATACAGCACTTACTCCATAGATCTGCAGGAATATATCATTAATATCGTTTTACACTTAATGAGTAACAATTTTTTCATGTTTAACTCTTCATATTACCTGCAGGCATGTGGAGTTTCCATGGGTGCAAAATACTCTCCCACAGTAGCAAATCTAGTCATGTCATATTGGGAAGAAATGTACTTATTTAATGCAGAAAATTCCTTTGCAGCACATATTAATCGCTACTTTAGATTTATAGATGACCAGCTAATTGTCTAGCAAGGCCCTGAGGTTTATATGGGAACCTTTTTAGATGATCTAAATACCAATATATTTAATCTAAATTTTACAATTTGCCATAACAAAAACACTATGAATTTTCTAGACATTAATTTGACAGGTAAACCGGGCAGTATAATCAGCACGAGCCTATATAGAAAAGCGACGTCCGGTAATACTATTTTACACGCAAAAAGCTGTCATCCAGCCCACACCATTAAAGCAATACCAGTGGGAGAATTAACAAGAGCATTGAGGAACTGCAGTGACTCAATCTCATTTGAAGGAGAATCTGCAAATACTCACTTGCGTCTATCACAGAGAGGTTATTCCTCTCACTTACTGGACCGTGCCCAATTCCTAGTCAAACAAAAGAATAGAGATCAATTACTAAGCCATTATGACAATTCTGAACTTGCTAATTTGTCAATATCTAAAAAGAAATGTTCATTGAACCACATATGCATCATTGCTATAGAGTATAATCCACACTTTAAGAAGATTTCACATATTATCCAACGAAATTTACCTATATTATTTGAGGATCCTATACTGTCCAAAATTTTGGAATCAGGATGTAATATGACTTCTTTTGAGCGTTTTTCCAGCAGTTCCAGCTTACAAGTGCACAAAAAACAGTCTTCAAAACGCTAAGAAAAACCGCCAGAAAACCGCCGATAAAACGCTGTACAAACGCTATAAAACCGCTCAAAAAACGCTCAAAAAACGATGGACACTGCTGAGGTCAGAAAACTCAGTTTCTGCAATTCTCAACCGGTTTTCTGACGGTCTGCAAAGATGCAGAACCGTCCAGTGGGCACATACCCTAATACTCAGTCCATGAGAGTATACAGCATTGAGAAGTTAACTCTTTCATGCTGGGGAGGGGATCCACAAAGGTTACTGCTTACTAGAGAAAGCCTATTGGATCTTTAGACTAGGCACAAGACATCCTGCAGGTCTCAACCTGAGAAGGGACATCATGTTTCATTATTAATACAATAATTTAGGGGAGAAAAAAAAAGGAAAAAAACATTTTTTTTCCCCATCTTATTCATTATACCAAGCAGACACTTTCATCCTGTTTCTTTTGACAACATTCGGTCATTCTTTGATATCCTCATTTATATACACTTAATCACAGGAATTTATTTCATATTATATTGTCTTAATAATGATTACACTTATTTTCCTGTGATTTCTTTGAATGGGTTTCTGCTATCTCAATAAAGTTATGGACTACATGATATATAAAAAATGTTTTTTCATCACTTTCACTGTTTATCTAATTGATTTTATGCATTGTTATTTTGTTCATCTATTTTACTTATGTTGGTATACACATTATGATAAATCCTTTTTATTGTTTTTCTCAGTATTGTATATGTATTTCCTAAATCAAATTCTGCATTCCAACCAGCTATGTGAACCCTGACACTGATTATTTACTAATTAAATGATATCATGCAGCTTTGTCTTTATGTCTCATATGCTGCCTCTATTTAAATCTTGTCAGTGTTCACATTGTCAGGCTTGAAAAAGGACCTTGGTCCGAAACATGTCGCCTTGCGATGCTCTCTGTATATTTAATATCCATGCATTATGAGCACTAACACCGGCTGTACTGACAACTGGAAAATTATTTGATTAATAAATCTTCATTTGACCACTATTCATCGGGAGCTGAACCATCACTTTCTTCTTCACATTTCTACGTGCGCTGCCAGGACACAGGTCCGTGCATACCGAACATACGAGAGGTGAGCTGATTGCCTTTAACTTTATCCTTTTTTAAGGCCTTGGGTTTAATTTATGATGAACCCGACTCTGTGGATCAAGCTGGGAAGACCCTGTTGGCCCTGTCTCAGGGTCAGGAGGCGGTGGAATTGTATTGTCAGAAATTCAGGTATGGTCTGTGCTGACTAAATGGAATGATGATGCTTTGGCAGCGCTTTTTAGAAAGGGTCTTTCTGATGCTGTTAAGGATGTTATGGTGGGGTTTCCTATGCCTGCGGGTTTGAACGATTCTATGTCTCTGGCCATTCAGATTGATCGGCGTCTGCGAGAGCACCGAGCAACTCAATCGGGATTGTCATCCTCAGAGCTGATTCCTGAGCCGATGCAGTGTGATAGGATTCTATCTCGCACTGATCGACAAGGACTTAGACGCCGTAATAAGTTGTGATTTTACTGTGGTGATGCTTCTCATGTCATCTCTGTTTGTCCCAAGCGGGCACATAGGATTGCTGGTTCCTTTACCATCAGTAATATACTAATTAAGTTCTTATTATCTGTGTCTCTGATTTGTTCCTTAATTAATAGCATGAATTACTGGCATCTAACCTCAGAGTACAGGTGCAAGCAGAAAAAATTATATACTAATGAGAATAAGGAGATATCCACTGCAACACTGACACTAAATATGCACATTTGATGAGTGCAATGAGCGGCCGAGCTGCACAGCTAATACAAGTATAATGTAGAGATGGGCGAGTCCGAAAAGACTCGGAATCGCAAGACCCCAACGAGTCCGAGTCAAGGACTCGGGACTCGTTGCGAGTCCAGCGAGTCCAATGTTAATGAATAGGGACCCGAGTAATAGCGAATAATGACATTTACAACTCGCTGATGTGTCTCTGAAAGTGTGCGAGTCCAAACTCGCTGGTTTTTCTCTTATTTTGAGGCTTGTAGCCGATGATGCGAGGGAAGGGATTCTCCAGCACACACCATGGTTTAAGGAAACAGGAAGCGAGTCGCGCTGACAGGCGCACACACAGAGCGATCCATTCATCAGTGCAATCATGGCAGCAGGACGTGGCATGGTGAACACGCTGCGTCTTATTGCACTTGTGGAGGCTCGTCCATTTCTATGGCTCCCTACAGATCCTGAGTATGGGGATACGACCCTAATTAATACAGCCTGGAGAGAGATCGCCCAAGAGATGTTCCCTGCGTTCCATCGGAGTGACCATGAGGAACAGAGCAATCTAAGTAAGTTAAATGAGTTTACACGTTATATATTGCATTTACTGTATATATACTCGTGTATAAGCCGACCCGTGTATAAGCCGACCCCCCTATTTTTGCCCCGAAAAACTATGAAAACATATTCACCGCCATCCTGGTATACAGCGGCTATCACTGGTAGACAGCCCCCCAGCAGAGTATACACCTTCCCCTGCAGAGTATACAGGCCCCCAGCTGGGTATACATGCCCCCATATTGTGGTATACAGGCAGGGGCTGACTGGCCCAATTGCCACGGGTCATGCGGCTGCAGGAGCATGAATAATCCGCATGTCCCTGAAGCAGCAGGCGGAAACGGAAGCTCCTGGCCGCGCGATGACGTCATCAGCACGCGGCTGCGTCCGGGAGTGAGCGTCTGTGAGTGGCGTGCGGCTGCGACTGTTAGCGAGCGGCTGTGAGGAGCGCGAGGCTGCGGCTGGGAGCGAGCCATAGGATAATGCGGGAGCTGCGGTGACTGTGAGGCGGCCGCCAGTCATCACCCCCCCCCCCACACCCCGTCCTCACCTGTGTCGGGCCAGTGAGGGAGGGTTGCGACCCAAACTGTAGGGTGCCAGTCAGTCCCTGTATACAGGGCCCTCAGTGTGTGTACAGGCCCCCCCAGCAGTGGGTATACAGGGCCCCCAGCAGTGGGTAGACAGTGGCCCAGTGGGTTTACAGGGCCCCCAGCAGTGGGAATACAGGGCCCCCATAGCAGGGTATACAGGACCCTGAATGTGTTATCATGCTCCACCGCATAGTTGCCTATATTTGGATGGGGTCACAACAGTACAATGAGTTTAATGTCTGATCCTCCTGGCTCTTTCGGCCAAGGGGTTGGGTGTATATAAATACCACTAATGACCAGAGTCTGGTGCCCGCACTATTACATTCTCTATGCGTTGACATGTGTCCTGCCTCATTTGTGATTGTGGCCACGTGAGCTCAATGTCCGTAATGCTGTTGATGATGTTCCACACTGTCGTGTCACTGTGCCTTGTATACACATTACACACACAAAATGAATAAAATGTTATTGTTGATTTGTACACATACTTTTGTTGTTTCAAATATTACACATCTCTAAAGCCGGTTTCAAATCATTTCACAGTTGACCATCTTAAAAAACGGTGGAGGAGCTGCCGGGACCAGCATAAGAAGCAGTACCGGCAGTACTCTGAGAGACAACCGGGAGCCGCTCCATTGCTCAACCACTACCATTTTTATGACCGGCTGTCCTTCCTTCACCCGGTGGCCCGTATGCCAAGGTATGTGTCTGCAGCACTGTTGTGTACATTTAGTATTATTTATTAATATATACATTAGGTTCCATTTCGGGTCTGTGGGTAGCAGAGTATACACGTGGCTCTGTGGGTAGCAGAGTATACAGGCGGGTCTGTGGGTAGCAGAGTATACAGGCGGGTCTGAGGTAGCAGAGTATACAGGCGTCTCTGTGGGTAGCAGAGTATACAGGCGGGTCTGTGGGTAGCAGAGTATACAGGCGGGTCTGAGGTAGCAGAGTATACAGGCGGGTCTGAGGTAGCAGAGTATACAGGCGGGTCTGAGGTAGCAGAGTATACAGGCGGGTCTGTGGGTAGCAGAGTATACAGGCGGGTCTGAGGTAGCAGAGTATACAGGCGTCTCTGTGGGTAGCAGAGTATACAGGCGGGTCTGTGGGTAGCAGAGTATACAGGCGGGTCTGAGGTAGCAGAGTATACAGGCGGGTCTGTGGGTAGCAGAGTATACAGGCGGGTCTGAGGTAGCAGAGTATACAGGCGTCTCTGTGGGTAGCAGAGTATACAGGCGGGTCTGTGGGTAGCAGAGTATACAGGCGGGTCTGAGGTAGCAGAGTATACAGGTGGGTCTGAGGTAGCAGAGTATACAGGCGGGTCTGAGGTAGCAGAGTATACAGGCGGGTCTGAGGTAGCAGAGTATACAGGCGGGTCTGTGGGTAGCAGAGTATACAGGCGGGTCTGAGGTAGCAGAGTATACAGGCGGGTCTGAGGTAGCAGAGTATACAGGCGGGTCTGAGGTAGCAGAGTATACAGGCGGGTCTGAGGTAGCAGAGTATACAGGCGGGTCTGTGGGTAGCAGAGTATACAGGCGGGTCTGAGGTAGCAGAGTATACAGGCGTCTCTGTGGGTAGCAGAGTATACAGGCGGGTCTGTGGGTAGCAGAGTATACAGGCGGGTCTGAGGTAGCAGAGTATACAGGCGGGTCTGTGGGTAGCAGAGTATACAGGCGGGTCTGAGGTAGCAGAGTATACAGGCGTCTCTGTGGGTAGCAGAGTATACAGGCGGGTCTGTGGGTAGCAGAGTATACAGGCGGGTCTGAGGTAGCAGAGTATACAGGCGGGTCTGAGGTAGCAGAGTATACAGGCGGGTCTGTGGGTAGCAGAGTATACAGGCGGGTCTGAGGTAGCAGAGTATACAGGCGGGTCTGTGGGTAGCAGAGTATACAGGCGGGTCTGTGGGTAGCAGAGTATACAGGCGGGTCTGAGGTAGCAGAGTATACAGGCGGGTCTGAGGTAGCAGAGTATAAAGACGGCTCTGTGGGTAGCAGAGTATATAGGTGATGAGAATAGGGTTAATAGATGGTGCTACAGTGTTGGGGCGTGCTAGAGGGAGCAGAGATCCGATTACTGCCATAATTTCTGACCTTATTAAAGATAGCGGCCGCAGCTAAATGACATCATGGCAAAGGTAAACATGGGGTGTGGTTAGCTGCAGGAGGTTAGTGAGAGGTGTGGGTTGTTTGGCAGAGGGCGTGGTGTGGGCGTGGTGAGCGCAGCTCCAGCGTCAGATACGCTGCGAGCGCGGAACCGCGGCACATCTCCAGGAGCAGAGGACGTGTCCGGTACGTCCGTAGCCCCCGGCCTCCCCGTTGTCCGCACACACAGCCCCGCTGTGACCTCTGCAGTGTCACAGGCCCCGGCGGGCGTCTGTCATCTCCTCCTGACACTGACCTCCTCCTGATTTGATTGTCTGTGTTGTCCCCCCCCGCTGTCAGCATCAGTGATCTGCTAAGACCTGTGGGTGCACAGACGGGGGAAGTACAAATGCCAGCATGCCGGGGCGGATTGGGCGCTGTGAGGGGCGCAGGTCTTGCTGTGAGCGGAGGGCGCGAGGCCGCTCGAGAAAACGCTATAGCGGCTGTGTGAGTTAAGCGTCTGCGGCTCGCGAAGGCGCATACGCGTCTCCGCTCGCAGTGACGCTAAGGAGTTTGGGATTAGGCTACAGTGCCGGAATTTCAAACTCCCGATTATATAAATAGATTATATATATATATATTGTATACCTTTCAACCCCTTCCCTGCTTTATATAGATGATATAAGCTAAACGTTTTGTGAATTAAGTATGTCAAGTAAAAAGTGAAGTCAGGGGGACTTTTTTTTTTCATGTGAACCATTGGTGTTATCGATTGTCTAGATTAGATGGGATGGGGGGGGGTGGGTGTTAATCAGGGGGTGAAAGATTATGTATTAGTATGGAATTAGCAAAGAAAGTCACGTATTCCTTTATGTTATGTACAGTTGGTTATTCTTTCATAATAATAACAAATATCTGATTAATAATACACAGATACACAGAGTCTAAAAAGCGTGCAACTTAATGTTTGACCTATGTTTTTGTTTCCAAATGCAATGCATTCACCAAATTTTTTTTTACTTTACCCACAGAGAAGCTTACTACAGAGGGCGGCGTGCTGTGAACCCTCCACCGCCAAACAGAAGGCGGCGTGGAGAACACCCACCACCACCACCACGGCCGGCGCCACCACCCACCAGCCCGCCGCCGCCGCCACCACCACCACCACCAGCATCGCCAGGGCCAGCACCACCACCGCCGCCACCAGTGGCCGGGCCAGCACCACCACCGCCGCCACCAGCGGCAGGCCCATCAACACCACCAACCGCCGTCCCCGCCACCACCACCACCACCGCCACCAGCGGCAGGGTCCGCACCACCACCACCGCCCCCACCAGCGGCAGGGCCAGCACCACCACCGCCACCACCAGCGGCAGGGCCAGCACCACCACCGCCACCACCAGCGGCAGGGCCAGCACCACCACCGCCACCACCAGCGGCAGGGCCAGCACCACCACCGCCACCACCAGCGGCAGGGCCAGCACCACCAGCGGCAGGCCCAGCTTATGGTCCCATCCCGGGGTCTGCACAATTAAGTGTGCAACAAAGTAATGCTGACTTTGCCCGCAGTATTATACCATTCATGGATAATATTCCATTTGACAGGCTACTGCGGGCAAGGTCAGCATTACAGATAGTGCTGGAAGCCTGTCAGCCAGGAAACGACCCCGGTGATGTGTTCCAGTATTTGGATGGCTGGAAAATAAACTCTACCAGGCTGGGCAGGCCCACAACACGGGACAGCCAAGTCCCACCCCACAGGGCTTTGCCTCACTGCCAGTGGCCAGCGAACAGGGACCTACCACCGTTCCCTAGACCTGTTCAGATGATCCACCCTGAAGGGTTCGGCCAGGCCATCCGTGGGGCCCTTGACCTTTTGCAGGACGGACAGCCCAGCTACCAGGACCTGTAGGGCTCCATTTATTTTTTTGGATGTAGTTACCTTAATTAAAGGTAGTATTTGTTGGAATGTCCAAACAGTGCTGCCATTTTTTTTTTTTAAACACAGTTTTAAAAACAAGCTTTGTGTCTGTCTTTTTTTCAAGGAATGAATGTGGATTTTTTTTTTTGGTTGGGCTTCAAGTCATCATAATTATTATAATTATTTATTTATATAGCGGCCATAGGTTCCATGGCGCTGTACATGAGGAAAAGGTAGAGAAGGACAAGTACAATAAACATAGACAATAAGGTCATACAGGTACAATAGTAGAGGACCCTGTACGCGTGGGCTCACATTCTACGAGGGGTGGGTGGGGATACAATAGGGTGGGGAAGGTGTCGGTCGTGGGGCGTGTAGCGGGGTCTCATGGCAGGTTGTAGGCCTGTTGGAAGAGGTGAGTCTTTATAAGTATCTTTAAGGTTCAGAGGGTAGGCGACTGACTGATGAGGTGGGGCAGGGAGTTCCATAGCATGGCGGATGACCGGGAGAAATCCTGTATGCGGTTGTGGGAAGAGGAGATGAGGGTGGACTGTAGGACAACTTCTTGGGATGAACGCAGGTTGCGTGAGGGATGGTATCGGGAGATCATGTCGGAGATGTATGGTGGGGATAGGTTGTGTAAGGCTTTGAATGTCATGGTCAGTGTTTTAAAGTGAGCTCTCTGTGGGCCGTAGGGGCCAGTGAACGGCTTGGCAGAGGGGGTATGTAGGGGAGTAGCGTGAGGACAGATGGATTAGCCGGGCAGGAGAGTTTAGTATAGATTGGAGAGTTGCAAGAGAGTTGGCAGGGAGACCTATGCGAAGGAGGTTGCAGTAGTCAAGGCGGGAGATGATGAGGGCATTTATGAGTGTTTCAGCAGTGTCAGGATTGAGGAACGACCGAATTGGTTAAATATTTTTGAGTTGGAGTCACAGGGACTTGGTTAGGGACTAGAGGTGGGGCTTGAAGGAGAGGGAGGAGTCAAGGATTACCCCGAGACAGTTGGCGTGGTGGACAGGGGAGAGAGCATCATTAGCAAGTACTTTACGGCCCGCATGGCGCATGAAGTCACCTTGGTTACTAAGTGTCAAATCATGACTCCACATACAACTGTTGCTGACAAACAGTGCCTGTGTTTGTGGGTTACTTTATGCCTCGCTATGGCAACAAGACTATGAACACACATGTGAGAGGCTGGGACGTCTACATGCTACACATCGCGTCTACGCGTTTTGTATGGAGCGTACAGTGGGACCCTTCAACAGGCTCCAGCAGGATGATAGTCCAAGCAACGCCCACGATGCAGGCATAGGATTGGTGCCTGAAAAAATTAGCCCAAGGGGCTGTTTCCCATTTTTGGTATAAATGTACGTCTAAGGGCCATACAAAGCTTCTTAGCCAGGGTGTCTCCCAAACCATGATAAGCTTGTTAGGCTGGGTGGCTCAAAAAATTAGCCCAAGGGGCTGTTTCCCATTTTTGGTATAAAAGTAGGTCTAAGGGCCATACAAAGCTTGTTAGCCAGGGTGTCTCCCAAACCATGATAAGCTTGTTAGCCTGTGTGGCTCGAAAAATTAGCCCAAGGGGCTGTTTCCCATTTTTGGTATACATGTAGGTCTAAGGGCCATACAAAGCTTGTTAGCCAGGGTGTCTCCCAAACCATGATAAGCTTGTTAGCCTGTGTGGCTCAAAAAATTAGCCCAAAGGGCTTAATAAAGTATATTTTTAAATAAAGCAGGGCGCTTGGCCCATTGCATATTATTGCTTGGACTAGGAGCATAGAAGAAGCAAGGCCAACTATGCAGTGGTAGGCTTGGTGCCTCAAAAAATTAGCCCAAAGGGCTTAATAAAGTATATTTTTAAATAAAGCAGGGCGCTTGGCCCATTGCATATTATTGCTTGGACTCGGAGCATAGAAGAAGCAAGGCCAACTATGCAGTGGTAGGCTTGGTGCCTCAAAAAATTAGCCCAAAGGGCTTAATAAAGTATATTTTTAAATAAAGCAGGGCGCTTGGCCCATTGCATATTATTGCTTGGACTAGGAGCATAGAAGAAGCAAGGCCAACTATGCAGTGGTAGGCTTGGTGCCTCAAAAAATTAGCCCAAAGGGCTTAATAAAGTATATTTTTAAATAAAGCAGGGCGCTTGGCCCATTGCATATTATTGCTTGGACTCGGAGCATAGAAGAAGCAAGGCCAACTATGCAGTCGTAGGCTTGGTGCCTCAAAAAATTAGCCCAAAGGGCTTAATAAAGTATATTTTTAAATAAAGCAGGGCGCTTGGCCCATTGCATATTATTGCTTGGACTAGGAGCATAGAAGAAGCAAGGCCAACTATGCAGTGGTAGGCTTGGTGCCTCAAAAAATTAGCCCAAAGGGCTTAATAAAGTATATTTTTAAATAAAGCAGGGCGCTTGGCCCATTGCATATTATTGCTTGGACTAGGAGCATAGAAGAAGCAAGGCCAACTATGCAGTGGTAGGCTTGGTGCCTCAAAAAATTAGCCCAAAGGGCTTAATAAAGTATATTTTTAAATAAAGCAGGGCGCTTGGCCCATTGCATATTTTTGCTTGGACTCGGAGCATAGAAGAAGCAAGGCCAACTATGCAGTGGTAGGCTTGGTGCCTCAAAAAATTAGCCCAAAGGGCTTAATAAAGTATATTTTTAAATAAAGCAGGGCGCTTGGCCCATTGCATATTATTGCTTGGACTAGGAGCATAGAAGAAGCAAGGCCAACTATGCAGTGGTAGGCTTGGTGCCTCAAAAAATTAGCCCAAAGGGCTTAATAAAGTATATTTTTAAATAAAGCAGGGCGCTTGGCCCATTGCATATTATTGCTTGGACTCGGAGCATAGAAGAAGCAAGGCCAACTATGCAGTCGTAGGCTTGGTGCCTCAAAAAATTAGCCCAAAGGGCTTAATAAAGTATATTTTTAAATAAAGCAGGGCGCTTGGCCCATTGCATATTATTGCTTGGACTAGGAGCATAGAAGAAGCAAGGCCAACTATGCAGTGGTAGGCTTGGTGCCTCAAAAAATTAGCCCAAAGGGCTTAATAAAGTATATTTTTAAATAAAGCAGGGCGCTTGGCCCATTGCATATTATTGCTTGGACTAGGAGCATAGAAGAAGCAAGGCCAACTATGCAGTGGTAGGCTTGGTGCCTCAAAAAATTAGCCCAAAGGGCTTAATAAAGTATATTTTTAAATAAAGCAGGGCGCTTGGCCCATTGCATATTATTGCTTGGACTCGGAGCATAGAAGAAGCAAGGCCAACTATGCAGTCGTAGGCTTGGTGCCTCAAAAAATTAGCCCAAAGGGCTTAATAAAGTATATTTTTAAATAAAGCAGGGCGCTTGGCCCATTGCATATTATTGCTTGGACTCGGAGCATAGAAGAAGCAAGGCCAACTATGCAGTCGTAGGCTTGGTGCCTCAAAAAATTAGCCCAAAGGGCTTAATAACGTATTTTTTTACATAAAGCAGGGCGCTTGGCCCATAGCATATTATTGCTTGGACTGGGTGCCGAATGAAATCAACAGAGCTACGGGACTTGTCATTAATTCCTGTCCAAAATGGGCATATTGTTAACAGCGCAATATCCCAATCATATAAATTATGATTAGGTTAATCTAGGATTGTGTACTGTCGTCAGGAGGGCTTAGGAACTGTGATGATATCCAATCCTTGTTGAATTTAATTAGAGTGAGCCTGTCGGCATTTTCTGTGGTGAGGCGGGACCTTCTATCAGTGACTATACCCCCAGCGGCACTGAAAACACGCTCTGATGTCACACTAGCAGCTGGGCATGCCAGCACCTCCAAGGCATACAATGACAGCTCAGTCCAAGTGTGCAGCTTGGAAACCCAGTAATTAAAGGGTACAGAAGGGTCGGTTAGGAAGCTGGTACTGTCACTGAGATACTGCTGCACCATGTTGGACAATTGTTGTCTCCTACTCAAGGTCACCGTAGTCAAATTACGTTCTTGATCGGAAGGTCTGTTGAACATCGCCCAGTTGGCGGACATCTTACCCCCACCTCTTCTTGTCATTGATGGCGTTTGTGTCCCAACCAAAGGCTGCTGTTGGAAAGAGCTGGTTCTTCGATGTATAGCGGATTCAGACGGTGATATTGCCAGCAAAATATCAAGAAGAACCCTCTTTACATGATCCATCGTTAAGCCCCTGGATGAGTGCGACAGCAGCGACTGAAATTTGTCTTTGTACCGTGGGTCCAAAAACGTTGACAACCAGTAGAGGTCGCTGTCATAGATGTGTATGACGCGTGGATCTTTGGAGACACATTGACACATTACTTCAGCCATGTGTGCTAAGCTGCAAAGACTCATCTCCTCGGTTACAACAGAATGAAGATCACTACGCGTCGTGGCCTCTAAATCGGTGTCCGCCTCCTCCTCTTCAGCCCACCCATGCTGTACCGACATAAACGTAGGGTTGGGAGTCCCATCAGGGTTCACATCAGTACCAGAAAAAATAAATCTTCTTCATCATCACCCTCATCAACATCTTCCTGAACCAATGTAGCCTGCTGATATTGGCTAGGGTGGCTAGGATCAGCGATGTTCAATTCTGGCTCCATAGCCATCCGCTGTGCTCTCAAAGCATCTGTTTTGAGATTCAATAGGGATTCTTGGAGCAGGCAGAGCATGGGGATGGTGAGACTTATAATCGACTGATCCCCACTGACGAGTTTGGTACAGTATTCGAAGTTATCCAGCAACTCGCAAAGGTCAGCGATCCAGACCCACTCGAAAGTACCGATGTGTGTGGTATGACTTCCAGGTTGACGGGCATGTTGCAGCTGAAATTCCGCTATTGCCTTCTGCTGCTCATTAAACCTTGCCAGCAAATGGAAGGTGGAGTTCCATCGCGTAGGCATGTCGCAAATTAGCCTGTGTTTCGGCAAGTTAAATTGGATTTGAAGGGCAGAAAGACTTGCAGCTGCTGTGGACGAATGTCTAAAGTGGGCGCAAATTCGCCTCACCTTATCCAGTAGCTCAGATAACTCTGGGTATATTTTGAGGAATTTCTGAACTACCAGGTTCAGGACATGCGCCATGCAAGGCACATGTACAAGTTTACCGTGCTTTATTGCCGCCCCAAGGTTTGCACCATTATCGCTCACAACTAGACCTGGTTGTAGTTCCAGTGGGGCCAGCCACTCATCGGTCTGTTGCTTGAGACCTTTCCACAACTCTGTTGCAGTGTGACGTGTGTCACCTAGGCAGATAAGCTTCAGAAGAGCCTGTTGTCGCCTTGCAGAAGCAGTACTGCAAAGCTCCCAACTCGGACGTGATGGTGCTTGAGGCTCAGCAGTGGACAAGGAAGTGGCAGAAGCAGATTGGGCACTGGACATATATGAGGAGGCAGACACCCGGAATGATGTTGGGCCCGCTATTCGTGGAGTTGGAAGTATGTCAGATGGTACAGTTTTAGAAGTTGGGACACTCTCCACCAGGTTGATCCAGTGAGCCGTTAGTGAAATGTATCTGCCCTGTCCACAACTAGTTGTCCACGTGTCCGTAGTTAGGTGGACTTTGGCGGTGACAGCATTTGTTAAAGCACGTTTTAAGTTGTTAACCACGTGCTGGTGTAAGGCGGGAACGGCACTACGTGAGAAAAAGTACCGGCTGGGTACAGAGTATCGTGGTGCTGCCTCAGCCATCAACTCCCGAAAAGACTCTGTACCCACAAGCCTAAACGGCAGCATTTCCACAGCTAACAACTTGGCTATTTTCGCTGTCACTTTTTGGGAATATGGGTGTGTCGGTTGGAACTTCCGCTGTCTTTCATACAGCTGTGGCACAGACAACTGCACGTTTGGACCAGACTGACAAGAGGATTGACTACTGTCATGTCTGTCTTGTAAAGCACCTTGGGAGGAGTACGCTTGAGCAGGAGCTGAAGCCGGAACACTTGCTGGTGAAGGATGTATCTGAGGTGGCCTGGAAGTGTTTGGATCAGAAGGCACTGATTTTGAACCCTGATAGGGTGCCCACTGAATTGGGTGCTTAAGAGACATATGCTTGCGCATACTGCTGGTGCTCTGGTTTCCTTTTACCGTGCCTCTGCTAAGCCTTGCCTGGCACATCTTACAGATAACCATATTTGGTAATGTTGGGCTATCCTTAAAAAATTTCCACACACTGGCTGTTCGTCCTTTATTTTTAATTGGAGGAAGAGGAGGATGACTCTGTTCAACACCAACTGTGGACACATTTGGGCAACTGTGTTTGCAGTTTGTGCAACAGTTGGCACAGTTTGTGCCACAGTTGACGCTATTTGGGCAACTGTTCTCACAGTTTGTGTTCTGGAGACAGTACGCCTTTGTGATTTTGCCAGTGGTACATAGCCACTTTCGTCCTCCTGGCTGCTCTCTTGGCTATGCAATTCAGCAATCCAGGTAGGATCTGTGGTGTCATCATCCACCCCTTCCAGTTCAAAGGATTCTGGATAAACTGACTGAGCAGGCTGGCCAGATGAGATGTGTGTCTCATCATCCTCATCATCATCCACCTCCTGAGATACTGTTTGCATTTCGTGAAAGTGTCTTTCCTCAGGACGCGCTACTTCCAAACTTTGGCCATGAGTAGACATTTCGTCTACTTCAAGTATCTCGTCAGGCAGTGACAAAGAAACCCCTTGATAAGAACCGAATAAGTCATCCGAGTGACCAAGGTCCATATTCAAATTTTCCTCTGGCTGCCGATGGGTTGAGGCAATATGACGACTTTGAGGATTGGATGGCGCTGCATTGTCTGTAGCGACACTAGAATGTCTTGCCACGGATGATTGCGTACTGCAAGAACCAGTGGTCGAGGGCGTCTGAGCCATCCAAGATGTTATCTTGTCATGCTCATCCGGCCTCAACACACGTTTTCTTTGAGTACTGGGATTTCTAGGTAGAAAAAAGGACGTTCTATCAATCCTAGGCTGTGTACTTGTACCAGTGCCTTCTTGGGCAAGACTGCTGCGGCCACGAGCTCGTCCCTGTCCCTTTGCAACATCCTTTTTGGTAATTGTTTTTTTTTGAGACATTGTAGATGAATGCACAGTCACCAAGTTGGAGTTAGGTGTTGCTGTATGCGTCACTTGCTGGCGGGGTAAGTGTGCGCGCGCACACTTGGCAGTGAAGCCGCACACTACACTCCCTAAAAAAATTGGTTTGAAGTGCGCACAGCCACCGAGATGTGGTTAGGTTAGCTGAATGCGTCACTTGCTGGCGGGGTAAGTGTGCGCTCTCACACTTGGCAGTGAAGCCGCACACTACACTCCCTAAAAAAATTAGTTTCAAGTGCGCACAGCCACCGAGATGTGGTTAGGTTAGCTGAATGCGTCACTTGCTGGCGGGGTAATGTGCGCTGTCACACTTGGCAGTGAAGCCGCACACTACACTCCCTAAAAAAATTAGTTTCAAGTGCGCACAGCCACCGAGATGTGGTTAGGTTAGCTGAATGCGTCACTTGCTGGCGGGGTAAGTGTGCGCTCTCACACTTGGCAGTGAAACCGCACACTACACTCCCTAAAAAAATTGGTTTGAAGTGCGCACAGCCACCGAGATGTGGTTAGGTTAGCTGAATGCGTCACTTGCTGGCGGGGTAAGTGTGCGCTGTCACACTTGGCAGTGAAGCCGCACACTACACTCCCTAAAAAAATTAGTTTCAAGTGCGCACAGCCACCGAGATGTGGTTAGGTTAGCTGAATGCGTCACTTGCTGGCGGGGTAAGTGTGCGCTCTCACACTTGGCAGTGAAACCGCACACTACACTCCCTAAAAAAATTGGTTTGAAGTGCGCACAGCCACCGAGATGTGGTTAGGTTAGCTGAATGCGTCACTTGCTGGCGGGGTAAGTGTGTGCTGTCACACTTGGCAGTGAAGCCGCACACTACACTCCCTAAAAAAATTAGTTTCAAGTGCGCACAGCCACCGAGATGTGGTTAGGTTAGCTGAATGCGTCACTTGCTGGCGGGGTAAGTGTGCGCTGTCACACTTGGCAGTGAAGCCGCACACTACACTCCCTAAAAAAATTAGTTTCAAGTGCGCACAGCCACCGAGATGTGGTTAGGTTAGCTGAATGCGTCACTTGCTGGCGGGGTAAGTGTGCGCTGTCACACTTGGCAGTGAAGCCGCACACTACACTCCCTAAAAAAATTAGTTTCAAGTGCGCACAGCCACCGAGATGTGGTTAGGTTAGCTGAATGTGTCACTTGCTGGCGGGGTAAGTGTGCGCTCTCACACTTGGCAGTGAAACCGCACACTACACTCCCTAAAAAAATTGGTTTGAAGTGCGCACAGCCACCGAGATGTGGTTAGGTTAGCTGAATGCGTCACTTGCTGGCGGGGTAAGTGTGCGCTCTCACACTTGGCAGTGAAGCCGCACACTACACTCCCTAAAAAAATTAGTTTCAAGTGCGCACAGCCACCGAGATGTGGTTAGGTTAGCTGAATGCGTCACTTGCTGGCGGGGTAAGTGTGCGCTGTCACACTTGGCAGTGAAGCCGCACACTACACTCCCTAAAAAAATTAGTTTCAAGTGCGCACAGCCACCGAGATGTGGTTAGGTTAGCTGAATGCGTCACTTGCTGGCGGGGTAAGTGTGCGCTCTCACAACTTGGCAGTGAAACCGCACACTACACTCCCTAAAAAAATTGGTTTGAAGTGCGCACAGCCACCGAGATGTGGTTAGGTTAGCTGAATGCGTCACTTGCTGGCGGGGTAAGTGTGCGCTGTCACACTTGGCAGTGAAGCCGCACACTACACTCCCTAAAAAAATTAGTTTCAAGTGCGCACAGCCACCGAGATGTGGTTAGGTTAGCTGAATGCGTCACTTGCTGGCGGGGTAAGTGTGCGCTGTCACACTTGGCAGTGAAGCCGCACACTACACTCCCTAAAAAAATTAGTTTCAAGTGCGCACAGCCACCGAGATGTGGTTAGGTTAGCTGAATGCGTCACTTGCTGGCGGGGTAAGTGTGCGCTGTCACACTTGGCAGTGAAGCCGCACACTACACTCCCTAAAAAAATTAGTTTCAAGTGCGCACAGCCACCGAGATGTGGTTAGGTTAGCTGAATGCGTCACTTGCTGGCGGGGTAAGTGTGCGCTCTCACACTTGGCAGTGAAACCGCACACTACACTCCCTAAAAAAAATTGGTTTGAAGTGCGCACAGCCACCGAGATGTGGTTAGGTTAGCTGAATGCGTCACTTGCTGGCGGGGTAAGTGTGCGCTGTCACACTTGGCAGTGAAGCCGCACACTACACTCCCTAAAAAAATTAGTTTCAAGTGCGCACAGCCACCGAGATGTGGTTAGGTTAGCTGAATGCGTCACTTGCTGGCGGGGTAAGTGTGCGCACTCACACTTGGCAGTGAAGCCGCACACTACACTCCCTAAGGTGGAGTACGTGCTAGCAGCAATGCACTGGTCTGCCACAGAAAAAATAACGCTCTATGGCTTATTAGGAACAAAAATCGATCTGGTGCAAAAACAAAAATGAAACAGCACCTCAGCTAAGCCTCTGACTGCAGCTGTTAGCAAAGCTGAGTGAGTAAGCTAAGCTATGAGGTCCGTCCTGTGTGCACTAAGGCTTCTCCTTCCTTCCCTCCCTGCCTGCCTGCCTACACAGCACTACTCCGTCCTCCTCCTAGCTCTCAGAAGAGCTTTTTGGGTTAATATAAGGAATCTTCCCTACACTGACAATCCCTGATCTGCTCCAGCATATATCTCTCTCTCCCTATACTAGGTCAGATCGTCTCAGGAATGTGCCCAAAATGGCGGGGACAAGCCTTATATACTGCCTTGCCTGTCATAGATGACATAGGCATGACGATGGACAGCAGCCAATCATAGTCCTGACACAACCAACTTTGCTATGCCATTACTGACTATGATTGGCTATCTTCACAAGTTTTCTGACCTAACACGCACGCTGTGCTGACTCGCAACATAACAGATTCTGTATTCCACAGTCCGAATCCCGAATACAGTATACAGGACTCGGATTCGTAGACTCGTAGGACTCGGAATCGTAGACTCGCTCAGACTCGCTGCTGACAGCGGGTATCTGTGACGAGTCAAGCTTATTGCCATTGAATTCCATTGGACTCGTCACTGTGCGAGTCCAAGCTGGGAGATTCGCCGAGTAACGAGTCCTGCGAGTACCTTCAGAATCGCCGAGTCCCGAGTCCTAGCGAGTAGACTCGCCCATCCCTAGTATAATGATAAAATGTATTATAGCAATCACTGCCCTGGCATATAATGCAAATAGGAAGACTTAGCTTCAGCAGTGGCCACTGTGGAGTGCCTGGTGCTATAATATATTTTATCATTATACTTGTATTAGCTGTGCAGCTCGGCCGCTCATTGCACTCATCAAATGTGCATATTTAGTGTCAGTGTTGCAGCGGATATCTCCTTATTCTGATTTGCTCCTTGTTGTCATTTTCTGTTACGACATTTGTGGATTCAGGTGCCGCCTTAAATTTGATGGATTTTGAGTTTGCTAGTCATTGTGGCTTCTCTATGCAGCCATTGCAGGACCCTATTCCTTTAAGAGGCATCGACGCTACACCTCTTGCGCAGAACAAACCTCAGTTATGGACACAGTTGACAATGCGCATGGCACCAGCTCATCAGGAGGTTTGTCGATTTCTGGTTTTGCATAACCTGCATGATACGGTGGTGCTGGGTTTTCCGTGGTTACAGGTGCATAATCCTGTTTTGGATTGGAAGTCTATGTCCGTAACTAGCTGGGATTGTAAGGGGTACATGATGACATTTCCTTGATGTCTATATCATCTCCGCCCCAGGAGATTCCGGAGTTTCTGTCTGATTTTAAGTATGTTTTTGCTGAGCCCAAGTGCAGTTTTCTTCCGCCACATCGGGCGTGCGATTGTGCACTTGATTTGGTGCCAAGCTGTAAGTTTCCGAAGGGTCGACTTTTCAACTTGTCTGTGCCTAAACATGCTGCCATGCAAAGTTATATTAAGGATTCTTTGGAGAAGGGCCATATTTGCCCTTCCTCTTTGCTGTTGGGGGCGGGGTTCTTTTTTGTTGCCAAGAAATATGGTTCCCTGAGACCCTGTATTGATTATCGCCTCTTGAATAAGATCACGGTCAAGTTTCAGTACCCTCTACCTTTGATTTCTGCCTTGTTTTCTAGGGTTAAGGTGGCATGTTGGTTTACTAAAATTGACCTTAGGGGGGCCTACAATCTGGTTCATATCAAGCAGGGATTTTGAATGGAAAATGGCGTTTAATATGCCTGAAGGCCATTTTGAATACCTCGTGATGCCTTTTGGGTTGGCTAATGCTCGTTCCGTTTTTCATTCCTTTATGCATGACGTAAATAGGGAGTTGACTGACAAGTTCTTGATTGTATATTTGGATGATATCCTAATTTTTTTCTGATGATTGGGATTCTCATGTGGATCAGGTCAGGTCGGTTGTTCAGATTCTGCGTGACTATGCTTTGTATGTTAAGGGGTCTAAGTGTTGCTTTGGTGTCCAGAAGGTTTCTTTTTTGGGCTTCATTTTGTCTCCTTCTTCTATTGAGATGGATCCTGTTGAGGTTCAGACTATTCATGATTGGGTTCAGCCCACGTCCATGAAGGGTCTTCAGAAATTTTTGGGCTTTGCTATTTTTTATCGTTGGTTCATTGCCAATTTTTCCAGCGTGGTGAAGCCGTTGACTGATTTAACTAAGAAGAGTGCTGATGTGGAGCATTGGTCTCCTGTGGCCATTTTTGTCTTTCAGGAGCTTAAAAGACGGTTTACCTCTGCTCTAGTGATGCACAAACCGGATGTTTCCCTTCCGTTTCAGGTGGAAATTCATGCTTTTGAGATTGGTGCAGGGGTCGTCTTGTCTCAGCGAGATCCTGTTGGTTCCGCGATGCACCCTTGTGCCTTCTTTTCCCGTAAATTTTCGCAGGCGGAACGCAATTATGATGTCGGCAATTGGGAGTTGCTGGCCATGAAGTTAGCATTTGAGGAGTGGTGTCATTGGCTGGAGGGGGCTAAACATCGTGTGTGTGACGACCATCTGCTGTGAGGCTGAGCAGCGGGTAAGGCAGCACCCCGAGAAACCCCGAGACCCTTAACCCCTATACAGGGATCTGGAGTTACAGCGGAGCCCAGTGGGTAGCTGCCTATATGAGCAACCGAGCAGGAAGGTCGCCAGGGGAAAAACTCAAGACCCGAAAAACGAAGTCAGAAGTCCGAGTCAAAACCGAGAGGGCAGCGAAGGTACAAAATCGTCAGGCAGTAGCAGAGTCGAAAATCCAGGCAAGGGTCAAGGGCAAATCCAAGAGGGCAGCTGAGGTACAAAATCGACAGGAAGAAGCAGAGTCAGAAATCCAGGCCAAGGTCAGAGACAAAACTACACACACACTATATCACTGGGAAACCAAAACTATATCTGGCGGCCTGCAAGACAGGCTCCAATGTATTTGAAGGGCACGGTTACCTCCCATAGGCTGGAGCTCACAGCCTGATGACCTCAGAACCAGGCCAGATGGAGATGCACGACTGGCTCCACCCACCCCACCTCTGACAGAAGAACGCAGGCTGCGCCTAACGGACACCTCTGCAGGGCCCACTCCTCTGCGACCAACACCACCCAGAGGGGAAACACAGCGGCGCTCAGCGACAGAGGCAGACGTCGCGGAAGCGGTTCCATATGAGGACAAGGCCCTCCTATCACCGGCGCCACCAGCCGAAGGAATCCGGCTCCTCCCAGCGGCCGAGGCAGGAACACCGGCCACCGAGTCCAATGGCGATGTGACAGTGTGGTTGTCTTGACTGATCACAAGAATCTGATTTATCTAGAGTCTGCCAAGAGGCTGACTCCTAGGTAGGCTCGGTGGTCCTTGTTTTTTGCTCGTTTTGATTTTGTGGTTTCCTATCTTCCTGGTTCTAAGAATGTTAAGGCAGATGCTCTCTCTCGCAATTTTTTGCCTGATTCTCCTGAATCTCCGGAGCCGGTTAGCATTCTGAAGGAGGGGGTTGTTCTTTCCACTGTTTCCGACGATTTACGGCTTGTTTTTTAGGAATTTCAGGTGGATAAGCGTGAGCGCTGCCCTGTGGTGAAATTGTTTGTTCCTGCCCCGTGGACAACTAACGTGATTTAGGAGGTTCATTGTTCTGTGTTGGCTGGTCATCCTGACATCTTTGGTACCTGTGATTTGGTTAGCCGATCTTTTTGATGGCCCTCTTTGTCCCGGGATGTGCGTTCCTTTGTGCAGGCCTGTGGGACTTGTGCGGGAGCCAAGACTTGTAGTGCCCGTCCTAGTGGGTTGCTTTTGCCCTTACCTTACCTGAGCAACCGTGGATGCATATTTCTATGGATTTTGTTTTGGACCTTCCTGTTTCCCAGGGGATGACGGTTAATCCATTCCCGCCTTGACTATTGCAATTCTCTATTAAGCGGCCTCCCCCTCACCAGACTTTCTCCTCTCCAGTCCATCCTTAATGCAGCAGCCAGGATCACCCATCTGGCCAATCGTTACTCAGATGCCTCTGCTCTGTGCCAGTCATTGCACTGGCTGCCCGTATACTACAGGATCAAATTCAAATTGCTTCTTCTCACCCATAAAGCTCTTCACAGTGCAGCACCCCTACCTCTCCTCCCTCATCTCTGTCTATCACCCCACCCGTTCTCTACGTTCCTCAAATGACCTTCGACTGACATCTGTACTAATCCGATCCTCCCACTCCCGGCTCCAAGACTTCTCCAGAGATGCACCAAAACTCTGGAATGCTTTACCCCAAGAAATCAGGACTATCCACAACTTGCATGGCTTCAGACGATCCCTAAAAACGCATCTTTTTAAGGCGGCCTATCATACTCCCTAATAGAAGTCCTTTGTACTTTAGACAGTGAATGGGCTATCCCTTTGGACATTATTCTTCTATAAACTCCACCAAACCAAAAAAGGTCTACACAGATTGTATAATGACCATCCATGTAAGCTTAGTTCTATGCCCCATTTCCTCAAGATGCCTGGACCATCAGTGCAATAAGCCCCTGTACCTTGTGCAACTCCTATCCCGTCGTAGATTGTAAGCTCTTTTGAGCAGGGTCACCTTCATTTCTTGCTTTATTTATTGTATTTTCTTTTTTACATTGAATCTATGCCTATTGTTTTGTATCCAATTATTGTACTGTATTCATTCTCTACTGTAATTACTTACTGTATTATATTTTCTGTACTCTAACCCTACATTGTAAAGCGCTGCGGAATATGTTGGCGCTATATAAATAAAGCTTTATTATTATTATTATTAGTATTATTATTATCTGGGTTGTTTGTGACCGGTTTTCTAAAATGGTTCATTTCGTTCCTTTGGCTAAAATTACCTTCTTCTTCGGACTTGGTTCCGTTGTTTTTTTCAGCATGTTGTTCGTTTGCATGGAATTCCGGAAAATATTGTGTCTGACAGGGGTGTCCAGTTTGTTTCTCGGTATTGGAAGTCCTTCTGTTCTAAGCTGGGCGTTGCTTTGTCTCTTTCTTCTGCGTTTCTTCCGCAGTCTAATGGTCAGATTTAGAGAACTAATCAGACTTTAGAGACTTATTCGAGATGCTTTGTGTCTGCGGATCAGGATGATTGGATTTCCTTTTTGCCTTTGGCCAAGTTTGAGCTTAATAATCGGGCATGTTCGGCTACGTTGGTTTCACCTTTCTTTTGTAATTTTGGTTTTCATCCTTGTTTTTCTTCGGGGCAGGTTGCGCCTTCTGCCTGTCCGGGTGTGGATTCTATGGTTGAGCGGTTGAAACAGATTTGGGATTGTGCGGTTGCCAACTTGCATCTTTCTCAGAAAGCTGCTCAGCATTTTGCTAACCGTCATCGGTGTGTTGGTTCTCGGCTTCGTGTTGGTGATTTGGTTTGGTTATCCTCCCGCCATGTTCCTTTGAGGGTTTCTTCTCCTTAATTTAAGCCTCTGTTCATTGGTCTGTACAGGATTTCTGAAGTTATTAATCCTGTCTCCTTCCGGTTGGTGCTTCCAAGCTCTTTTGCGATTCATGATGTTTTTCAGAAGTCCTTGTTGAGGCGCTTTGTCAAGCCCATGGTTCCTGCTGTGGCCCCTCCGGCCCAGGTCCTGATTGATGGTGAGTTGGAGTATGAGGTTGAGAAGATTTTCGTCTTTCAAGATGGAGGCTCCAGTACATTGTTAAATGGTGGAGTTATGGCCAGGAGGATAATTCTTGGATTTCGGCCTCGGATGTTCATGCCCCTGAGTTGGTTTGTGCTTTTCATCTGGCTCATTCTGATAGGCCTGGGGACTCTGTTGAGGTTCGGTGACCCCTCCTTAAGGGGGGGTAATGTTGTGAATTCATTGGAGCTCCCTCCAGTGGTTGTTGCTGGTGATACAGCTGACTGTGTGGGCTTCACAGGTGATGGTGATGATGGCAATCTGGTTCTTGGAGCATTTAATGGTTTGAAGTGGATCAATCCTTGCCAGTTGTCTTTGGTTCCTGGAGGAGTTCATATCTCTCTGGTTTCTCCTGCTGTGTGGAATTCTTTGCAAGATAAGTGACTGGTTTTTTGATATTTTGTGGCACACTTTTGTGTGCTTAAGGATCTGCTTATATTTTGTTTTATTCTGAGATGTGGGTTTGCTATCTAGTCTGTATATTTGGTTATCTGCTCTCAGATAGGACGTTTTCTTCCTAGGAATTTTACCATTCACTACTATCTGTTATTTCCAGTTCTGCTGGCATTTGATTCATAGAAGTCTGCAGATATAGAGGTCGCCAAGTTTTAGTGAGTCAGGGTAATTTTTGTAATATCTGCTGTTGATGGTTTTTGATAGTGTTTTATACTGACCGCAATAGTATTCTATCCTGTCTTTCCTTTATAGCTAGTGTGGCTTCTTTTGCTAAACCTTATACTCGCCTGTGTTTGTTTTTCCTTCTCTTGTTTCCCAGTTAATATCTGTGGGGGGCTTGCTATTCTTTTCGGGTTTTGCTCTGGGGCAAGATAGCTTTTCCTACATCCATCTTTAGGAGCAGTTAGTTCTCTGGCTGTGCAGAGGTGTCTAGGTTTGGTTAGTCAACCTGTAAACGTGAGATAAATGCGCATAGGGTTTTATCCTTTTTACAAAGGGTTATAGCGGTTTATATCAGGAACTGCTCACCTGGTTTGGTTGTGTCACCCACAACCGGTATAATCGCCTGTAAGATGGCTTGTAGAATGGCTGCTGCAGGGCCGCACCTTCACGATAACCGTGGAAACAGGAATGCTGTAATGGGACAAAATGCCGCAATGCCCGCACTGCCACCAAGAATCACCAGGAAACAAAGAGTTAACTGGGCAGATTTTTCTTTTATTGTATCCTACGCGTTTCAGAGCCTCTATCCGAGCTCCTTCCTCAGGGAACATCCCCGAGGAAGGAGCTCGGATAGAGGCTCGGAAACGCATAGGATAGAATAAAAAAAAATCTGCCCAGTTAACTCTTTGTTTCCTGGTGATTCTTAGCGGCAGCGCGGGCATTCCGGCATTTTGTCCCGTTACAGCATTCTAGGTTTGGTTATTTACATCTCACGGCTACTTCTAGTTGCAGTGTGTAGTCAGGGATCAGTATAGTTACCAACGACTTCTATGGAATCTGAATGTTACTCCTGAGTCATCGGATCATAACACTTCTCATCAGGCAACACACACACACACAACACTTACACCTCCAGGCCAGAAAGGGAAGACCAAGTCCGGGTTCAGTGTGAGCTCCCCGATATATTCTGGTCTGGGGAGGAGCTAGTTAGTGCAGTTCCTGAGAGGACTGTGAAGAGGACCTTGGTGTAAGCTCATCCCAAGGTCACTAGCTAAGTTCCAGGCCTAAGGTTAGAGCCTGAGCAGAGAAGCAAGAATACACTTGCGAGGCTGAGCAACCCAGAGGAAATCGCAGAGAACGGACACCAGAGTCCGAGACTGTGCAGGGTCTTACGTCCCGGCAGTCAGTACCGGAAGGTGGGGATTCCAAATTCTCTGTCTACACTGTACCGGAGGCACAGCAACACTGTGAGAGTTCAGCAGCATACACCCGAGATCAGGGTAGAGAGAGGACTCGCGTTGCCTGTCATACCGATACCTCGCAGGAAGAGACAGGGCCGGCAGCCTAGCTTATGCAGCAGCAGGCGCCAATACCAAGCGCAGAAAGGGAGCCAAAGACCCAGCCGGATGGGTAGAAACCCCGAGTTGCTCTCAAAGACCAGTCAGCTCCATATAACGTCTGCTTCAGTAAAGGACTGAGAAAACTACAAAACAGTGAGTCTGCCTATTCCTTGTGCCCGTCGCACCGCATCCCACACATAGACTATTTACACTGCCCCATGGATTGGCTTTACCTGTGGAGAGCCGTTCCATTCCAGCTGCCCATCCATCCCCCCTGGAGGCTCTGCAGCAGTGGTGACCATCCCTAGCCACACACCACAGGTGGCATCATGAAATCTCCCTTGTATATAACCCTCTCTTAACATTGCCAGAAAATCCTCTACTATTTTGGGCTGAAACCAGGCCATGGGACGGGGTCACGACCCCCGTGACATCCCCCAAGACAGCAACATCCCAGTCTCGAGTACCCCATGGCTCTAGGGACGCCTCACAATTATGAAGCTAGGACTACTAGGACTACTAGCATAGTTCTTGCAGTGCCCAATGTGCGGGCATAGTCATAGTGTGTCCAAAAATTTGCCCAAGGGGCTGTATTATGGTTGATGAAGGAAGCAGGCCTTAAGGGCCAAACAATTATGAAGCTCGCCTAGGACTACTAGCACAGTAGTAGCAGTGCCCAATGTCCAGACATAGCCATTGTGTCTCCAAAAAGTAGCCCAAGGGGCTGTATCATGCTTGATAAAGTGAGCAGGCCTCAGGGGTCAAACAGTTATGAAGCTAGGACTACTAGCACAGTAGTTGCAGTTCCCAATGTCCAGGCATAGCCATTGTGTCTCCAAAAAGTAGCCCATGTATGGACAGAGAACACTGGGTCATCCTAATCTAAACCTGTTCCTAGTTCATCACCTCGTCAGGAGTCACAGGAAATATTTGACCCCAACTTTGGCCACTCCAAGGATCTGTTTGGTCCATATCCTTTTGTTGCCTGTGGCCTCTCACCACGCGAAATTCAAGAGGAATGTGAGGAGGTATTGTCTAATCCTGGTTAAATATTTGAACACCCATGGGCAGAAGAAAGCCACTTTCATCCACGTGATATACCGGGTGAAGAGGTGGAGACTGATGGTGATGACACCCAGTTGCCATCTGACCAGCTGACAATATCATCACGGAAGGAGGATGACTTGGATGATGAGGTGGTCAATGATGAGACTGCTGGACTGCTGGAACGCATAGCCAGCACAGCAGCACAGATGAAGAAGGTGTATACGTAGAACCAACAAAGGCACCAAGGGCTACTAGTTTGAGCAGAGTGTGAAGTGTGTCAATTTGCCAAGAGCAATCCCTCTGTGACTCAAGCCAAGGCAAGGGTGCATTCAGCCGCTGTCTGCAAATATTTTTCAGATAGTCCTTCTGAACCAAATGTTGTCATCTGTAGCATCTGCTATACGAAGATGAGCACAGGCCAGGGCAAAATCAACCAATGCACCACCAGTTTGTGGAAACACATGGCAGCCAAGCACCCTAGTCGGTGAGCGGAACAACAGGGTACCAAATCGGTGTCTGCGGGTTAAACCACTGATATGTCACCTGTGGTCCATCCTTCCCAATCTGCTTTGCAGGAAGCAGGTAATCATACCTCTTGCTCACAAGACGCAGGACACAACAAGCTCATCCACTTGTTTGTCCCAGCCAAGCGTCCAGTTGTCCATGTGACTCACCCCAGGGCCCTTGGGGTACCCGGTCCCAGGAGGTTGCAGTGGGGGATGTCACGGGTGGCTTGCCTGAGCCCATGGCCCTGGTGGTCGCTGAAAAATGGCAAAACAAAAAGGGGAAAAACAAAATAAAATAAAGTCTCATGACGCCACCTATGGTACCCGGTAATAATACCGGCGCTGCTTTCAGACCTCCAGGGACTGTGATACTGCAGCCAGATGGTAACGCTCCCTGTACGTGGAGCGGTGTCCCCAGGGCAGTGAGGTGGAATAGGGATTTTGCACAATGAGGCAGCTCTCCACTCAGCCTTGTCGCTGGTGCTGCAGGGGAAGGCGGTTTATCAGGTGAAGATGCTGGCAGGCAGTCTATGTTAAGGGCAGGATCAGGCGCCATAATAACACACACACACGCTGGAAGTTGTTTCCGTACCTTTTACTGTTGTTGTGGCAAGTTAACATCCAGGATGCACTCCAGGTGGTCGGGAGGCACTTCAGGATCTCCACACCCGGTGAGTTGTGAGGCCTCCTTCTCTTTGTGTGTGATGAAGTCCTGGCCTGTCTGGAACCTGGCCTGACCTCCCCTGTGTCTCTCAGTTGTATTGCAGGCAGTGAGAACCCTCTGCTGGCTGCCGCTGTCTCTCCTGTGGTTCCTGTCTCTCGTGGTTGCTGTGCTACAAGTGTCCCAGGAGACTGAAGTCTCCTTGGTTGACCGGTGTTTTCTGCTGGGCTAAGTAGTCCCTGGCAGACTCAAACGCCAGTGTCTGGGTTGCTTCAAGGGGTGAACCGGTATGGTTTCTCTGCCCCCAATCTGTTCCTTGCTATGCCTTTGACCCTCACTCTTGGGCCCCGGAACTCGCTAGGCTTCCCTCTGGCACAGGCCTAACGTGGCTCAGTTCACCAGGATGTCTTCACAGTTCTGCTCCATACTACACTGCTTAACTCCTCCACCAGGCCTGAATTTATAGGGAACCTTGCCTGAAGGCTCCAGTAGAGCTCCCGCTTCAGGTGGAAGGTATTGCATGTGTAGGCTACCTGATGTGGAAATCCCTCTGTGCACCAGGTGGTCCTGTGGCAACCATCCCATAGGGGTGCCACACATGCCCCAGATATATTAAAGGAGGCGTAAATACCAAGCCACGCACCCACAAGCACAAATACTGAACGGGCACATTGACAAGTTGCTAGCCATGGAGATATTGCCATTTAGGCTTGTGGGGACACAGTCTTTCTGTGATCTGTTGGCTGTGGCTGCCCACGATACTCAGTTCCCAAGCCAACACCATTTTTCCAAGTGTGCCATCCCCGCGTTACACCAGCACATCTTAAACAATCTAAAGCGAGCTCTCACCAATGTCATAACCAGGAAGGTCCACCTTACAACAGACAAGTGGAAAAGTACTTGTAGACAGGGATGATGCATCTCTGTCATGGCACACTGGCTCAACCTGGTGGAGGGTGGGACAAAGTCTCAGTCTGGAACATCGCATATCCTACCCATGCAACGAATAGCGGGTCTACCTAATTCAGGTTTTCCGCCTCATCATATACCTCCTGTCTCCCCTCTTCCTTCTCCTCCACCGCCTCGTCATCCTATGCTTAATTACCCTCTACATCACTCCTAATTTGGGAGCTGTGCAGCAGCGCATTGGCAAAACGGCAACATGCTCTGCTGAAGCTTGTCTGCTTAGGTGAAACATCACACAATGCAGCAGAGCTATGGCAAGGAATAAAACAGCAGACCGATCAGTGGCTCTCCCCATTGCAACTCCAACCTGGTCTGGTTGTCTGCGATAATAGTTGTAACCTGGTGGCGGCTTTAAAGCTCAGGAAGCTGGTACACGTGCCATGCATGGCTTACGTGCTGAAATTAGTGGTGCAGAAATTTATAAAAACATACCCTAACTTGCCATACCTACTTGAGAAGGTGCGCCGTATTTGCTCCCATTTCCGTCATTACTCAACCGCTGTTGCTGGTCTTGCAGCGCTTCAAAAGCAATTTAATTTGCCAAACCACCAACTCATTTGCGACCTGCAAACATAGTGGAACTCAACATACCATATGATGGCAAGGATACAGTAAGTGAGCAGCAGAGGGCACTTGCTGAATACTAGCTTAAACATGCCCATCAGACTGAGACTCAGCCAAGACACATAACTACTGTCTAGTGGGTGTGGATCGCTGACATTTGTGAGGTTATTGATAACTTTGAGTACTGCACCAAGCTTGTGAGAGTGAGAGGTGATCAGGCTATTATTAGCGTAACCATCCCTATGATATGTTTGCTGAAAGTGTAATGAGGTGTGCAATTCTGACTGTATCATAGAAATGGATATAGAAATGAACTGTGCACAGTCCGCTACTGCCCCTTGTGGACAAGTGCTGAAACAAACGCAGGGAAGTGGGAAAGTCCCTTTTCAGCAAATGTTGTTTACCCAGGAAGAGACTGCAGAGAAAAAAACATTGATTACTGATCCCCTCCCACAACAGCCTTGTGCTCAGGAGCAGAAAGGGCGGGAAGTCAGTCTAGGTCCAGAGCTGAACCAGAGAAGATCTCCCTGCGGATGTCTGTTTAAAGTGGACTACTTTGCTACACCTTGCCGGAAAAATCACCCCGCAGGAGCCCCTGTGACTGATCCTGGGCCACTGGACTTTGGTGCTGTGATTCTGGCCGCTCTGCAAAACCTTGCCTGCCGTGCACCCAGAGTGCTTGTGCAGGGGCCGTGACCGACATAAGGGAGCCATTTGTGCTGCTGTGATCTCCCTTCTCCTGATCTGTGTGCCTGAGACTGGGAGAGACAGACTGTTACCTGCAGAAGGAGACCAAAGAAGAAGAGTGAGGAGATCCCCAGGCCTGCTACGTGGGAGCGACATCTTCTTCTGTGATAGACTGGTACGTGATTTTAGGGAAAGTTAGGGAAAGATACCTTCATTGTTGTGTTTTCTTTTCTTGCTGCGTACCCGGAAGAAGTGAAGATCCAGAGACTCTAATATATACAAGTGCGCATATAGTTCGGTTGATTGTGATATAAATATGTTTTACAGTAAAGAAATATTACTACCGGTTAAATCTGAGTATGGGGATTCTGTTGAGAAAGATCATACACACACACCCGCGGCCTTACCACCGGTCGCTACAAAAGTATCACTGTATAATCTAAAAATGGAATCTTTGAGTTCCCAGCAGCTGGATATGGAGCAAGATTTCACAATGGGTGATCCTACAGAGCCCAGCCAATCTCTTCAGGCAAGATTGGGGATGAAGATTATGAGGAAGATGAGGAGGGAGAGGACTTCTTTTTCAGTGGTACCGAGGGGACCCCTCATGCTACAGAGGGGACTCCCTATCCCAGCTTCATGTCTGTCCAGCATGGGTGGGCTGGAGAGGAGGAGGTGGAGGAGGAGAGTCAGTATGAGGTGAGCATAGGCATTGTTCCTCCTTCTGGGGGTCACAGTACTATAAGAAGAGATGTGCGCATATAGTGCTTTATCTGTGTTGTAAAATGGTGAGATATACACTCAAAGCACTCACCTTGTTTGGTTGTGTGTGACACAATTAGTGATGCACCTGTGTCTCAGTCCACTGCAGCTGTCAGTCCATCGTCCATACAATGTGTAAAAAGGGGATGAAAATCGGCCTTGTATACGCGCTGTGGACTCCATTTCAGAAAGGATACTCCAGTCCTTGGTAAAATATCCAAGAACCTTTATTTGTAATACACCTCTACGCGTTTCGTGTGCATCCGCACACTTCCTCAGGAAACAAATGTTACAACTCTCTGTGCTGGCAGTCTATTTAAATCACATTGCTTCCGGTAATCACATAAAAAAATGTATACACATTTAAAAATTTAACTTCGTCTAAAAATATCAAAAAATATATCTCAAACACATCCATAAAATCATCTATTATATAATTGCCGTAACTGACTTCCGTCGGAGCGGCGCAACTTCCGGTGGCTTGGTTAGCGAGTCCAGGGTGCTTCTCCTGGACTCTGTCCGTGGCCGCAAAGCGGGCGCGGCGACTCCCGAAGCAATGCCCAACGCGGGCATTGCGAGTCGTTGCAGTCTCGCAAGCAATGCCCGCGAAGCGGCATTGCGAGTCGCTGCCACCCGACGCTAACCAAGCCACAGAAGCGCATACCACTGTAGTGTACACCGCTATAGTATACTACAGTCCCATGCGCCAACGACTCCCAATGTTCGCTGCCGCTTAACACGCGTATGCCCATGGAACTGTAGTATACCATCGCGCTGTACACCGCCGCCGAAGTCCCACTACCCTCTGCCACAAGCCTCTACCCCCTAAGTCCCGTCCCACTACCCTCTGCCGCAAGCCCCTACCCCCTGTCGCCCTAAGCCACTACCCCGCCGCCGAAGCCCCTATCCCCTGCCGCACTACCCCGCCGCACCCACTACCCTCTGCCGCAAGCCCCTACCCCCTGCCGCCCTAAGCCACTACCCTCTGCCGTAAGCCCCTACCCCCTGCCGCCCTAACCCACTAACCCGCCGCAGCCCCTACCCCCTGCCGCCCTAACCCCTAAGCCACTACCCCGCCGCCGAAGCCCCTAGCCCATGCCGCACTACCCCGCCGCACCCACTACCCTCTGCCGCAAGCCCCTACCCCCTGCCGCCCTAAGCCACTACCCCGCCGTAAGCCACTACCCCGTCGCCGAAGCCCCTACCCCCTGCCGCCCTAAGCCACTACCCTCTGCCGCAAGCCCCTACCCCCTGCCGCACTACCCCGCCGCACCCACTACCCTCTGCCGCAAGCCCCTACCCCCTGCCGCCCTAACCCCTAAGCCACTACCCCCGCCGCCGAAGCCCCTACCCCCTGCCGCACTACCCCGCTGCACCCACTACCCTCTGCCGCAAGCCCCTACCCCCTGCCGCCCTAAGCCACTACCCCGCCGTAAGCCACTACCCCGCCGCCGAAGCCCCTACCCCCTGCCGCCCCAAGCCACTACCCTCTGCCGCAAGCCCCTACCCCCTGCCGCCCTAACCCACTACCCCGCCGCAGCCCCTACCCCCTGCCGCCCTAACCCCTAAGCCACTACCCCGCCGCCGAAGCCCCTACCCCCTGCCGCACTACCCCGCCGCACCCACTACCCTCTGCCGCAAGCCCCTACCCCCTGCCGCCCTAACCCCTAAGCCACTACCCCGCCGCCGAAGCCCCTACCCCCTGCCGCACTACCCCGCCGCACCCACTACCCTCTGCCGCAAGCCCCTACCCCCTGCCACCCTAAGCCACTACCCCGCCGTAAGCACTACACCCCGCCGCCGAAGCCCCTACCCCCTGCCGCCCTAAGCCACTACCCTCTGCCGCAAGCCCCTACCCCCTGCCGTCCTAACCCACTACCCCGCCGCAGCCCCTACCCCCTGCCGCCCTAACCCCTAAGCCACTACCCCGCCGCCGAAGCCCCTACCCCCTGCCGCACTACCCCGCCGCACCCACTACCCTCTGCCGCAAGCCACTACCCCGCCGTAAGCCACTACCCCGCCGCCGAAGCCCCTACCCCCTGCCGCCCTAAGCCACTACCCTCTGCCGCAAGCCCCTACCCCCTGCCGCCCTAACCCACTACCCCGCCGCAGCCCCTACCCCCTGCCGCCCTAACCCCTAAGCCACTACCCGCCGCCGAAGCCCCTACCCCCTGCCGCACTACCCCGCCGCACCCACTACCCTCTGCCGCAAGCCCCTACCCCCTGTCGCCCTAAGCCACTACCCCGCCGCAGCCACTACCCTCTGCCGCACCTAACCCCTAAGCCACTACCCCGCCGCCGAGAAGCCCCTACCCCTTGCCGCCCTAAGCCAATACCCCGCCGCAGCCACTACCCTCTGCCGCACCTAACCCCTAAGCCACTACCCTCTGCCGCAAGCCCCTACCCCCTGCCGCCCTAACCACTACCCCGCCGCAGCCACTACCCTCTGCCGCACCTAACCCCTAAGCCACTACCCCGCCGCCGAAGCCCCTACCCCCTGTCGCCCTAAGCAAATACCCCGCCGTAGCCACTACCCTCTGCCGCACCTAACCCCTAAGCCACTACCCGCCGAACCTAAGCCCCCGACCCGCCGCACCTAAGCCCCTACCCCCTAAGCCCCGCCGCCACTAAGCCACTACCCCTAAGCCTCGCCGCCGAAGCCCCTACCCATGCTGCACTACCCCGCCGCACCCACTACCTCTCTGCCGCAAGCCCCTACCCCCTGCCGCCCTAAGCCACTACCCCGCCGTAAGCCACTACCCCGTCGCCGAAGCCCCTACCCCCTGCCGCCCTAAGCCACTACCCTCTGCCGCAAGCCCCTACCCCCTGCCGCACTCCCCCTCCGCACCCACTACCCTCTGCCGCAAGCCCCTACACCCTGCCGCCCTAACCCCTAAGCCACTACCCCGCCGCCGAAGCCCCTACCCCCTGCCGCACTACCCCGCTGCACCCACTACCCTCTGCCGCAAGCCCCTACCCCCTGCCGCCCTAAGCCACTACCCCGCCGTAAGCCACTACCCCCGCCGCCGAAGCCCCTACCCCCTGCCGCCCCAAGCCACTACCCTCTGCCGCAAGCCCTACCCCCTGCCGCCCTAACCCACTACCCCACCGCAGCCCCTACCCCCTGCCGCCCTAACCCCTAAGCCACTACCCCGCCGCCGAAGCCCCTACCCCCTGCCGCACTACCCCGCCGCACCCACTACCCTCTGCCGCAAGCCCCTACCCCTGCCGCCCTAACCCCTAAGCCACTACCGAGCCGCCGAAGCCCCTACCCCCTGACGCACTACCCCGCCGCACCCACTACCCTCTGCCGCAAGCCCCTACCCCCTGCCACCCTAAGCCACTACCCCGCCGTAAGCCACTACCCCGCCGCCGAAGCCCCTACCCCCTGCCGCCCTAAGCCACTACCCTCTGCCGCAAGCCCCTACCCCCTGCCGCCCTAACCCACTACCCCGCCGCAGCCCCTACCCCCTGCCGCCCTAACCCTAAGCCACTACCCCGCCGCCGAAGCCCCTACCCCTAGCCGCACTACCCCGCCGCACCACTACCCTCTGCCGCAAGCCACTACCCCGCCGTAAGCCACTACCCCGCCGCCGAAGCCCCTACCCCTGCCGCCTAAGCCACTACCCTCTGCCGCAAGCCCTACCCCCTGCCGCCCTAACCCACTACCCCGCCGCAGCCCCTACCCCCTGCCGCCCTAACCCCTAAGCCACTACCCCGCCGCCGAAGCCCCTACCCCCTGCCGCACTACCCCGCCGCACCCACTACCCTCTGCCGCAAGCCACTACCCCGCCGTAAGCCACTACCCCGCCGCCGAAGCCCCTACCCCCTGCCGCCCTAAGCCACTACCCTCTGCCGCAAGCCCCTACCCCTGCCGCCCTAACCCACTACCCCGCCGCAGCCCCTACCCCCTGCCGCCCTAACCCCTAAGCCACTACCCCGCCGCCGAAGCCCCTACCCCCTGCCGCACTACCCCGCCGCACCCACTACCCTCTGCCGCAAGCCCCTACCCCCTGTCGCCCTAAGCCACTACCCCGCCGCAGCCACTACCCTCTGCCGCACCTAACCCCTAAGCCACTACCCCGCCGCCGAAGCCCCTACCCCTTGCCGCCCTAAGCCAATACCCCGCCGCAGCCACTACCCTCTGCCGCACCTAACCCCTAAGCCACTACCCTCTGCCGCAAGCCCCTACCCCCTGCCGCCCTAACCCACTACCCCGCCGCAGCCACTACCCTCTGCCGCACCTAACCCCTAAGCCACTACCCCGCCGCCGAAGCCCCTACCCCCTGTCGCCCTAAGCAAATACCCTGCCGTAGCCACTACCCTCTGCCGCACCTAACCCCTAAGCCACTACCCCGCCGAACCTAAGCCCCGACCCGCCGCACCTAAGCCCCTACCCCCTAAGCCCCGCCGCACCTAAGCCACTACCCCCTAAGCCTCGCCGTACCTAAGCCCCTACCCCCTAAGCCCCGCCGTACCTAAGCCCCTACCCCCTAAGCCCCGCCGTACCTAAGCCGCTACCCCCTAAGCCCCGCCGTACCTAAGCCTCTACCCCCTAAGCCCCGCCGTACCTAAGCCTCTACCCCCTAAGCCCCGCCGTACCTAAGCCTCTACCCCCTAAGCCCCGCCGTACCTAAGCCCCTACCCTCTAAGCCCCGCCGCTTTCCCCCGCCACTTTCCCCCGCCGCTTTCCCCCGCCGCTTACCCTCCGCCGCTGTCGCTAACAGTTAAAGCCCTACACCCGAAGCCCCCGCCGTCCCCTAACCTAACGTCCCCGTCGATCACTTACATGCCTTCAAGTCATCTGATCGTCCGTCCGATACACAAGTCCTCCGTCCGGCCAGGCGTCCTCTTCCTCCGGTCCCGGGGCTCTTCTCTCTTCTTTCCGCCATCTCCGCCTCTTCGTCCGTCCCCGGGGATCTTCTGTCTTCTTTCCGGGTCATTCCATGTCAAGTGATCCAAAAATGAATATTTTTTTTCCCTGACGTCCTCAGATTTTTTAAATTTTTTTTCTATATGAAGAACAACTTTAGTTAATTACAAAAAAAAATTGTTGAATTTTTTTCTTTATCAGTTAATTTTTTACAGATTTTTAAAGTTTTAAAAAAGTGCGAATTTTGGCCTGGTATGGCTTTACACTTTCTATCATATCTCGGGCTAGAAATAAGATAGAGAAACAAAATAAACACCATTCTACTCAGAACTATACAGGCTTTCACCAGATATGTCACAAGAGGATCTTTGTTAATATTTTACCCATGTGATCGCAAGCACAAAACTTTAAAACGCATTTCCGAAAAATCGGCGCGCTTTAAATATTTCAAAAACTGCCCATGTGTCTGCTATGCTCTTAGCCACATCTGTACCAAATTTCAAGTTGGGATCGCGATGGGATCATATTTTAAAATATTTTAATATTAATAGCGTCAATGGGTCATTCTATATCAAGTGATCTAAATATGAATATTTTTTTTTACCTGACGTCTTTAGATTTTTTTTATTCTTTTTCTTTATGAAGTACAACTTTAGTTAATTACAAATTAAAAGTTTAGAATTTTTTTCTTCTTCAGTTAATTTTTTACAGATTTTTAAAGTTTAAAAAAAGGGTGAATTTTGGCCTGGTATGACTTTACATTTTTTTATCTCAGGCTAGAAATAAGATAATGAAGTGGGAGAGGCATCATTTTACTCAGAACGGTAACAGCTTTCATTTGATATGTTACAAGACTATGTTTCTTTATATCAAATTCAAACTATTGACGGGCAATTGTGAAAAAATGACTGATTGTGTTCTTGGTTATATTTGTGCAGAGATTCAACTTGGGACCTGTCAAATTTATATATTTTTTATTTTATGGTTGTATGAGTTATCACAACTTATTGAATAAAACATTTATATGCAACAAAAAAGAAACACAAAAAACAAATCCCATAAGTGCCAGGATAAATACATCTTAATCATCAGAACACAACGCTCAGCATTTTCAACCTGAATGTATTGAACAAAAAAAAAGAAGAAAGGTGATCATATCCTCAAGTTTGATTAAACAAGATTAAAAGAACCAAAAATGTTAACCCCTATTTATACATATAAATTTGTTTTCTATTCTATCACTAAACATGTGATTTATGAAGTGTTTAATAAGAATAGTACAGTAGTTAAATCATCGTTCTATAAATTATGAACTAATCAAACAATTAATAGTATGTTTTTAAAGTGGCATTTTATCAATTTGTCCCTTCTAGTGGGTGAAATGTAATCTTGTCCATAAACGCTTACTAGCAATCGCCATTTCCTTGTGTGTCAAAGAGTATGTCCGGCCTGTCACGGTGTTAGGCTCCGCCTGAGTTAATATCTGATTTTTGTGCACTTTTAAAATGTCTGGCTTTCTTGGATACACAAAGGATGGCCCTGGACCAGAAGGATGCAATAAAGTCAATTCTATTTCTTCATTTTCACAATCTTTGGAGAGTACAGTAGCCAGCCACCAGCGCTAATCATATTCATATTTTTTCAAAAGGATTGCAACAGTGTCTATGATAAAATGCTGTTTCTTGAGAAGTAGCAGCCATTGCTGTGTGGGAAAAATACAGTTAATATTAAGTAAGGAAGATAGGTAATAAAAATAAAGATTTACAGTACACTTGAGATAGAACTGTATTACTATAAAGTGAGTTTTAGGGCTAGCGCGCACAGTTTTTTCTGTCTGCAGATACACGCTGCAGTTTTGGCAGCTTGTTTTTTTTCCAAGTTTTTACCACATATGCGTTAGTTTTTTTAATCGCTAGTGAAAAAAATGGCAGCTTTTTTATATAAATGATAAATGCTGCATTTATTGCAGCGATTAAAAAGTAGTTCAAGCAGTGATTTACTCACTCTTGAGTGTTTCCAAAAACACTGCATGTGGTGAACCCCATAGAAATCAATGGGGCTGTTTTTCTGAATGATGATCCCTAAGAATAGCACTGTGTATATTGGCCCTTAATAATAAAAGCATTAAACTATTAATATATTTACTCACCCATATTTTAGTACACAGCCTTGATGGCTTTGTACAGACTATTGTTTGTTCAGGAGTGAAGATGTCTAGACATGTCAGGACATGAAAGGTCTGAACGAGCTGTCTTACTTCCTGAATGCAGTGGGTAGACACTTAACATGATTGACAGAGCTGCTGGCCTATCATCTGCTCTGCATTCACTGTCTATCCCTGTGCTTTCTCAGGTTGAGCCCTAACAAAGCTTTTTCCTATATGTCCTCTCCTGCTTCTAAGCTGTAACATATCAAAATAATACAGTAATGTCTAAAAATAATGGATTTGATAAATATAGACCCCACGCTTTTAGACCACAGGTTGAACAGATCTGAATTCAAGATTTTTGAATTGAGCCTATAATAGTTAAATATTTTAAAATATGATCCCATCACGATCCCAACTTGAAATTTGGTACAGATGTGGCTAAGAGCATAAAAGACACATGGGCAGTTTTGGAAAATTTTTATTAAAACTTTTTTTCGGAAATGCGTTTCAAAATGTTGCGTTTGCGTTCGCATGGATAAAAAATTAAAATTAACAAATATACTCTTGTGACATATCTGGTGAAAGCCTGGACAGTTCTGAGTAGAATGGTGTTTATTTTGTTTCTCTATCTTATTTCTAGCCCAAGATAAAAAAATGTAAAGTCATACCAGGCCAAAATTCACACTTTTTTTAAACTTTAAAAATCTGTAAAAAATTAACTGATGAAGAAAAAAATTCTAAACTTTTAATTTGTAATTAACTAAAGTAGTACTTCATAAAGGAAAAAAAATAAAAAAAATCTAAAGACGTCAGGTAAAAAAAAATATTCATATTTAGATCACTTGATATGGAATGACCCATTGACGCTATTAATAGTAAAATATTTTAAAATATGATCCCATCGCGATCCCAACTTGAAATTTGGTACAGATGTGGCTAAGAGCAAAGCAGACACATGGGCAGTTTTTGAAATATTTAAAGCGCGCCGATTTTCGGAAATGCGTTTTAAAGTTTTGCGCATGCGATCACATGGGTAAAATATTAACAAAGATCCTCTTGTGACATATCTGGTGAAAGCCTGTATAGTTCTGAGTAGAATGGTGTTTATTTTGTCTCTCTATCTTATTCCTAGCCTTAGTTATGAGGAGAAACGTAAAGGCAGGCAACAGCGAAATTCGCACTTTTTCCGAACTTTGAAAATCATTTAAAAAAAAAAAAAAATTTTTTTTTAAATTTTTCTCTTCACATTTTGCATTGTCTGACATGCTATTATCAAATAACAAAATCTCAAAAGAATTAAAAATATAGAGGTAATAATCATTGGTTCACTTGACATGGAATGACCCTTCCGCCAACTTCCTGCTCCGACGTCCTCTTCACTTAGCATTAAGATAGAATGGACGATAAATCCGCCATTCTATCTCAATGAAATTTGAAGGGCTCTTCTGATTGGTCGCTGTCTACTGCCCTCAGCCAATCAGAAGAGCCCCTCATTCAGTTCTCATTCAGGTCCGCCTTTTTTTCCCATTGACATACATTAGCGGTGTGTCGGCGATTTTATGGCCGGCCACCTGGTTCTATTTGTCGGCCCTAAAATCGCGGACACACCGCTAATGCATGTCTATGGGCAGTCATCCTGATTTCTGATTGGTCGCTCTTTGGTGACGCCGACCAATCAGAATTCGAGCTCACTGCCTCTAGACATGTATTAGCGGTGTGTCCGCGATTTTAGGGCCGACAAATAGAACCAGGTGGTCGGCCATAAAATCGCCGACACACCGCTAATGCATTTCAATGGCAAAAATAAAAGGCGGACCTGAATGAGAACTGTGTCTCACTCTCACTTAAAAAAATAAATAAATTTAATAATAAAAAAAATAATTAAAAAAGAATTAAAAAATAATAAAAAAATAAATAAAAAATAATTAAAAATTCAATAAAAATAATAATAAAAAAATAAAATATATGCTAATCATATCAGCCCTTTAGCGGACCTGAATAACTGCCTCTCAGCCTAAATAATAAATTTAATAATAAAAAAATTATTTAAAAAAGAATTAAAAAAAAAAAAAAAAAAAAAAAAAAATTAAAAATTCAATAAAAATAATAATAAAAAAATTAAATATATGCTAATCATATCAGCCCTTAAAAAATTATAAAAAAATAAATAAAAAATAATTAAAAAATAAATAAAAAATAATAAATAATAATTAAAAACAAATGCTAATAATAATATTACTGCTAATAATAATGCTATTAATGCTAATAATTATGCTATTAATGCTAATAATAATGATATTAATGCTAATAATTATGCAATTCATGCTATTAATAATGTTATTAATGCTATTATTAATGCTAATAATGCTATTATTAATGCTATTTATGCTAATAATAATGCTATTAATGCTATTAATACTGTTATTAATGCTATTATTAATGCTAATAATGCTATTATTAATGCTATTAATGCTAATAATAATGCTATTAATGCTATTAATAATGCTATTAATGCTATTAATAATGTTATTAATCCTATTATTAATGCTAATAATGCTATTATTAATGCTATTAATGCTAATAATAATGCTATTAATGCTATTAATAATGCTATTAATCCTATTATTTATGCTATTAATGCTATTAATGCTAATATTTATCCTATTAATGGTATTATTAATGCTATTAATGCTAATAATAATGCTATTAATGCTATTAATGCTAATAATAATGCTATTAATGCTATTAATAATGTTATTAATGCTATTATTAATGCTAATAATGATATTATTAATGCTATTAATGCTATTAATAATGCTATTAATGCTATTAATGCTAATAATAATGCTATTAATGCTATTAATAATGTTATTAATGCTATTATTAATGCTAATAATGCTATTATTAATGCTATTAATGCTAATAATAATGCTATTAATGCTATTAATAATGCTATTAATGCTATTAATAATGTTATTAATGCTATTATTAATGCTTATATGATATTATCTATTAATGCTTATATGTATATGCTATTAATAATGCTATTATAATGCTATTAATCTATATACTATTATTGCTATTATCTATAAATGTATTAATGCTAATTATATGTATTATTAATGCTATTATTAATGCTATTAATGCTATTATTAATGCATAATAATAATTGCTATAATTATATATATGCTATTAATGCTATTAATATATAAGCTTGCTTATATTATAATGCTATTATTAATGCTAAATAATGCTATTATAATGATTAATGCATATAAGATAATGATATAATGCTATTTGCTAATAATGCTATATGCTATATAATGCTATTAATTAATGCTTTATAATGCATTAATTATTAATGCTATATGCTTATTAATGCTATTAATGCTAATGTAATAATGCTAATTAATGCTATTAATAATGCTATATAATAAGCTATTAATGCTATTAATGCTATTAATAATGCTATTAATGCTATAATATATGCATTAATGTATATGCTATATTAATAGCTATAATGCTATTATATCTATTAATGCTATAATAATGTATTATGCTATTAATAATTATTAATGCTATAATTAATGCTATTAATGCTATTAATATTATTAATGCTATTAAATGCTGCATTAAATTCAATAAGTTATTAATGCTATATAATGTATATAATGCTATATCTAATTAATGCTTTACTTTAAAATGCTATTAATGCTTATTATGCTATAATCATTATATGCTAATTATCTATTAATGCTATTAATGCTATTAATTATATAATGTATAATGCTATTAATATGCTAATATTTAAATGCTATTAATGCTAATAATCATTAATGCTATTATAATGCAAATCATTATGCTATTAATGCTATTAATGCTATAATATTAATGTATTATATGCTTATTAATGCTAATTAATGCTATTAATGCTATTAATGCTAATTAATGCTATAATGCTATTAATGCAATAATCTTATAATGCTATATAATGCTAATATATAATGCTATTAATGCATATGTAAATAATGATAATGCTAATATAAATACTATTATAATGTATTAATGCTAATAATAATAATGCTTAATAATCTATTAATGTATAATAATGCTATTATTGCTATTAAATGCTATAATATTATTAATGCTATTATAATGCTATAATGCTATTAATAGCTATTAATGCTATAATGCTATATATTTAATGCTATTAATGCTATAATAATGCTATAATGCTATAATAATGATAATGCTATTATATGCTATAATGCTAATTAATGCTATTAATGCTATTAATAATGCTATTAATGCTATTAATCTATTAATGCTATAATGCTATTATAATGCTATTAATGCTATTATAATAATGCTATTATAAGCTATAATCTATTTGCTTATTATAATGCTATTAATGCTAATAATAATGCTATTATTAATCTATAATTAATGCTATTATTATGCTATTATTAATGCTATTAATGCAATATATTATTAATGCTAAATAAATATGCTATAATATAATTAATGCTATTAATGCTAATATATAATGCTATTAATGCTAATTAATAATGTTATAATGCTATTATTAATGCTAATAATGCTATTATTAATGCTATTAATGCTAATAATAATGCTATCAATGCTATTAATAATTATTAAATGCTATATATAATGCTATTAATGCTATTAATAATGCTATTAAATGCTATAATATATGCTATTAATGCTATATGATTATTATAGTATATAATGCTATAATATGTATATAATATGCTATTTATAATAATGCTATTTTAATGCTATAATTAATGCTATAATAATGCTATTATAATGCTAATAAATGCATTAATTATTAATGCTTATATGTTATAATGTATAAAAAATGCTATATAATATAATGCTATAATACATTAAGCTTATATCTATTAGATTTATTCCATTATTAATGTTAATAATGCTATTATTAATGCTATTAATGCTATAATAATGCTTAATGCTATTAATAATGCTATTAATGCTATTAATTATGCTATTAATGCTATTAATGCTTATATTTATCCTATTAATGCTATTAATGCTAATAATAATGCTATTAATGCTATTAATAATGCTATTAATCTATTAATGCTAATATTTATCCTATTAATGGCATTATTAATGCTAATAATGCATTATTAATGCTAATAATGCTAATCATAAATGCTATTAATGCTATTAATTATGCTATTAATGCTATTAATGCTAATAATAATGCTTTTAATTCTATTAATAATGCTATTAATGCTATTAATAATGTTATTAATGCTATTATTAATGCTAATAATGTTATTATTAATGCTATTAATGCTAATAATAATGCTATTAATGCTATTAATAATGTTATTAATGCTATTATTAATGCTAATAATGCTATTATTAATGCTATTAATGCTAATAATAATGCTATCAATGCTATTAATAATGTTATTAATGCTATTATTAATGCTATTAATGCTATTAATAATGCTATTAATGCTAATAATAATGCTATTAATGCTATTAATACTGGTATTAATGCTCATAATACTGCTAATAATGCTATTAATACTGCTATTACTGCTAATAATAATGCTATGGCTTATATTATTGCTATTGATGATGCGATTATTATTTAAAAATCTTTAAAAAAACAATAAACATATTTTAGATACCCGATGCATTTGCATCAGGCTAACAGCTATAACTACTATAATCAAATTAATGCACGTTCTAGAATCCCGATGCATTTGCATCGGGCTCACAGCTAGTATTGTATAAATTCCCATGTGACCCTTGTTCATTTAATCCTTTTATAAAAAGGAATCATTGTGATTAGAGATGAGCGAGTACTAAAATGCTCGGGTGCTCGATGCTTGGGCCGAGCATCCCAAGATACTCGTGTACTCGGCCCGAGCACCGAGCCCAATGTTATCCTATGGGAGACCCGAGTATTTTTCTGACATGACCCCGGCAGCATGGATAAACCCTAAAAATGTCACAAAAGTATCAGAACAGTGCTCAAATGACATGGGAACAGCATGGGGAAGACCTCTGTAAGCATTTCAGACTCCAAGGTCACTGCTGTGAACAATGCTGCCAGAGTATTACGCCACTTTTACAGACTGTCAAGAAAACGTTACAAAATGGATTTTCCTGGAGAAAATATTAAGGGCTCATACCCACTTGTGAGACAGAGTTGGTGTATGTTAGTTTTTTGTACAAATACAAGAGGGGTGGGGGACAAGAGGCGCAATAGTGCCCTATCACTAGAGACACTAATATATAAAGGTGGTGCTGTGGATCCACTCACCTGGTTCAGTTGTGGTACACACAACTGGTTTGAAGAGCATCAATAAGCAAGCTGCTGCAGGACCTCCACCGACCACTCGCACGTGGTAACGTCCAGAGAAATGTTGGGATAGAAGAGGTGTATCAAGGTCCGCGCTGCTATGTCCAAAGAAAAACACTCACATGGAAGTCAGGATTTCATAAGCAGTTCCTTTCCTTTATTCCAACGCATTTCGGTGCACAACCTGGTACCTTCCTAAAGGAAAGTAACTGCTTATGAAATCCTATTTTCCACGTGAGTGTTTTTCTTTGGACATAGCAGCGCGGACCGTGATACACCTCTTCTATCCCAACATTTCTCTATGTTAGTTTTTTGGATTACATGAAAGATTTTTTTTTTTTAAATTGTGTGGCACTCCGATGCCCCTGGGAAGAGACGTACATGAAGGCCTCTTTAAATATTGTGCCCATTTTAAGGAAGTGGGTCTTTTGTAGTATTGCCCTTTGGCAGGGCAGCCCAAAATTGGAGGCACCCCAATGCCCCTGAATAGAGACGTGCATGAGGGCCTCTTTAAATATTGTGCCCATTTTAAGGAAGTGGGTCTTTTGTAGTATTGCCCTTTAGCAGGGCAGCAAAAAATTGTGTGGCACTCTGATGCCCCTGGATAGAGTCATGCATGAGGGCCTCTTTAAATATTGTGCCCATTTTAAGGAAGTGCGTCTTTTGTAGTATTGCCCTTTGGCAGGGCAGTCAAACATTGGGAGGCACCCCAATGCCCCTGGAAAGAGACGTGCTTGAGGGCCTCTTTAAATATTGTGCCCATTTTAAGGAAGTGGGTCTTTTGTAGTATTGCCATTTGGCAGGGCAGCCAAAAATTGGGAGGTACCTCAATGCCCCTGGAAAGAGACGTGCTTGAGGGCCTCTTTAAATATTGTGCCCATTTTAAGGAAGTGGGTCTTTTGTAGTATTGCCCTTTAGCAGGGCAGCAAAAAATTGTGTGGCACTCTGATGCCCCTGGATAGAGTCGTGCATGAGGGCCTCTTTAAATATTGTGCCCATTTTAAGGAAGTGGGTCTTTTGTAGTATTGCCCTTTGGCAGGGCAGTCAAACATTGGGAGGCACCCCAATGCCCCTGGAAAGAGACGTGCATGAGGGACTGTTTAAATAATGTGCCCATTTTAAGGAAGTTTGTCTTTTGTAGCATTGCCCTAGGCAGGGCAGCCAAAAATTGGGAGGCACCCCAATGCCCTTGGAAAAAAACATGGAGGAAAGCCTCTAAAAAGTGTTCCCATTACAAAGGAGCGGGTCTCCTGTACTTGTAATGCCCATTCTGTAAGCATGGACTAAAACATTTACCCTTGGGGGGTATACATGAAACTACTGCCTAACTTTTGAACGGTTAGGGTAATCATCATCATAAATACGATGTAAATAAATTATGTTTTCATGGCATCATGAACCATGGTTGCACTGATCATATGATGGTGGCGGATGAGGAGAAGGAGGAGCAGTACAGCAAGTAGCCAAAGTCATTAAGTGTGTACCCATCTGTGGGTGTGCGGAGGTGCATGGCAATTTACCGACACAAAATTTAAATTACGCTGTCATTTGGTGGTGAGGTGGTGAAGTCAGGCCCAATCCAACCCTTGTTCATCTTGATTAGAGTCAGCCTGTCAGCATTTTCAGTTGACAGGCAGGTGCGTTTATCAGTAATGATTACACCTGTGGCACTGAAAACACGCTCTGACAAAACGCTAGCGGCAGGGCAGGCCAGGACTTCCAAGGCGTAGACAGCCAATTCCTGCCACGTCTCCAGCTTGGATACCCAATAATTATAAGGCACAGAGGAATCTATTAGCACTTTTGTACGAACGGCAAGGTACTCCCTCAGCATCTTCGCAAACTTTGCAGTCCTTGTGACACTACCCCGCACCTCAGGGCCTGTGCTACGGGAGGTGCTGAGAAAACTGTCCCAGGTCTTTGAGAGTGTTCCTCTACCTCTGCTGGATTGAACTTCTGCCTCTCTCGGCCGGACGCCTTGGTTGTCCACCGAATCGTGACCTCTGCCGCTAGCGTTTTCAGAAAGGAATTTTTTGACTAATTCTGCGACTATGGCCTTCTGGTACTGCAGCATTTTTGTAGACCTCTCTGCCTCGGGAATAAGAGAAATAAAGTTCTCCATGTAGTGTGGGTCTAAAAGTGTCACCAACCAGTAATGAGTGTCCGCCAAAATGTTGATAACGCGAGGGTCACGAGACAGGCAGCGTAACATAAAGTAAGCCATGTGTGCCAGACTGTTAAGAGGCAAGACTTGAGGGTCCTCACCAACAGCATGACTGGCCTTGCTGGCTTCTTCCTCCTCTTCCTCCTCCTCTCCCCTGTCCTCTGGCCATCCAGGCTGAACCAACAGTATGACGGTTGTGCATGTATTACCATCAATTCCGCATGAAAGTAGCTCTATTTCTTCATCCTCCTCCTCCTCGTCATAGTCCTCCAATTCACGTTGGGATGAGATGAGGCTGGGCTGTGTGTAATCACCCAGTACGGTTGCTTGCTCCAACTCATCGTGCTCTGCCTGCAATACATTGTCTTTGATTTTGAGCAAAGAGCATTTTAGAAGACAGAGAAGCGGGATGGTGATGCTAATGATGGCGTCATCGCTGCTCACCATCTTGCTAGAGTCCTCAAAGTTTTGGAGGACGGTACATATGTCGGACATCCATGTCCACTCCTGAGGTCTTATGTGTGGAGTTTGAACCGTATATCGACGGCTTAGTTGATGCTGGTACTCAACAACTGCCCTCTTCTGCTCACAAATCCTGACCAACTTGTGCAGTGTGGAATGCCAACGCGTGGGGACATCAAACACCAGTTTGTGAGCCGGAAGCTGCAAACACTGCTGAAAGCCGGCAAGGGCGGCAGAAGCAGTAGGTGACTTTCTAAAATGGGCACACAGGCGGCGTACTTTGACGACCAGATCCGACAGGTCCGGATAGGATTTAAGAAACCGCTGAACCACGAGGTTGAGCACATGGGCCACGCATGGAATATGTGTCAGCTCACCTCAGAGCCGCCACCAGGTTCCGGCCATTGACACACACGACCATGCCTGGCTGTAGGTTCAGCTGTGTGAGCCAGTGATCTGTCTGCTGTTTCATAGCTGTCCACAACTCTTCAGCATTGTGGGGTTTGTCACCTACGCATATTAACTTCAGCACAGCCTGTAGCCGCTTAGCCGAGGCAGTGCTGCAGTGCTTCCAGCTTGGGACTGGTGTGGAGGGTGAAGTGGAGGAGGAGGCTGAGGAGCATGACTTTCCGGAGCTGTACACTGTGGGTGAAACCCTGACTGAGTTAGGGCCTGCTGCAATCCTTGGTGTTCGAAGGACGTGTTCCGTCCCAAGCTCAGACTGGGTCCCGGCTTCCAGATTATTAACCCAGTGTGCCGTCAGCGAGATGTACCGGCCCTGCCCACAAGTACTTGTCCACGTGTCCGTGGTTTGGTGGACTTTGCCTGAAACTGTGTTGTTAAGGGCACGTCTGATGTTTTGTGACACGTGCTTATGTAATGCAGGGATGGCACACCGAGAGAAATAGTGGCGGCTGGGGACCGAGTAACGTGGGACAGCCGCCGCCATCAGGTTGCGAAATGCTTCCGTATCCACTAGCCTAAAAGGCAACATTTCCAGCGCAAGCAGTCGCAAAATGTGTGCATGTAAAACTGTGGCATGTGGGTTGTTGGAGGCGTATTTGTGCCTGCCTTCCAAAGATTGCTGTATGGATAACTGAACGCTGCGCTGGGACAAGGACGTGGTTGATGATGGTGCTATTTCTGCTTGTGCAACTACAGGTGAAGGACAGGAGGCATTTTCGCATGCAGTTTGGACAGGGGATTGTCTTGCACGCACAACAGTGGAAGACGCAGCGGTGTCTCCCGCAGATACTGCTTCTGGACTCTGGTGTACATCCCACAAAGTCGGATGCTTTGCTGCCATGTGCCTGATCATGCTGGTGGTGGTCAGTCTGGTAGTTTTGCTACCCCTGCTGATGCTGGCATGGCAGGTGTTGCAAATGGCCTTTTTGGAATTATCTGCAGACACCTTAAAAAACAACCAGACTCGGGAAGACCTAACAGTTGTACTGGCAACTTCTGTCGTGTTGTTTTTACGGTGAACGGTTGCCTGCCTTCTGCCTGCGGCCCCCACCCTGCTTCTTCCGGCCAGTTGTGATGCTACGCCTAACTCCCCCTGTGCATTGCTGTCCTCGCTCTGCATGTCCTCCTGCTTGGTTGGGTCAGTTACTGGATCATCCACCACGTCGTCTTCCACTTCCGCACCCTGGTCCTCCTCCTGACTTTCTGGCAATTGTGTCTCATCATCATCCACCTCTTGTTGAGACATGTTCCCACCATTGCCTTCATGAGACCGTGGCTGCTCAAATATTTGGGCATCGGTACATACGATGTCCTCATGACCCACTTCAAGTGGACCTGGTGAGAGGCCAGAATCTAAGAATGGATAAGTGAACAGCTCTTCAGAGTGTCCAAGTGTGGGATCAGTTATGTCCGGGTCCGGGCACTCGATATGGTGGGAGGAAGGAGGATCAGGGTGTGGAATGTGCGGTCCAGTCTCACGGCTACTGACACTTGACCGTGTGGAAGACAGGGTATTTGTGGTGGTGCCAAACTGACTGGAAGCATTATCCGCTATCCAACTAACAACCTGTTGACACTGGTCTTGGTGTAATAGTGGCGTACTGCTGCAGTCCCCTAGAAATTGGGACAGGAACGTCGAGCGAGATGATGTGGGCGTTTGTCGTGGCGCAATTCGAGCTTGCACACAGCCTCGGCCTCTGCCTGCACCACCATCACGTCCAGTTCCCTTGTCCCTTGCCACCGGCCTTGCGCATTTTCAATGTTGTGCTGCCTGTATACAGCTAAATGAAGGCGTCCAAAAGATGGTTTTTAGCTGCACACTGAGATTACAGATTAGAGCCTTTTAATCCCGGCAGCTGGAGCGGTCAGACACAAACGCTGACGCGTATACAGTGTTTTGGCGTATACTTCTTGGAGCTACAAGCCACTCCTACCACACTAAGATGGTAAATGAATGAAGACAAGAGTTGGTTTTTAGCTGCACACTGAGATTACAGATTAAAGCGGTTTAATCCCAGCAGCTGGAACGGTCAGACACAAACGCTGATGCGTATACAGTGTTTTGGCGTATACTAATTGGAGCTACGAACAATTCCTGCCGCACTAAGATGGTAAATGAATGCAGACAAGAGTTGTTTTTTAGCTGCACACTAGGGATGGGCGAATCTACTCGTTACTACTCTCTACTCTGCGAGTAGTAGGGTACTCGGCCGACTCCTTACTCTGCGAGTTTCATTGCGATTACTCGCACAGTAATGAGTCCAATGAAAATCAATAGTAAATTCTATTCCTCGACGTCTTTGAACCGGATTGTCCCAGATTGACCCGGTCAGGTTCAATCAGGTACCATAGACATCAATGTTTAATGTATCCGGATCTGTACAAACCGGTACAATCCGGTTTAGTCCCGGTATAAAGAATCTGCTTAAAGCGGTCATGGACTCCTGTAATATGATTACTGGTACCGTACGTGATGGGAGATATGTTTCAGCCAGGTTGATGAACTCTATTATGTGAGCTGGGGCTGATTCAGCATGTTCCTCCCTCCCTGAGGTGTGGTCAGAGAAGTTAAATGTTCACCTCTGTTTTTTTTTCTTTGGTGTGAGTTTAGAGTGGAGGAGAGCAGTGTGCAGCTCTGAGCCTAAGAAGCTGATCCCCAGTTTGGTTGTTTTTCATATGGTTTATGACCGAAATAAACCTGACATTTACCCGGCAAGGCTTCCTGTGTCTACCTGGAATTGGCAGCCCGTGAGTGGCTTTATCACACTTGGTGGAGAATGCGGGCATAGACCCCCAGGAAGCGCCTGGATTCACTACAAACGACCTGTATGTCCTGGGTGAAGGCAGCCACAAGCCTGCAAACACAGTCAGACGGCATGGAGGACCTGATTAAGCACTTGGTGCAGATCCAACAGCAGCAGCAACACCAACAACAGCTTGCACAACAGGAAACAAATCAACTCTTGATTCAGCAGTTGCAGCAGCAGCGGGAGCAGCAACAGGAACTCCTGACTGAGCTAGTCCGTGCAAGGGCAGCTGGCCCGTCCCCCGGTCCAGATGAGGATTCCGGCGTCAGGAAGGCGGTAAGACGGGCGCTCCAAAAGATGACCCCGGGGGATGATGTTGAAGCCTTTTTGACGATTTTTGAGAGGGTCGCAGAGCGAGAAAAGCTGCCACCGGCACAGTGGGCGGAGGTGTTGGCGCCATTTTTAACGGAAGAGCCCCAAAAAGCTTACTATGACCTGGCTTTACAGGACGCTCGGGAGTATGGGAAGCTAAAAACTGAGATTTTAACACGTCTGGGTGTGACTATGACTGTTAGAGCTCAGCGGGTCCATCAATGGGCCTATCATGGCAACAAACCCCCTCGCTCCCAGATGTTTGACTTGCTACATCTCGTGCAAAAATGGCTGCAGCCAGAAACCTCCACACCAGCGCAAATGGTGGAGCGGGTGGTAATGGACAGATTTGTGCATGCCCTCCCAAAGCCAGTGCAAACCTGGGTTGCTCAGGGTGACCCCCAGAATGCCGATGACCTGGTGGGACTGGTGGAGAGGTACCAGGTGGTGGAGAGTACCCAAGGAAAGCCACGGGACTTGCCAACTAAATATTGGGGGCTACAAACCGCGTCCGACACCCAAAGGAAGGGTAATAGAGCCACGGGTGGAGGGAGCCCGAGGTCACAAGGGGCAAGTGGAGGCGTAACAAAATCTCCAGCTGGTCCGTTAATCTGTTGGAGGTGTCAAGGCCCTGGTCATGTAGCCGCCCGTTGTCCCCTGACTACTGAGCAAATGGACTGTAGCCTGGGTCGGCGCTCCTCATATTATGCTTACCCGGTCTGCAGCATTGACAGGGAACCCAGAGAGGGCCCGCAGGCATGTCTTGTGGAAGTGAATGGGGCCCGAGTAACGGGACTCTTGGACTCCGGAAGTTTGGTGACCCTGGTGAGGGCCACACTTCCCCATCGACTGATACCAGGAAGAAAGGTGGGTGTCCGCTGTATCCATGGAGATGCCAAGAACTACCCCATTGCTATCGTGACCATAAAAACAAACTGCGGGACTAAGTCACATGAAGTTGGGGTGGTGGAAAACTTATTGCACCCGGTGATAATCGGGCGGGACTTTACTTTGTTTTGGGACTTGTGGGAAAAGGGGGCGGTATCTAAGGGTCCTGGTGAAGGACAGGCAGCCCAGCCAGAGACAGTGCCGCTGCAGGAGGCAGATGAGTTTCCCCTGGGAGTGTTGCTTGGTGATGACGATGAGCCGGAGTCCCATGAAGCCGACTTCCCGGAGTTGATGACATCCAGCGGGAATTTTGGGACTGCTCAAATGAGGGACTTGACCCTGAAAGGAGCCTTTGAAAATGTGACTGTTATAAACGGGGTTGCCCAGGAGTCGGGGGCTGACACCAGGTTCCCTCACTTTGCAGTAAATAGAGAGTTGCTATATCGGGTTACCCAGGTGAGAGGTGAGGTAATAGAACAGCTGTTGGTTCCAGGGCCCTATAAACGCAAAGTGTTAGACATGGCCCATTCTCATGTCCTGGGTGGTCACCTAGGGGTAGATAAGACCCAGGAGCGGATCCTTCGGAGGTTCTATTGGCCTGGGTGTCATCGGGAGATTGTAGACTATTGTAGGTCGTGTCCCGCCTGCCAGTTGACCGCCCCCGTTGCTCACTTCCGAAGTCCGCTAGTGCCATTACCAATTATAGAAGTGCCCTTTAATCGAATTGCCATGGATCTGGTGGGCCCCCTGGTCAAGTCTGCAAGAGGCCACCAGTACATCTTAGTAGTCCTGGACTATGCGACTCGGTACCCGGAGGCGATACCTTTGAGAAATTCCTCTGCTAAAACTATAGCCCGAGAATTGGTGCACGTCTTTTCAAGAACGGGACTTCCAAAAGAGATCTTGACAGATCAAGGAACCCCCTTTATGTCCAAGGTTATGAGGGAACTGTGTAAAGCACTACAGATAACCCAATTAAAAACCTCAGTGTACCATCCGCAGACAGACGGTCTCGTGGAGAGATTCAACAAAACTTTGAAGTCCATGCTGAAGAAGGTGGTCGAGAAAGACGGTCGAGACTGGGACAGTCTCCTCCCATATCTGATGTTCTCTATCAGGGAGGTTCCCCAGGCCTCAACGGGATTTTCTCCATTTGAACTCTTGTATGGTCGTCATCCTCGAGGTCTCTTGGACATAGCAAAAGAGACGTGGGAAGCGGAGGTGACCCCCCCACCGAAGTGTCGTGGAGCATGTCGCTCAGATGCAGGCGAGAATCGCCGAGGTGATGCCCATCGTAAGAGACAATTTGCTCCGAGCGCAAGAGGCGCAAGCAAGGGTGTACAACCGCTCTTCAAGGGTGAGACAGTTCAGTCCTGGTGATCGTGTACTTGTATTGATCCCTACAGTCGAAAGTAAATTCCTTGCCAAGTGGCAAGGGCCTTATGAAGTGGTCGACAAAGTGGGCGAGGTGAACTATAAGGTTCACCAACCTGGAAGAAGGAAGCCCTATCAGGTATACCACGTCAACCTGCTGAAGCCATGGCGGGATAGAGACCCTATGGAAACCCCCTGTCTGGTGGGGAAGATGGAGGCCGACATCAAAGAGGTCACAGTGGCGGACGCACTGTCGAGGGCTCAAAAGCAACAGTGTCAAGAGTTGCTTCATCGGAACAGGGATCTCTTCACAGACCTGCCGGGATGTACCCAGGTTGTGGAACACGACATCCTGACAGAACCACACGTGAGGGTTAACCTGAAGCCGTACCAGATCCCTGAAGCTCGCCGAGAAGTGATCTCGAAGGAGGTGACAAGAATGTTGAATCTCGGTGTTATCAAAAAATCAAAGAGTGGCTGGTTCAGTCCCATCATACTGGTCCCGAAACCGGATGGATCATGGCGGTTTTGTAATGACTATTGCAAGTTGAACGAAGTCTCTAAGTTTGACGCCTATCCGATGCCTCGAGTTGATGAGCTCATCGAGAGGTTAGGACCAGCAAGGTACATCACCACCCTTGACCTAACAAAAGGATACTGGCAGATACCTATGTCACAGAGTGCCAAGGAGAAGACGGCCTTTTCTACACCTGATGGTTGTTTCCAGTACACAAGGATGCCATTCGGGCTTCAGGGAGCCCCGGCCACATTCCAGAGGGCCATGGACCGAATCCTAGCCCCCCATAAGAGGTACGCTGCAGCTTATTTGGACGATATAGTGATCTTTACCTCGGACTGGGAAAGTCACCTGCAGAAGGTCCAGAGGGTGCTGGAGGCACTGAGAACCGCGGGGTTCACAATTAACCCGAAGAAGTGCGCCATCGGGAAGGAGGAGGCAAGGTACTTGGGTTATCTTGTCGGTAGAGGCCAGATCAAGCCACAACTAAATAAAGTGGAGGCAATCCAGAGTTGGCCACAACCCCTCTCTAAAAAGCAAGTCAGAGCCTTCCTGGGACTTGTCGGATATTACCGGCGATTCATCCCGAACTTTGCTGTGAAAGCCGCTCCCTTGACTGACCTCCTTAAGGGCACGAAGTCCTCCATGGCCAAGTGGACTTCGGAAGCTGAGACGGCTTTCCAGGACCTAAAGTCAGCTCTGTGTAACAGACCAGTCCTCATGGCACCAGATTTCAGCAGGGAGTTTGTACTCCAGACCGACGCGTCAGAGGTCGGGCTAGGAGCTGTCCTGTCCCAGGTAGTACAATGAAGAAGAACATCCAATCCTGTACCTTAGTAGAAAGTTGTCGTCCTGCGAAAAGAACTATGCTATTGTAGAAAAGGAGTGTTTGGCCATCAAATGGGCGGTGGACTCTTTACGGTATTACCTCCTAGGGCGACAGTTTAGGCTGGTGTCAGATCATGCGCCCCTGACGTGGCTGAGGGACAGACGGGGACAGAATGCCAGAGTGACCCTGTGGTTTTTGGCTCTTCAAGATTTCACTTTCCACGTTGAGCACAGGCCCGGGAAATTCCATGGGAATGCAGATGCCCTGTCTGGGTTCCCCTGTTTGGTGTCCGATGGTGCCCAAACCTCCGGCTTTGGGCAGAGGGGGGGAATGTGTAATATGATTACTGGTACCGTACGTGATGGGAGATATGTTTCAGCCAGGTTGATGAACTCTATTATGTGAGCTGGGGCTGATTCAGCATGTTCCTCCCTCCCTGAGGTGTGGTCAGAGAAGTTAAATGTTCACCTCTGTTTTTTTTCTTTGGTGTGAGTTTAGAGTGGAGGAGAGCAGTGTGCAGCTCTGAGCCTAAGAAGCTGATCCCCAGTTTGGTTGTTTTTCATATGGTTTATGACCGAAATAAACCTGAGATTTACCCGGCAAGGCTTCCTGTGTCTACCTGGAATTGGCAGCCCATGAGTGGCTCTATCACACTCCATGTCAATCCAGTTCAACCTAACATGTTTGCTATGCAGCCAGATTGTCCCTGAATCGTTACAAAACCTGACCGGTTACCAGATACCCGCTTTCAGCAGCTAGTGTTACGAGCTAGTATACTCCTGTATTCTGTATTCGGTACTCGCCGAATATAGAATATGTTAATGTTACGTTACGAGACGGAGACAGCCTAGCATGTTAGCTATGAAAAAAGTGAAGCGCCAGCCCAGCATGTTATCCAATCATAGTCAGTAATGCCGCAGCCATGTTGGTTGTGGCATTACTATGATTGGCTGCTGTCCATCGTGATACCTATGTCATGTATGACAAGGCAAGGCTGTATATAAGCCTTGCCCCCGCCATTTTGGGCACATTTCTATGACGATCTGTGCTAGTGTAGGGAGAGTTGCAGAAGATCCTAGGGAGTGTCAGTCAGTGTAGGAAATCCACCTCCAGATTCCTTACACTTAACCCAAAGGCTCTTGTGAGAGCTACCAGGACGGAGGAGTACTGTAGAGGACTGTAGGCAGGAGCAGCCTTGCAGTGCCACACAGCACCGACCTCAGAGCTTAGCTCACTCAGCTTTCCTCAGAGCTGAAATCAGAAGCTAAGAATTTTTTTTTCCAGCAGATAATTTTGGGGTCATATTTACCCCTGCAGCTTAATTTTTGCTAGGCTAGCCGCTCTGCTACCTGACAGCACGCACGGTACCATCTAGCGGTGACGCAGAGAGTATCACAGTACACCTTGGTGACTGCTTTTGCGCACTAACTAATTTTGCACTAACCCTTCAGATTGAAAAAAACGGTCAGGTTTAATACGGTTTCATAGACCGTCATGTTAAAACAAATCGGATTGTCCCGGTCCAGTTCAAGCCGGTTAACTTTAACATGACTGTCTATGGGACCGGATTGAACCGGACTGGTTCAATCCGGTTCAATCCGTTTTTTTTTTAACTATTCTTTAAAAGCCCGCAGCTTTTTGCTGCTGGCTTTTAAAGAATAAAATGAGGAATTTAAGGTTTTTCCTCTGCTGCCAGACCCCTTTATGGGGTCCAGCAGCAGAGGAATCGCTTCAATACTAGCGTACCCATTCATTTACATTGGACTCGCTAGACTCGCAACGAGTTGCGAGTATCAGGATCCTACTCGTTAGAGTCTAGCAAATCCGAGTAATTTAGTATTCGCCCATCCCTACAGGGTTTAATCCCGGTAGCAGGAACGGTCAGACACAAACACTGACACGTATACAGTGTTTTGGCGTATACTAATTGGAGCTAACCCATTATTGCCTATAGAGAGCTAAATTAATCCTTAATTTAGACTGTTTTGGAGATTTCCAGCCTGTACACCAGCCCCAGATGTGATGCAGGCTGGTATACTAGCACAAGAAGTTTGCTATATACCCTGCCTCCCTGCCTGCCTGTATACAGCTGTATTAGTCCTCAGAAGGACTGTTGTGGTATTAGATTAGCAGCCCTGCACCTACACTAGCTGAAAGGCCACAAATCAGTCCCTGAATCAGCAGCACCTCTCCCTACACTGCCCGTCTGTGGAGCACAGTGACGAGCACAGCGCCATCAGGTCTTATAAAGACTTGATCACGCTGTGCGGCCAGCCAATCAATGTAATGCCACAACCAACATGGCTGTGGCATTACAGTGTCTGTCAGTCAATCCCTGCATGTGGGCTGGTTCTGTAAAGAGTGCCAACATGCAGGGAGGTGGACCCCGAGCATAGCAAGAGTATCGCAGGATTAATCGGTACTCGCCGAGTACCGAGATATTCGTGTGAGTACCGAGTAGTCACAAGCATACTCGCTCGTCCCTAAAGGTACCTTTACACGCCGCTACAGCAGGGTGGAAACAACCGGGTGTTTCACGTGCACGAGCACGTACCAATGGTTACAAACGGTACCCGATACCGCCTTTACACGCCGCTACAAGGTGCTCTACAGAAGGTTTAATCTATCTCTGGATGCACCGCCGGGTGCCTCAAGTTACCTTTTGCAGAGCACCTTACCTCATTTACACGCCGCTACAACAAGGTAATATGGGCGGACCAAAGACAGCAGGGCCAACACATAGGCGTGCCACAGTCCATCACGCCGCGCCCAAACGACAACCATTGGCCAACACAATAGTGTTCTGATTGGGCACGGCGCGAAAGGCTGATGGCGGAGACGTGACGTAGTAGTGTTTGGAGTGTGGCACGGAATAAGCGCTTGTGACATGGCGGAGTGTGGCGATATTGAGCTAGGGGATGGTTATGCGTCACATAGGAGCGGTTGACAGTCACACACTCCGTGCGTATTAAAATATCAGTGTTGGGCTATGTGTGCGTAGTAGAAGTGTTTGCATTGTCACGCAGATTAAGCGCTTGTGACATAGCGGCGTGTGGCGATTGTGCTAGGTGCCACTTAGGCGATACACAGTAGCGGCTTACACCACACAGTCTGTGCGTTTTGTAAACTAAGTGTCCTATGTGTGTGTCTGGATAGCAATGTGTGAATAGAACCCCAATGGCGCTCGCATATGTGGTAACAGATGTCAATGGCCTTGAGCAGCTCACATGCCACATATCCATGATGTGTGTGTCTACGTACTTAAACCCACCTGACAAACAATATCATGTGCTGCATCAATGTGTTGTGTGCAGGTGACCCTCTGCCTACACCAAACCACAAGGGTTAAGTACACACATTTGTCACATAGACTGTTGACCAAAAACCTTCACATTCCTCATGGCCACCCATCCATAGGTGCCAATGTGTGACAGCACTGGCCACAACCCAAACCTTGATTACACTGCCCTCCATCCCCAAGTAATCAGGCTCACACAGAGTAATTTGGATCCAAGAAAAAAAAAATTGTATTTTTACTTTGAAATCATGACCTTGTAAAAGTAAATAACACATACAGAAAGGAAACACAATGGACATTAAAACAGCATGTGACATTGTAAAGAAATATAATTTTGGGGTTACAAAAAAACAAAAAAATGATACCGTGTGCAGCACCCACATGACACAAATAAAACCTAAACTAACTAACTAACTAACTAACTAAAACCTATGCACACAATTAAAGATCCCAAAAAAAAATAACCATGGTGCAGCAACCCTGCTGTTACCACCATGGCAACCATTTTATAAGCACCCAGAACCACCCACACTAGATGTGCTGGTTCTGCCAGCCCACTGCACCAGAGCCATTAAAGTAGGAGCAGTAAGCATCTCTACTGTCCCTGGCCTCCTGCTGAGTGCGACCATGGCTCAGCGGCTGGAGTGGCGCCACACCATGGTCGTCATCACGCCAAGACCCTGGACGGAGCTCCCCTGTTGTGGCGTCTGCATTATCTACAGAACCTCCTGGCGTGTATGATGCTCTATCCCTGCGACGCAGGAAGTTATGCAGCACACAGCATGCCAGCACTACCGCGTCAATAGACTCCAGTTTCATATGCAGAGGCGTATGAAAAACCCGGAATGTATTCGCCATGATCCCAAACGCATTTTCAACCACACGGCGGGCCCGGGATAGCCGGTAATTGAAAATGCGTCTGTCAGAAGTAAGGGTCCTCTGGAGATATGGCCGCAGTAGGTGTGCCTGAAGTGGGAATGCTTCATCCGCCACAAACGCAAAGTTGAGATGATTGGTCGTCTCTTCATTTGAGGGAAAGTTCAGCCCACCGGTCCTTAGTAGTTGTGCCAAGGTGCAGTGTGCGAACACCCCCCATTGGAGTTGCAGCCGTTCATTCCAACGTCCACGTAGAGGAACTCATAGTTCGCATCCACTAGGGCCATGAGGACTATACTAAAATACCCTTTGTAATTGTAAAACAAAGAGCCCGAGTTGGGTGGTTTAGTAATCCTGACGTGCTTACCATCCAATGCCCTGCCGCAGTTTGGGAAGTTCCACCGGGTTTCAAAGCCTCGGCCTACTTCCATTCATTCTGCGGCTGTTTGTGGCAACTTTAGGAAGGATGGCTGCAGAGCACTCCAGATGGCCTCACATGTCTCAGGGATCAGGCGGCTCAGCAGGGGCAGGGAGACGTATGTGAGGGATGTCATTGACTGCCCTGTAGCCAGGAACCATAAAGTTATAGCCAACCGCTCCTCAGCTGATACCGATCGACGCATAATAGTGTCCTGACGGGCTCCAGAAGGAAGGTGAAAGAGTCCTCGGACATCCGGAGGTAGTTTCGGTAATCATTGGGATTGTTATCCTCCAGCTCACGCAACAGCTGCATGTGGCCCCGGGTCTCCCAGCGGCGAAGCCAATCCCGGCTCCACAGCCACGGTTGTCTGCGACTCATCAACCTTTCATACCAATCCTCAAGCCACATTTGCTCTTCCACCAACGCAAGAGCCACGATAACATGTCGATCATGTATATTCTGCATCCTCGGTGTCAGCACCTGTACATGAGAAAATACAACATCAGTACATACATCAATATGGGGACATGTTTGCATGTAAAGCAAGCCACACAAAATTTGGATTACACACTCAAGCAAACCAGATGCAAGCCCTCGTGTGTGCACAACACACATCCTTGGGAACCATGCAAGGGCAGCAACCACTAGTGGCCGATAAACAAACGGAACATGCTCACTGATCAGGGCCGTCCATCCTTAAACACTTTGTTGACTGGCAGAAAGTATCACATCTGGACCTATCTGTGTTAAAAAGGGACATGTGTCACCACAAATATCGCCTATACATGTCACACAAACAATGGAGCATACCATTTCTATTTACACAACAACAGTCAGTAAGTAACAATGTACCACAGCCTTGCAGGATGAGTAATCACAGATGTCACGAATCAGATTACATATGACTCATCAAGTCGGGAATTCGTCACACGTGTTTGCAAGGATGAGATCCACATCGGCTCAATCTCTGCAGCGTCACGCCTCAAAGCCATGTCTGATCCTAGCCATGTTGGTCCCAGTGTGTGTGTGGCGCCCCGCAACGAGTGCGTCACGAGGGGGTATTGCAGCCGCAATTTCCTCTGATTCAGCAATGATCCGGTTAACACAGAGATCCAACCCTACACACACAACACCTAGAACAGAGGGCCAATCATAGGCCCTGGGGGGGTGGAGTGCTAGAAGAGTCGAGAACAGAGAGAGGAAGAGAGGTTCTGTCCTCGGAGCGGGGGCTCCGCACCCCGTGCGGGCCCCTGGGCCGTCACCGGACGGGTGTCACCACCTGAGGCCTTACCATCCGGGAATGGGCATTACTACACGGGTTCCCTAAAGACTCCCGTGCCCACAACCTACAGCCGGTTCACTGGTACCGAAGCTGGCAGCAGTTCACCTCTGCCACGCGAACCAGAGGAGTGGAGGAGCAGCTTTATAGGAGCACCCCACCATCAGCCAGTTTCCAGTCGTCTAACCAGCGGTGTACCCACTGAGGGATCCAAGGCTCCCCAAGACATCCACAGCGTACATAGATGGATAGGGCATTGAAGCAGCCTCCCCGTACCCGACCTGGTATTCCTGGGCGACACTGGTAACTAAGGAGGTAGAATGGAGGAACACTGCAGATCTCTGAGGGACACCGTCACTGCTGAATCTACCCGGTCTACTACTCCACCACTGTATACCATGTACTGCCTACTGGTTACAGTAAAGACCCATTATAGAGACTTCTTGTGTCTGTGCGTCCTTATGAACTGTCCGTCATTACCTAAAGGTAACCGCAGCTGCCGCACAACATCTTGAGCTCCAGCCTCCAGGGATCACCGCTCAGCCTGTGGGGAGCGTAACATCTTGCTGCTGTCCATCACCCTGGAGGTTCCGCAGCGTCGGTAGCCCTTACCGAATCTACTCATAGGTGGCGTCACGAATAAATTAAAAACCCTTTAATCTGTTCCACCAAGACGTCCGCAACCCTTTTAATTTCTGCACCGCACCGGGCCCCACTACCGGCAGGCGTCAGTCCACCCGTGACAAGGAGGAGGGAAGCATCGCCTGGCAGAACCGGAGTAACCCTGGCCCACGCGTGCGCGTCAGAAAAACTGGCGTCACGAACAGGATACGAGCAGGCCCGTTACCCAACGGGTATAATGTGCTTAAAATGGACTTTATTGTCTACAATTTGGACTTTGTTCGTCCCTAAAAGAACTTTCCCGCCTTTGCACCAATGGGTCAAGATGGCGCCCAAGATGGCGTTCCCGCCACAAGAAGCCGCCACGTGAAAGCCCAGGAGCGAGTTGACCCCCCCTCATCGTGGGAGGGCTACAGACAAAAGGCGCCAAACTCTTTGTCCGCCCAGATTGCTCGAATCAACCATGGGGGCGGACCCCAAAGACTTTTCCCATCATTGGACTACAAAAGCCCACAAGAAATGGGAGTGTCGAGACAGACTTCTTCACCAGCTCTACCAGAACGCTTACCGGTTCAACGGGTGTGGTTTCCCTCCAAGGAAGAAAATGTCCAGCCTGAAACTCCAAGACCTGATGCGAGAGGTTGAGGCGGAGGCCAGAGCAGCCATCAGCCAACCGGGTCCGGATCCTGCCCTTACCATAGACGGCAGCCCCGACTTCTGGCTAGAGGCTTTACAAGACCTCCGAGTGCGACTAATTGAGACTGTGGAATGGACGATTCGCAGCTGGAGTGCGACCCTAGGCAGAAGACTACACCATGCGATGCAGCAGAGCCGACCGGGTACATCTTCTCCAAGCCCAGACGACATCGCCAGCTTTTCAACCACCTCACCGTCGCCTACCGCCTGCCCTGCTTCGTCACCGGAGCCCATAGACTGTGTCATTCCTGTGAGGACCACAGCTCGACCCGTTTCAGCGGTTGGAACCGCAACCGACTCCGTTCCAGAGCCGGAGCTTCCAATACGCTCCCACGAAGAAGCTGCCACCTACCTGGTTCCACCTGCGGAACCCGCGACTAGTTTCCACAATACCGAGACTGTCGCCTGTTTCTCCCCAGAACCGGAGGCCTCCTCTACAAATACAGAGGCCTACCTGGTGACCGGATCGAGACACCACTTCCCGCTGCTACAGAAGAGGCAGGCAGCCTGGAAGCCCTGCACAGCGACCCCGAGGAGAACTTTGCAGCACAGCCATCCACCGATCCAGAGGATTTCATCCCATCGTCTTCGTCAGCCGAGCAGCCCGACGTAGTCATCGAAGGAGAGATTGAGGAAGATGACGACGAGACCTACAGCCCCGCTGAGGACCTCTACACCGGGTTCGCCTGGGGAGACACCAAGAATCCTGCTGCCGGGCGATTAGCTCGGGTGCACTGGTCGGGTGCAGCCGCAACCATTTCTTCTCCGGTTACGTTGAACCGGGCTCCACTCCAGACTGCCCACCAGGTTCGCGCAGTTCAACAACCAGCACACAGTAGTGACTTTATCCACACGCCGCATCACTCCGACGAAGAGGTACGTCGTATCCGGAGACGAGTGGCACACTCGACTGCAAGCCAACATGCAGGCACGCGCCGAGGCCCGCCGCCAATCTCCATTGCCTGAACAATTCCGTAAAACCGGGCGGGTAAGCACCTTTAACTTGTCCACCGGGTGGGGATTCATAAGGGAGGAGGGTGTGAGTACTGAAGTATTTGTGGGGCGCCGTGATGTGGAATCGCACCTACCGTGAGGGCATCCAAACCGAGACTTATATAGAGGGGACATTGTAACCTATGAGCGACATGTATGCTGTGACGGGTGGTTCGCTATACGAGTCCGGAACACTGCCCTCCATAAGTGACTTTGTTGTTTGAACTTTGCTACTGAAAAAGACTTCTTCTTGTTTGCACTGTAACACCGCGACTTGGCGGCTACAGCCTGAACTTTTATTCTAAGGACAGCCGACCGCCAGCCGGGTCCGCGCAAATGTGTTAACCTGTTTGTCTACCTTTTCACTTTTATGCAACGTAATGACCTGTCATTAATAAAAGTGTATATACCTGTTATAAAATATAAAAACCTCTGTAATGTGAGTAGTGAGACGCTTGGGGACAAGCTGATTCAACCAAGGGGGAATGTGGCGCCCTGCAACGAGTGCGTCACGAGGGGGTATTGCAGCCGCAATATCCTCTGATTCAGCAATGATCCGGTTAACACAGAGATCCAACCCTACACACACAACACCTAGAACAGAGGGCCAATCATAGGCCCTGGGGGGGGGTGGAGTGCTAGAAGAGTCGAGAACAGAGAGAGGAAGAGAGAGGTTCTGTCCTCGGAGCGGGGGCTCCGCACCCCGTGCGGGCCCCTGGGCCGTCACCTGACGGGTGTCACCACCTGAGGCCTTACCATCCGGGAATGGGCATTACTACACGGGTTCCCTAAAGACTCCCGTGCCCACAACCTACAGCCGGGTTCACTGGTACCGAAGCTGGCAGCAGTTCACCTCTGCCACGCGAACCAGAGGAGTGGAGGAGCAGCTTTATAGGAGCACCCCACCATCAGCCAGTTTCCAGTCGTCTAACCAGCGGTATACCCACTGAGGGATCCAAGGCTCCCCAAGACATCCACAGCGTACATAGATGGATAGGGCATTGAAGCAGCCTCCCCGTACCCGACCTGGTATTCCTGGGCGACACTGGTAACTAAGGAGGTAGAATGGAGGAACACTGCGGATCTCTGAGGGACACCGTCACTGCTGAATCTACCCGGTCTACTACTCCACCACTGTATACCATGTACTGCCTACTGGTTACAGTAAAGACCCATTATAGAGACTTCTTGTGTCTGTGCTTCCTTATGAACTGTCCGTCATTACCTAAAGGTAACCGCAGCTGCCGCACAACATCTTGAGCAGCTCCAGCCTCCAGGGATCACCGCTCAGCCTGTGGGGAGCGTAACATCTTGCTGCTGTCCATCACCCTGGAGGTTCCGCAGCGTCGGTAGCCCTTACCGAATCTACTCATAGGTGGCGTCACGAATAAATTAAAAACCCTTTAATCTGTTCCACCAAGACGTCCGCAACCCTTTTAATTTCTGCACCGCACCGGGCCCCACTACCGGCAGGCGTCGGTCCACCCGTGACAAGGAGGAGGGAAGCATCGCCTGGCAGAACGGGAGTAACCCTGGCCCACGCGTGCGCGTCATGTGTTCAGCCCAACCAGTATGATATATTCATTGCTGTGCACATCTGTACCACATTACAGTCTACATTCCAGCAGCCATTATCCTGCATGGCGAATGGAAACAAACACACAAATGTGTAAATGTCAATATGGCAAAGTCTGTACAACATGTGAATTAATAGGTAGCATGCAACGCTAATGTAGTCACAAAACTAACATCACAAGGGCGGCCGCTACAGTAGTCTATTGCGTTACCCCAGCAAATCATGCGCCTCAGCCCCCCACGCCGCTACATCCATGTCTGCCCACAAATACTTACTTAATGACTCTGGCCAGCAAGCGTAATGTCCACCGGCCTGAACTGCTCTTCAAGGAGCCGCAACCAATCACGACGTTGCGATTTTTCCTAATCAGCTGCTGCTAGGGCTGTTCACAGGTGTAGGCTCATAATGTGCCTAATTCGTGTGGTCTGATTGGTGTGTGTGAGTATAAATATCAGCCGATGCCGACCAGACCCTGTCCAGACGCCCATGTGTATTGAGCTAGTGGTGTCCAGTGATACGTTCTCTGTTGGTTTGACGGTAAGTTAGCTCACATGTTTTTTCCTTGCCATGCATTATTGCATAACTGTCTGGCACATGCCGTTTAGGCTGTGTGTGTGGCACATGCCGCTTAGGCTGTGTGTGTGGCACATGCCGCTTAGGCTGTGTGTGTGGCACATGCCGCTTAAGCTGTGTGTCTCAGGACGTTGTGTTATGTGCTTCATGTCTATATTGTGTTCCTGCCATGTTAAAGGCTTGTTACCTATAGGCAATAGCCATGTCGACATTTTTGATCAAATATGGTTATGTATTCCATACATTGAAGTCTTGTTGTTTGTAAGGCAAGTATGATGGGCTGCTTGGGCACAATAATTCTCGTTTTTCTTATTGGCCTGCAATGTCAGAAAGTGAGGGCTGGGGGTGGTTGTTGCATGTCCTACTGTAGGGTGTTCATGGTGGGAAGGGGGAGTTAATGATGTGGTTGGGCGCAAGCCTCAGCGTCTGCTGTTGTGTCAAACAGCCATTCTTCATTTTACACAGGGCAAACCTTTCACATTGTGCCAAGGACCTAGATGACAGTTGGCCCACCATGGCCGGGTCCACATGTGCCCCTGCCACCATGTTCCCTGTCCCACTGTTTTGCTATGTTGTAATTTTTGTTGTTTGGGTGTAATCCTTGTGGCCCCATGTGCCTTTGTCAACATATGTAGGGAACAATATCCGTCATAACATGTGTACCCTAGCTGATATATTGCACATGGACAAAGGGTGTCCCACATGCAAACATACATGTTAACCACATGCTTGATGCCCATAAACACCTGCATATAGCAACGCAATATCTTGATTTTGGCCCATGCATGGCTTTGATGTTCTCTGTTTGCTTATATATATTTTTTTTTTCACACAGATGCCGGAGGGGTCCGTGGAATTTGTTACCCAGCTCCTCACAATGTATCAAGGACACGAGTGCCTGTGGCGCACATTGCTGCCTGAGTATCGGAATCAGGCAGCGCAGGCAGCGGCCTACAGGCCTCTTGTCGAGCTGGCCAATCGGCTGGCCCCCAGACAAGGCAAGAGGTGGGACGCGGCGAAGGTGGCGGAGAAAATCAGGAACCTGCGGGCCTCGTTCACGCGGGCTCACCTGGATTACACGAGGCGTCGGTCGGGGGCTGGAGGTGAGGAAGTCGCTAGGCCAAAATTATGGTACTATGACCTCCTCACCTTCACCCTTGGCCAGGGGAGCTCGCGTGATACGAGGACCAACAACCCCCTTCCCGCGTCCTCTGTAGGCCCTGCCCAAGACCACTCTGCGCCGCAGGAGGTGGGTAATTGTGTTACGGTGGTGGGCCACAATGTTAGCGTCACAGGTGTGCTTGTCTGCATGCTTGCCCAAAACCCCATTCTTTATTTCTTTTAATCTCCTTTCAAACCATTTATTGATGTGGTATGTGGCCTCAGGGGCTTTGCTTGTTAAATCAGAAATCTTATCAAACAGCCCTTCTCCATGTCCATTACAATAAACGAACATGGATGATTTGTGGATTGGTTCGCATATTATCAACAATGCTGATTTGGTGTAGTTGATGTCAGTCCCAGCAACATATAGTAACTTTAGAACCCATACACGTGTGTGGCCTTTGGCCCATGTAGTGTATGTTTTCTGGAGGCAGCCCATTGATTGTTAATTTATTTGTTAGGCCTGGCTCAGGCACATGGCCGTGCACTGTATTACAGCCAGCATCAATCTCCTGTGGTCACATATCAATTTTAGCTTAAACCATAGTGAATGTTAACAATCTATGTTTAGGGCACAGTGGGTTGGATGCCACAGGTGAGTATACATGACACATGCAGGTGTTTGGCTCCATAGCCTTGATCCTTTCTGGTCTATGTTGGTTGTTTGGGTGCTGGTGTATTGTGTGGTGTTGGGGATAGTGTTGGCCTCTGGCCCATTGACATAAATGATGCTGCTTTGTGGTATTGTTTTTTTTTTTCCTTTTCGTTCCACAGGCCCCTGAGCAGCCCGACTCCATTGCCGCCGAGCCTGCCGCTGGTGAGGCTCGCCCAACAACATCAGCGGGCGAGCTGGAGGACGGAACTAGTGATGGGGGTCCAGGGCCCAGCTCGGCTATCAGGTGAAGGCGAAGACCAGCCCCACCGGAGACCGAGCTGGGCACCTGGGCTAGACGTGTCCTTTTGGATGAACAACGGACCCACATTTCTAGTTATGCGCTCCACGTCAGCGACAGGCTCAACAAGATGGAGCCGGAACAGAGGGAGATCACTCAGCAGGTCTTCAACCGTGTCCTTGATGCGGGAGCAGATGGGGCCCTGCAATGGGGTGTGCGATTCCGCCCCCAATGAGGAACACCGTTTGTCCCTTGCGCCCGCCCAACCACAACAGCGTGTGAGGAGACTGCCCCGGACCCAGACCCCAACTCCCCCAACAAGACGTAGTAGACACTATGGACGCTCTCATGCAGGGCGGGGCTGCCATGAGAGGGGGGGGTGAGGCATTGTCAGAGCCAACAGAGGAGGATGATGAGGATGGGGGACACTACTAGCCAATGCACTGAATTGGCCGTCTGGACTTATTATTTTGTGAAACCACACATTTGCCTTATATTTGTTTTCGAAAATGTTATTTGCCTTGTGGCCGAATTGGCGTGTGTTCTTTGTGTTTTTTTGTGTTTTTTTTTTAAACAAAATAAATTTAATTTAACCACACATTTTAGTCTTCAATTTGCCCACTAATAACCAAATTGTGTTTACTGTGTGAATGTTTCAGGTCCAAATATAGGGGAGAGTATCCACACATTGTGGGCAATGGCGGCAGTGCAGGAACACAATGTGGTGTGGTAACATGTAGTTACACTTCAAAGAGGTCTACTCATCTGGGGCACCCAGTTAGGGACTTTACATGTTGGGCACCACAACATGTGTGTAGTGACATCAAAGAACACACATAATTTGTATTTTCATTTTTTATTTGACACAAACATGTGTGACACACATTTGCCACAATAGACACAATTGTGTTTGAGGGTAGGAGTAGCCACAACACACTCCCCATGGTCCCAATGTGGGACACTATAAGAAAAGAGGCCAACAAGGTAGCCACAACACACTCCCCATGGGCCCAATGTGGGACACTATAAGAAAAGAGGCCAACAGGGTAGCCACAACACACTCCCCATGGTCCCAATGTGGGACACTATAAGAAAAGAGGCCAACAGGGTAGCCACAACACACTCCCCATGGGCCCAATGTGGGACACTATAAGAAAAGAGCCCAACGGGGGCAAAAAACAACAAAACAAAACAATACCAACATGGCAAAACACAAGTTTTTGTGTCCAACATGGACAACAGTCCTTCAGGTCCGGTTGGACCATTTCTGCCTGTCATTTCCTCTCGATCATGGGAGCCCACCATGTCCTCGCTGGAGGGCAGCCAGCATCTCTCCCAACCAAGCCAGCTCTTGGAGCCCGCGTTGGTGTGCCCAGTGGAGCCGTCTGGACACATCATTGTGGGCCCATATAACGTCCTCCAGAGTAGGGACACCTGTTTTGGGATGAAAAACACATTTTTAAAAAAACAGTCCATGTGGAGGTTTTGTAAGTTCACAATCAACTGTGCTCCTTACCCTCGTGCTCGCCCTCACCACCACTATCAGGGGGTGATGGTGAGCCACTCAGACTCCACCCGGCAGCCCCAGCCCGTTCCCCATCTCCACAAACATTAGAAACAAAAAAAACAAAAATTAATCAGACACAATGATGAGGGAAGATAACCACAACACTAATTACAGTTGCAGGGCATATGCCCCACAAATACACAATTACCACCATAGTCGGCCAATTCAGGGTCCATATCCGCCTCAAGCCTCTCATCCTCCTCAGGCCCTGGTGTTGATGGCACCTCGTCCTCCTCCGGCTCTGGGGACATGGCCACCCCTGGGCTTGCAACAGAGCTGGAAACAGTGGGAGGTGGGGTAACTCCCGGGCTGGGGCTCTGTGGCCACATGACGTGGCTTGGTGGCAACAGGGGGCCTGGGCTAAAGGGGGGCTCATCATCCAGCCCAGCAGGTTCTGGAAGGTCCTCGGGCTCCTGTGGCCATGGTGGGGATGGGAGGTCATCATCCTCCTCCATCCATGACTGGGATGACTCATCAGGAGAGTCCTCCGTCCCTGACTGTGCTGACCACTCCTCTGGGTCCTCCGCCCCTGCAGCTAATGGCAGCTCCTCCTCGTCAGGGCCAGGAATCCTAGGGGCCGATGGTGTCCCTGCAGCCGGATGTAGCGGTGAGATCGCTGGGCCACCTGCGGGTGGGGCATGGTGCCCATCTTCAGAGGATGAATCCTCCCAATCTGTATTTGGAAGCACAATCACAGAGCTTTTAGTAGAAAGGTTAAACACATTGTTGTGTAACATTTAGATTGTGTGCCTATTGTAGTTCCACCATTAATAAATATGGTACAAGGTCATGTTGGATGCATATACTCATGTAGGATGCATGTACTGTGGGTAGGACACAGTATGTTTACTGACAGGAGGTCCACTACCCTGGCAAGATATGTTTGCTTGTGGCCACAGACACCAACACATGGTGAATGTATGTGTGTTGTATTTTTTGTAGGGCCAGAAGCCGCTGGTGCTTGTGCCATGGCTGCATAGACCTCTTGTTCACGTACTATTGTTATTTTGGTGCAAATATCATGGTGTGTCTATCTTGTCCCCTCTGTAGGGTGCAACATCTGTGGGGCAGTGTGTCATGTGTGTGTTTAAGATGTTCAAGATGTATCAAAATCACATTGACAATGTGGAGACAGGTTAGGCACAAATATAGTGAGGTTACGCCTGAGTCCGCCCTCCCCATTTGTGCTTCACATGACTGGTTTGGCCATATTCCTGTTTGGGTGGCAACCACCAGGCAATGCATATTCTTGTCACATCCATATGGTGGGTCAATACACAGGTGAGAAATGTAGGATGATTACCATTCATTGGTGATTGGTCCTTTAAAAAATGAGCGTCAATCCTCAGTCTTCGGCTGCGTTCACACATTGCGTATTTTGCCGCGTTTTTTTACGCGCGCTTTTCAAAATACGCAATGTGCCTTATGTCTGCCTGCAAAGTGAATTGGAAATTCACTTTGCAGTGCAGACATTGCGTAAAAATACGCAGTGCGTTTTCCGGGAGAAAACGCAGCTCCGTAAACAATTGATATGTCAATTGTTTACGCAGCTACTACTACGTATTCTCCCAGAGGGGAGGAAGAATCCTGCTTCCTCCTCCCCTCTGTGACATGTGTGACTGCCCCATTAGATTTCACAGTGCATTAATACACACTGTGAAATCTAAATTAAACAAAAGCAAGTGTGTGAAAAATAAAAAAGAATGAATACTTACCTTCTGACGCCTTCTGCCGCTGTGCGATCCCCGGTTCTAAGTCAGATCTCTTCTGACAAGACCTGTGGTGACGTCAGAGGGGGGGCGTTCCTGGGCACTCGCGGTCATGTGACCGCGAGCAGCCAATCAGCGATGGGACCGCCTGGGAACGCCCCCCTCTGACGTCATCACTGGTCCTGTCAGAAGAGATCTGACTTAGAACCGGGGATCGCACAGCGGCAGAAGGCGTCGGAAGGTGATGTATTCATTCTTTTTCATTTTTCACACACTTGCTTTTGTTTAATTTAGATTTCACAGTGTGTATTAATGCTCTGTGAAATCTAATGGGGCTGTCACAGCTGTCACAGAGGGGAGAAGGAAGCAGGATTCTTCCTCCCCTCTGTGACATCACTGCGCTTTCTGGGGGAAAGAAAGCGCAGTGTGTGAAAGCCCCTGCGTATTTTGCTGCGCTTTTTTGCGCGGCCGAAAAACGCGGCAAAAAGCGCGCGCAAAAAAGCGCAGCAAAATACGCAAATGTGTGAACGTAGCCTTCAAATGTTTTTTTATTTGAGGCTGGTTTCCAGCAGCATGGCAAGGGGAGGGAGTGTACAGTCGTCTGTACTCCACAGTCCGTCCCCTTGACATGCTGCCTGTGACCTGCATTGAATATATGTAAAGATGCAGACTGAAGACTGTCTTTCAGTTTAGGTAATGTTTAAACTTGTTTTTTTTATTTTTTTTATTTGGACGTTGGCCGAAGAGGCCAAAGTGTAGGGCCTGCCTCCAAATTATGCAGAATATATGCAACCACATGGGTGTGGACAGGCCGGGGACCACACTCTCCTTCTAATCTGTTTATAGACATTGCTGTGTAGTTTGTTACATGTACATGTGCAGGTGTGTGTTTGGGGCAAACAATTACTCACCACGCAGCCTGGCAATCCTGGCACGAATGTCCACTATGCGCCTGGGCACTTGAATTTAAGATCCGCGATCTTCTTCTGTATTTGTTTAGGCTCCCTCTCCACCCCCAGTTTGTGGAGCAGGGATCGCTGGATCTTTAGTACAGTGCTGCGGTTGCACAGCCTGGGGTGCCGGTGGTGATGGTGGCCCCAATAGTCATAGCGGTCACACATATCAATGAGAATCAAAAGCTCTGCCATCCCCCACGCTGGAGCGCGGTGTGTGGCGGCAATGACTATGCTGCGATGTGCAGGGGAGGGGCTAGCACCTTGCAGGCAGAATGAAACTGAAACCAACGTCATGACGTCAGGACGACCGCTTCTGTAGCGTAACAACATTCAAAGTCGTCGTACGCACCGTGGCATGGCAAGAAACACTTCTGCGGCACCTACGGGACAATAACCCGGGGGCGTTGCGTAACGCAACCTTCTGCGCTGCGTATACCAACATTCATTTTGGTGTATGAGAATGTGCACACTATATTGGGACCATAACACACTAGACTTGTTTAGCTTTGCGTACTTGTGTGGGCCTGTAAATTTGAAATAACAATGAAGGATCATGCAGACGGCTCCTATGTGTAGTGCTGAAGTGACAGCTCATCCAAAATGGCGCCCTGTAAAGAGCCGACCAATCGTAACGCTGGAGCTTCCAGCAATGATAGCTGATGTGGCGCCAGCCAATCAGAACGCAGGTGGGTTAACAAATTAAAACTGAGGAGGCGACACACAGCTGAGTACATGGCACGCCTAAGTGCTAGATTTCGACATCGCTCAATTCTCAACTTCTCAACGATATCGTTTATTTAGACACGTTGATTCTGCGTATCCACTGAGCCGACATCGTGTGGTATGAGGTCCAGATCTCATATCTGGATATAACGATCTGATCATTTCTCGTTAGTCGTACCATGCTGTCACAGGCAGAGACATCGAAAGGAGCGATGCCTAATCAAGCACGTTCAAGCGGTATCGATCCATATATCGTAGCGTGTGACGGCCGCCTTATGAGAATATGTACACTACATAGGAACATAACGTAATATTCTTTGCCCTTCCGCAATTGTGTCGGTGCGTAATTGTACTAATGTATCAGATTGTGCATGAAGTGCTGAAGTGACAGCTCATCCAAGATGGCAGAGTGTGAAGGGAGAGCCAATTGTAATGCAGGATCTTCCACCAATGATCGCTGATGGGGCGCGGTATCCCGGAGGTTGTGTCACGCCCCAGGTAGATAACTAGGTGTTGAAAAAACCTCCTGTTCCTTATTTAGACACCGCTACCATCGGGTTGAAATCAACCTGTTTTAGAGCACTGCTCTGAATCAGGTGCCGAAAGTGACGGGTAGCAACGACCTAGTTTACACGCCGCTACCTCGGGTTGATTTGACGATGCAAGATACATTTGTCTCATAAACCCGGTTGTTTCCACCCTGCTGTAGCGGCGTGTAAAGGTACCTTAATTGTGATCCAATTATCTCTATACTCTCAATCTAGTGGCACGGAATGCGCTTCCATACCATCCCTTCTTATATTGTGAGTACAACATTATAGCCGAAAAACACAGTGGGAAGAGGAAGAAAATAAAAAACAAATTTCAATACATATAATCTGATGGGTTCATAGATTTCACATATATCATAATGGACCAAAAACCATCCTATTCAACTCAGTTCTCTACATCCCATTTCTGGTATTCGAACCCATGCTTTGTGATGTTCTTGTCAAAACCCAGCATTTACCTGTGTACCTGTATCAGAACACTGGAAGGTTTGTCTCTCAGTACAGGTTTTGTGTTCTGACCTCATTCATTACCCATTGTGTCCTTATCATTCATCAATTTTTAGAGATAAGATGGTAAATGTCTATATCTCACCACATTACTAGTCTTAAGGGTATGTCACACGCGTCAATATCGCCTGCACGATCACGGCTGCACGTGACGTTGCAGCGATATTGATGCGTGTGACATACTGAATCAACCAGCGATAAATCGCTGGTTGATGATCGCCAGGTTTTAGAATCTGTCCTAAAACCTGGCGATGGTCGCCCGGTGGACACGCAGCATCGCTGCGTGTGACACCGGGAGTAGCGATATTCCAGCTCCCAGCGCCTCTCACAAGCGCTGGGAGCTGGTATCCAAGGTAAACTGCGGGTATCTAGGCAGCGCGCGCTGCCTAGTTACCCGCTGTATACCTTAGATACCAGCCGGTGAGCGGAGGAGGCTGGTAACTAAGGTACACATCGGGTATCTAGGCAGCGCGCGCTGCCTAGATACCCGCAGTTTACCTTGGAGACCAGCCTGCTCCCGCTTCCAGCAGGCTGGCAGCGGGAGCAAGACATCGTGGAAACGATATTTAAATCGTTTCCACGATGCCTCTGGTCCATTGATCGCTGATGAGTCTGCCTGTGTGACAGCTCACCAGCGATCAGCCGTCAATGTCGTCAGCAATCATCTCACTGACGACATTGACGCGTGTGACACCCCCTTTAAACTCACACCCTTCTAGAGATACTTTCTCCTTTCCTTATATCAATCCCTCTCCATTCCTATCTTATCTACCTATTGCCTCTGATCATGGTCCTCAGTGTATGGTATTGCTGCTGCAGTCCATCCACCAGACATCGCCTCACATCGCACGATATGCTGGGAGCCCGACCAATACTCACTCCAATGTTACCCAAAACAAAAAATCACATCGCTGGATTCTAAGAGTGTAAGTAAGGACTTATTATAACCCTCATTTGAATAAATCAGAGACCTCATTAAGACCCCCTGGGTGGAGGTGGAGGACTTTCCAGGCATTGCGTGGTTCAAGATAATAAAAGGATGGATATAACGATCTCCCCTATTGATCATATCCCTGTGGAGATGGCAAATAGAGATGTGATGTTAACAAGGAAAGAAATATACTGGATCCACAGGGTACAAACCCTCCACCCAGGGGGTCTTAATGAGGTATCTGATTTGTTCAAATGAGGGTTATAATAAGTCCTTTTGAATACACTTAGAATCCAGCGATGTGATTTTTTGTTTTGGGTAACATTGGAGTGACTATTGGTCGGGCTCCGGCATGTCTGGTGGACGGTCTGCAGCAGGAATACGATACACTGATGATCAGAGGCAATAGGTAGGTAAGAAAGGGATGGAGAAGGATTGATATAAGGAAAGGACAAAGTATCTCTAGAAGGGCGTGAGTTTAAGATCAGTAATGCGGTGAGGTAAAGACATTTACCATCTTATCTCTAAAAATTGAGGAATGATAAGGACACAATGGGTAATAAATGAGGTCAGAACACAAAACCTGTACTGAGAGACAAACCTTCCAGTGTTTTGATACAGGTACACGGGTAAATGCTGGGTTTTGACAAGGACATCACAAAGAATGGATTTGAATACTGGACATGGGATGTAGAGAATGGAGTTGAATAGGATGATTTTTGGTCCATTATGATATACAGGGGTTGGACAAAATAATGGAAACACCTAACGTTTTGGTATCATAATCTTCTAACACGTTATAAACATGCAAACCGTGACATATGTTAATGTATTGTAGTTGATTATTTGTGTTAAGTGCTTTGTGTATGTAAATTAACTGTTTGTTTTGCCGAATTGTAAGAACATTGATGGGAAACTGATACCAATGGCAGACCTTTCGGATTTTTTTAAAAGGCCAAATTGTTGGTGCTCGTATGGCAGGCGCTAATGTAACAGAAAGTGCCCGAATGCTTGGCTTGTCAAGAGGTACTGTCTCCAAAGTAATGACTGAGTTTGAAAGAGAAGGAAAAACATCCGCAGCAAAGCACAGGTCCGGCCGAAAGTCAAAGTTGACTGAGAGAGACCGTCAGACTCTAAAGCGATTTGTGAGAGAGAATCACAAGACCACGGCTCCGAAAATCACTGCTGAGCTCAATAAACACCTACAGAACCCAATTTCCACGAAAACTGTTTGTCGGGAGCTGCACAAATCTGGATTCCACGGAAAAGCTGCAATTAGAAAACCGCAGCTCTCAATGACAAATGTTTCCAAGCATTTAGAGTGGTGTTGAAACCTCCAGAATTGGTCCCTTGAGCAGTGGAAACATGTGATATTCTCAGATGAATCATCGTTTACCCCATTTTCCGACCTCCGGCCTAGTGTACGTTTGGAGACAGCCGAGAGAAGCATTCCATCCAGACTGCCTTCTCCCAACCGTAAAACATGGCGGAGGTTCTGTGATGATCTGGGGTGCTATTTCATGGAGCTCTGCCAGGCCAACGATATCACCTTGTATGAATCCATACCTCAGAGAATTGAGGCTGTAATCGCCGCAAAAGGTGGACCTACACCATATTAAACTAACTTTTGTTGATTTTTCTAGGTGTTTCCATTATTTTATCCAACCCCTGTATATGAAATCTATGAACCCATCAGATTATACTTATGGATATTTGTATTTTGTTTTCTTCCTCTTCCCATTGTGTTTTTCGGCTATAATGTTGTGCTCACTAAATAAGAAGGGATGGTATGGAAGTGCATTCCATGCCACTAGATTGAGATTATAGAGATAATTGGATCACAATGATTCCTTTTTATAAAAAAAATGAAATGAACAAGGGTCACATGGGAATATATACAATATGATTTTATGGATGTGTTTGAGATATATTTTTAGATGAAGTTCAATTTTTAAATTTGTATAAGTTTTTTTATGTGATTACCAGAAGCAATGTGATTTAAACAGACCGCCAGCACAGAGAGCTGTAACCTTTGTCTCCTGAGGAAGTGTGTGGATGCACATCAAACGCGTGGAGGTGTATTACAAATAAAGGTTCTTGGATATTTTACCAAGGAGTGGAGTATCCGTTCTGAACTGGAGTCCACAGCGCGTATACAAGGCTGATTTTCACCCCCTTTTTTCACATTGTCTGAGGTCACAAAACATTTGCCTCTTTGCAGCTTGGCACACATAACCCACTTCATAAATGTCTGTTCCAAAACCCTTGCGTGATCCACATTTTCAACAGCAACCTATACTAGTTGACCTCCTTTCTAGACCCACAGTACAATGGCAAATTTCCTTCGCTACTGTTGCAGTCACCAAGGGGTTTCACAATAGAATCCTTCAAGAAGTCCATTTGATGGTAACATCACCCTCAGACACTGCTGCTAGCAGAGGTACCAGCTCTGTGCAACAGCATGCATTAATGGAGAGAGACAGGGTCAGCAGGTGCAAAAGAGGTGGTGGTAAAATGTCCACAAACTGGGCCATCTTTAATAAACCTAAAGGGTTGAGAATGCACAAATAGGGTCTTATCTTTTATAGAAAGATGTATGATACTAATATTAGTATTGCTCACCTGATATGGTTGTGTGGCACACAACCAGCGTAATCGCTCAGAAAAACAGCTGCTGCAGGGACCGTACTTCCACAGGATGCGGTGCTCAAATCACAAGGTTTTTCAGACGAAGTACCTTTATGTCCACGCTGCTGTCAGGAAGGTATACCAATGACACGGGACGTCCAGGTATTAGTGATATAGATTTATTTCCTTATCTCCAACGCGTTTCGGAGCCACTTGCCGAGCTCCTTCCTCAGGGAGTATCAAGATCATACATTATCGGAGAGTATATTGTCTAGTCAAGATTGGGAGAAAATAGAACTGGCAGCGCGGACATAAAGGTACTTCATCTTCAATAAACCGGCTCATCAGCAAGGGCTAGCTGGACCGGTAACAATGTCAAGGAGGGAGAAGTTGAACAAGATGGTCAACAACTATCTAAGTGATCATACCTGCGTCCTTCCTGATGCTTCTGTTCTGTTTAATTTCTGGGTATCCAAGCTGCATAGTTGGCCAGACCTCTCCTTATATGCTTCGGAGGTGCTGGCCTGCCCTGCTGCTAGTGTGATGTCAGAGTGTTTTTTCAGTGCCGCTGGGGCAATCATCACAGATACACACACATGACTGACTACAGAGAATGCGACCAGACTGACTCTGATAACATTTAACAAGGACTGGATTTCGCAAGAGTATTTAATCCCTCCTGATGACAGCATCCCAAGCTAAATTCAACCAAAATGTTATTTTAGGCAACTGGTGATCACGTCCATCCAGGCACTTGTGATGAGACCCTCCTTCCTTCATCAACCATAATACAGCCCCTTGGACTACTTTTGGAGACACTATGGCTATGCCTGGACATTGGGCACTTCAACTACTGCGCTAGTAGATCTGGCATCATAATTGTTTGGCTCTTGAGGCCTCCTTCCTTCATCAACCATGATACAGCCCCTTGGGCTAATTTTTGGAGACACTATGCCTGCACATTGTGTAGTGGCAGTAGAACAACAATGCCAGTAGTCCAAGCTTTATGATTATGAAGCCCTTGTGATGATGATGATGATGATGAGTGGCTTCTTCCTGCATTAACCATCGCACAGCCCTTAGGGCAGATCAATCTCTTTACACCACTGACACACTGAGCTGTCAGAAGATCTCCTCCATCATAACTCGCTCTTACGGCAATCCTGCACCCATTTCAGCCTTTTCCTCCGCCCCCAGACTGCTTTTACGGGTCCAGCAAACAATTACTCGCATTTCCCATTGACTAACATTGGACTCGTTAATCGCACCAAATACCCGAGTATTATGATCTACTCGGCACCAGTATAGCGAGTCCGAGTACTTGACTACTCGCTCATCCCTACTGGCGACGCTAATGTTTTCGTCATCGCCGCTCACCATCTTGGTGGAGTCCTCAAAGTTTTGGAGGACAGATGCTGGTAGTCAACAACTGCCCTCTTCTGCTCACAAATCCTGATCAACATCTGCAGTGTGGAATTCCAATGCGTGGGGACATCACACACCAGTCTGTGAGCCAGGAGCTGCAAACGCTGATAACACCCAGCAGGGGCGGCCGAAGCAGTAGGTGACTTTCTAAAATGGGCACAAAGGCAGCATACTTTGACGAGCAGATCCGACAGCTCCGGGTAGGATTTAAGAAACCGCTGAACGTGCAAGGTTGAGCACATGGGCCAGGCATGGGACATGAGTGAGCTCGCCTCAGAGCTGCCACCAGGTTCCAGCTATTGTCACACACGACCATGCCTGGCTGTAGGTTCAGTGGTGTGAGCCATAGATCTGCATGCTCTTTCAGAGCTGTCCACAACTCTTCAGCATTGTGCGGTTTGTCATCTACGCATATTAGCTTCAGCACCGCCTGTTGCCGCTTGGCCGAGGCAGCGTTTCCAACTTCTGACTGATGTGGAGGGTGAGGAGGAGGAGAAGGTGGCCGAGGAGGATGACGTGCAGGAGCTGTAGACTGTGGGGGCAACCCTGATTGAGTTAGGGCCCGCAATCCTTGGTGTTGGGAGGACGTGTTACGTCCCAAGGTCCGACTGGGTCCCAGCTTCCACTAGATTAACCCAGTGTGCCATCAGTGAGATGTACCATCCCTGCCCACAAGCACTTGTCCACGTGTCCGTGGTTAGGTGGACTTTGCTGGAAACTGCGTTGTTAAGGGCACAGCTAATGTTTTGGGACACATGCTTGTGTAATGTGGGACGGCACACCGGGAGAAATAGCAGTGGCTGCGGACCGAGTAACTAGGGACGACTGCCACCATCAGGTTGTGGAATGCTTCTACCTCCATTAGCCTAAAAGGCAACATTTCGAGCACAAGCAGTTGCGAAATGTGCAAATTGTGTAGTTTGGCCTGTGGGGCTTTGGCTGCGTATTTGCGCTTGCGTTCCAAGGACTAACTTATGGACAACTGAACGCTGTGCTGGGACAAGGACGTGGACGTGGTTGCTGGTGGTGGTATTTCTGATTTTGCAATGACAGGTGCAGGACAGGAGGCATCTTCACGTGCATTATGGACAGGGGATTGCCTTGCACGCACAACAGTGGAAGAAGCAGTGGTGTCACCTGCAGACACTGTTTCTGGACCCTGGGTTTGGCCCACAAAGTCGGGTGCTTTGCTGCCATGTGCCTGATCATGCTGGTGGTGGTCAGGCTGGTAGTATTGCTACCCCTGCTGATGCTGGCATGGCAGGTGGTGCAAATGGCCTTTTTGGAATTATGAGCAGACTCCTTAAAAAACAGCCAGACTCGAGAAGACCTAAGAGTTGTACTGGCAACTTCTGTCGTGTTGGTGTTATGGGGAACAGTTGCCCACCTTCTGTCTGCAGCCACCACAATGCTTCTTCCTTCCTGTTGGGGTGCTACCCTTCCCGCCCCCTGTGCGCAGCTGTCCTCGCTCTACATGTCCTCCTGCCAGGTTGGGTCAGTTAATAGTTCATCCACAACACCCTGGTCTTCCTCTTGACTTTCTGGCCATTGTGTCTCAACATCGTATACCTCTTATGACACTTTCCCACCATCGCCTTCATGTGACCGTGGCTGCTCAAATATTTGGGCATCGCTACATAAGATCTCCTCATGACCCACTTCAAGTGGAGCGGGCGAGAGGCCCGAATCTATGAATGGAAAAATGAACAGCTCTTCAGAATGTCCATTTTTGTCCGGGCACTCGGCATGGTGGGAGGAAGGAGGATCAGGGTGAGGAATATGCGGTCCAGACTCACGGCTACTGAGACTTAACCGTGCGGAAGACAGGGTGGTTGTGGTGGACAGGGTGGTTGTGGTGGTGGTAAACTGACTTGAAGCATTATCCGCTATCCAACTAACAACCTGTTTACACAGCTCTGGGTTTAATAGTGGTGTGCTGCGGTCCTCTAGGAATTGGGACTGGCAGGTCATGCTAGAAGATGGGTGTTTGTTGTAGCACAATTCTAGCTTGCCCACGGCCTCGGCGTCTGCATGCACCATCATGTCCAGTTCCTCGTCCCTTGCCACCGGCCTTGCACATTTTGAATGGTGTGCTATATGGGTTTTAAAAGTGTGCTATATACCCTGCTTGTATAAAGCTAAATTAATCCTAAAAAGGACAGTTGTTTTGATGGAGATAGATATTAGAAGCCTGTATACTAGCCCCAGTTGTGCAGACTGGTATATGTCACGCCCCGGGGATGGGGGTGCTCAGAGCCGGGCCCTTCCGTCGTCTAGGGCTGCGGGTTGTCATGGTGACGTGACCCGGCTCCGTGGTCCCAGGCACAGCAATAAAAATGGGGAAGGAAATGAAAAAGAAAAGAGGACATAGGAATTTGTGATGCCACCTGTGGTTTGTGGCAAGTTTGGGCCACCGCTGCCATTCAGGCCTCTGGGAATGATGGTGGTGGCAGGTAGCCGGAATGGTGAGCCCTTCACGGGCAGGGCTTTATCCCCAGGGAAGGTGTAAGGACAAAGTCAGACACGTTCAGCAGCCAGCACGGCTCAACAACTGCAAGCGGGGTTCAATGTCCCTTACAAACTGCCACGTCTGCCTGTGCAGCAATCCAGTCAGCAGCTCCGCGGGCAAGCTCCTGCTGCTGTTGCGCAAATCATAGTCTCGCACACATAGTTTTGAGCTTGACCGGGTCTTTACTTAAGCTCCACAGTTCACACAGCAAAACAGTTGCAGTTCACCCAGTACGACAGTACACAGGCGATTCTGGTCACAACCCGGCAGCTGGGACATTGTTGGTTGCACCCCCTTTCTAACTTCTCTCGGGCCCCTGTTCTCGGTCCCGCGCACAGACCATGGTCCGGAGGTTACAGGTTTTTCCTGGGCTTCCTTCTCGGGGATTCCTAACCCTCGTTCGACGGCCTTCCCTTCGTTGTGTCGGGGTTTGGGTTCCAGGCATAAAGACTCTTCACCCCGCCGGTTAATTTATGGCTGGGGCATGCAGCGTTCTACCACTTCAGCAGGGCTGGCACCCTGGTTCTGGCTCTGTTCCTCTGTGCCCTGATGGCTCAGGGACACCTCAGACCCCTTCTCTCTTCCCTCGGTACCTAGCCTGGGACCTGGACTAGCCATACGGTGGCACAGGCCACTGGGTCCAGGTTTTTACTCTCTGGTGTTAAAGTTTCTAGGCTCTGAGGGCATCTCGGCTTAGGAGTTCTGATCCTCTCTTACTACAGCGCGCCAGGAACTTGGTGTTCCTGAGTTTTACTCCAGATCCTCCACCCTTTTCCCGGGTTCTTCCACAACTCTCCACCTTCCACTTAGTTCCTCCCGCTAGCCCTTGCCTTACATGAAATAACTAGGACTAGGGATTGGGGGTTGTGTTGGGTGTTCGTGCGGAGTGACAACTTACCAGTCCCAGCTGCAGTGTCTTACCGTGGCCACCAGTCCGCAGGCACGCCACATATACAGCTACTTGTGGTACCCCGTAGTGTGCTATATACCTTGTCTGCCTGTATACAGCTAAATTAATCCTAAAAAGGACTGTTGTTTTGATGGATAGATATTAGAAGCCTGTGCACCAGCCCCAGATGTGCTGACTGGTATACAGCCACTTGTGGTAGACCGTAGTGTGCTATATACCCTACCTGCCTGTATACAGCTAAATTAATCCTTAAATTGACTGTTCTTTTGATAGATAGATAAAAGTATAACAGCACACTGGTTAAGGCAATACATGCCAACAATGATGTTAACAGATGTTTTTTGAGAAAAAATAAAAACTAAAGTTTTTTCAAAAAATCTCATGTAAATTTTTTTTTTTTTTTTTTTTTTTTTTTTATGGTTTTTATGCGCAGGCAGTGGCCAATATATGCCAGCCCTTCAACCACTTCTCGGTGACCATAATTCTGAAGGGTCCCTTCAGATGAATGTGATGTGTGGAACAGGCTGTACCAGCTGCTAGACTTGCACTCCTGCCTCCCTACTATTGAGTTCATCTGAAGTGGAAAGTCTCCTGCTGCAGCCAATTTTTGTATGTATATACATTGCAGAAGTCAAATTAGATGGTTAGGAGCAACTTTAGTGTACTGAGTATGCTCAGTACACTAAAATCAGGTCCGAGGAACGATCAGCTGTTTCCTCGGACCCATGCTCCATAGGCCCCCATGTAAAAAGGGAAGGATGGCATCGGATTTGGCCTAATTGCCATCCGATTTTGTGGGATCCGATTTTTTGCTGTGCCCAAAATCGGAGCAGTCTCTGATTTTGGGCACAGCAAAAAATCGGACACAAATCGGATCCCACAAAATCGGATGGCAATTAGGCAAAATCCGATCCGATCCCCATAGGATAACATGGAGGCCAAATCGGATCTGTGGCTGTCCGTTTTACAACGGACAGCCACGGATCCAAGAAAAGCGTGATGTTAAAGCAGCCTAAGGATGGAAGAAGCACTGTTTGATTTCTGATGCGCAAAGAGATTATACTCTGGCTTTAATAGATGATAGACACCAAATCACATTTATGGAGCACATGAGGTGCAAAAATATCAGAAATCTCCACCTGTGGCGCCATGTTAGGATCTAGACCCATTAAGAGACTCATCTAGGTGTGTGTAAACATTTTGAGCCCACAGATGCGCTTCACACACTTTATAACATTGCAACGTTCAAACATAGAACTCCACACATTATTCCATACAATGTAGTTTTATCCCCAAATTTGTAACTTTCACAATGTATTATGTAATTTTTTCAGAATGTGGTCATGCTCCACTAATGTTTGGGCTCACAGCAAAGCTCAGAATGGACGGAGCACTATTTGACTTTTGGACCACATATTTAGTTTGCATAGATTTGGTGGGTTAATAGCAGATTCCCAATGGTGTTCCTGATATATTAAGTGTTCATTGCTCATTTTGGTTTGAGTTGAGACTACCCACCCCCATCTGACTACTCTACATTGGCTTTGCCTGATATCTGTATTCTTGACTAATTTGATAAAAATAATGTATGTGGGGGCGTGGCCGGCTCATGAAGGAGTGAGACGCTTGTGTCTGAGCTCCGCTTCACCGAGCCCCTATACCGCCAACAGCTCCTATTGAACAACTTAAAACAGATGGGGAAATCGAGGAGGCAGACAGGAGGTCCCGGTGGTGAGGAATCTAATTCTCAAGGCAGCCTAGATCGTTATCTGCGGTCCGGGACAGCTCAGTCCTTGGAGCCCGCGGCTGCAAAGATGGCGACGGCTCCACACACTGAAGGCGCAGCAGCGCGGGAGAGAGGAGCACATGGCAGCAGGTATGCAGGGCTCTGTATTGAGCAGGAGGAGGACGACGATCTGCCTCCCCAGACTGGCGACATTACAGGGGTAGATTTGCAAAACTATCTGAAGAATCTCCCCACTAAAAAAGACTTGGAGATCTTTGCCTGTCGGCTTGAAAGTTCCTATAGGAAAGAATTAAGCACCCTTAAGATGGAGTTCACCTCCAGAGTAGAGGACATTGAAAAATCACAAGAGATGGTATTAGATGAGCTCCAAGCTCACAGGTCCCTGCTGGAGACACACAACTCCATCCTGGAAGACATATTATACGGTCAGGAAGATGCCGAAAATCGCAATAGGCGCAATAATGTGCGCATTAGGGGCCTTCCAGAAAGCATACCACCTCTGGAACTTGAGAATGCAGTTCAATCATTATTTAAACAAATCCTGGGTGATACACAGGGCCCCGACATCATCCTTGACAGAGTGCACAGAGCTCTGGCCCCCAGACCCTCTCTAGAGAATAAACCGAGAGACGTTATCTGTAGGGTACATTTCTTCACAATAAAAGAGGAAATAACACAGGCCGCCAGACGCATGGGCCAAATTACTTTTCAAGGCGCCAACATATTATTGCTTCAGGACTTGGCGAGACGCACCCTAGCTCAAAGAAGAGGCCTTCGACCGTTACTTGCAGCATTGAAAGAAAAAGACATTCCGTATAGGTGGGGGTTCCCCTTCCAGCTGTTGGCGAGTAAGGAAGGTAAAACAGCGTCCTTCCGCAAGCTGAGTGACTTATCCAATTTTTGTCGCACGCTTAATCTACCCGAGATGTCACTCCCGGATTGGCCCAGGCTACCAACGCTCCCAGCCCCACCGGTCAGATGGCAGAGACCTCAGCAGCATCGCAGCCCCAGAAGTTCTCCTCCATGAGCGGAATCAGCTAACATTACACTTGAGCTTATTTAAGCTACCCTGGCAGCCTCATGGGGGGCTTTTGGTCCGGCCGGACATGTTGACCTCCCGTGGTCTGAAGTAGACTAGTTCGTTGTTTCCTTATATAGTACTTTCAGCTTTCCTTTAAAATTGTTTAGCATAAGGATCCTCTCCATCCTTTATTGCTATATTTACATTGTAATATGTTGTTCATTGTTTTCTCTTAATAATATATAGGCGGGGGTGGGGGCGAGGAAGCGGAGCCGCTACCTCTCGAGCTCCCACTGATACCCCCAAGTGCTGAGTTGATGTATCACTCATATGTGCACACAGTATGCGCTCGTAGGCGCGAGACAATTAATGTCGATGCTATTGTTTTTTGTCTTTTTCTTTTTTTACCCTCTTTCCTCTTCTGCTTTTCTCTTTGCTCTCCTGTCCTTGTAAGTGATGTAGTTGGGCACTCCTCACATTTGATGGAATATCTGCTCTCCCATGGCTACACTTAAGTGCTGCTCCTTCAACGTCAGAGGCCTGAACAGACCTGAAAAAAAACGTCAAATTCTAAGCTCCATGCACAAATGCAGGGTTCAGGTCCTGATGTTGCAGGAAACGCATTTCCGATCAGACAAGGTCCCAAGATGCGAAACCCGTGAGTTCCCTCTGTGGTTCCATAGTACCAACACCGAGGCTAAAACTAAAGGGGTCGCAATAGCTTTTCACAAAACATGCATACCAACGATATTGGATCAAATGTCTGACCCCTTGGGGCGCTACCTGTTTCTAAAAATAACATGGTTGTCACGTATCTTTGTCGTTGCTAATGTATATTATCCGAACAGAAACCAACTTTCCTTTGGAGCACAGACACGTAGACGTTTGGAGGCCTTCGCGGGTACCACACCTGTGATTCTAGGAGGTGACTTCAACTTCCCAGTGGACCCCGCAACTGACATGTCCAGGGGTAAGTCACATATCTCGATACCAACTTGCCAGCGCCTGAGTAAACATTGGGAATCCCTAAATTTAGTGGATGCATGGCGCATCTTAAACCCGTCTACTAGAGACTATACATACTACTCTGCTGCCTTCATGTCATACAGCAGAATTGACCGTTTCTATGTCTCCCACTCTCTCCTGGACCTGGGGATTAAAGCGGACATTGATATAATCACGTGGTCCGATCATGCTCCTGTATATTTCTCGCTATGTTTTCACCCGGAGGCCAGGAGGGAGTTTTCTTGGCGTTTGAATGAAAACTTGCTTGTTGACCCACTTTGCTGCTCCGAGATAGAGGACACAATTAGACATTTTGTATCAGACCACAGACATGATCCAACACCCACACCGTCAAGTGGGAGGCCCTTAAGAGCGTGCTACGGGGGGTCCTGATCTCACATGGCGCACGTTTAAAGCGTACACGTACACAAGACATAAAATGCCTGTTGACGGAAATATCATCTCTAGAAGCGATCCACAAAATTAATCCTACTGTAAGCGGATTCACCCAACTTTCCAACTTACGACATAAATTATTAGATATTCTTGACCAGAAAGATAGGTGCATAAGAGATAGAATAAGATCACGATTCTATTTATTGGGAAATAAGAGTGGTAAATTGTTAGCCAGGGGATTACACCCACGCAATAACATAAACACAATTACTCACATTAAGAATCCAGATGGTAGCTCCCTTAACAAAACTAGTGATATTCTCAAGGGGTTCCGTCAGTTCTACATGTCATTGTACAACATTAAAGGGAGGTATTCAGAGCTCCCATCAGATCAGATGATATCTAAAATCAAGGAATACATTCAAGCATCTAAAATGCCCACCCTATCAAACACGTTATGTGAAAAATTAGGAACAGATTTCACTTTAACCGAGATAGAGGAAGGTATAAAATTGATGAAAACAGGGAAAAGTCCTGGCCCGGATGGCTATACAGCCGGTTTTTTACAAAACATTTACTAAACTCCTAAGTCCTCTTTTTCTAGATGTCTGTAATGCCGTGTCAGCAGGTGGATTTTTCCCTCCACAGGCATTACTAGCGCACATAGTGGTCCTCCCCAAAAACGGGAAGGATTCCACTCAAATCAACAATTACAGACCTATATCTTTGATGAATTTAGATATAAAATTATACTCCAGATTACTGGCGGAGAGACTTAAGGAACACATGCCTGGCTTAATAGACAGAGATCAGGTGGGCTTCATCCCTGGCCGCGAGGCAAGAGACAACACTGTTCGTTCCATTGCCTTGATTGACAAAGCTCGGAGGGGGGGAGGTCCCATGTGCATCCTGTCCATAGACGCAGAGAAAGCGTTTGACAGGGTGCACTGGGACTTCATGTTTTCTACCCTGGCACACATTGGTCTCAATGACATCATGTTACACCGTATACGAGCATTATATACCCATCCTACAGCACGTTTAAGGATTAACGGTCAACTTTCTGATTCATTCGAGATCAACAATGGAACGCGCCAGGGATGCCCTCTGTCACCTCTAGTCTACGTCGTGTGCATGGAGGTACTAGCCAATACTATTAGACACAACACATCGATTGGAGGGGTGGGGGTGGGCAGTAGAGATCATAAACTCGCTCTTTTCGCGGATGATTTGCTGCTGTACATCACCAATCCCTTAGTCAGCTTGCCAAACATCATATCGGAACTCAGACAATTTGGACACTTAAGCAATTTTAAAATTAACACCTCAAAATCAGTAATGCTCAATGTGTCTCTTCCACCAAGTATTTCCGCTCTCCTACAACAAAACTTCCCATTCATATGGAAATCTGACTATATAGATTATTTAGGCATAAAATTGACTCGCGACACGTCTTCACTATATCACCTCAATTTTGTACCTCTACTGACCTGTATCCAAGCGGACTTAACTAAATGGAACAAATTACACATATCGTGGTTGGGGAGAATACATTCTGTGAGAATGGATCTTTTGCCTAGACTACTGTATGCCTTTCAGACAATTCCTATTAACCTCCCGGCGTCCTTTTTCTCTCGCCTAAAGAGCATGATAACTAGATATATTTGGGCCCATGGACGACCAAGGCTCTCTTACCAGCTTCTGATTAAAAGTTATAAACAAGGAGGAATAGGTCTTCCAGACTTGCGATCTTATCACTTGGCGGCCCTGGGCAAAGGCTTTCTAGATTTCTTCCAAATTGATGCTGGGAGGGGATGGGTAGAGGTAGTAAATTCCCAAACGGAAATTCCATTTTTGGCAACTCTTTGGTTCTCGGGCTCATTGAACTTGTCGGTGGCTTCCCTACCTTTCCTAGCAAAACAGTTATACTCTTTTTTTAACAACAATTATAGGAAATTTAAATTCACAACATTTCCAGGCCTATTGATCCCGATATATAACAATCCCTCCTTCCATGTGAGCACTTGTTCTTCTTCCTTCCTAAATATACCTAAAAACTCTCACCCAACCATCTCGGACTATATATCCGCAGCGGGACCTAAGCCTATCTCCATATTATATCATGGCATAACTCCTCCTTCGGACGCGTGGTTTAACTACAATAGATTATGCAGCGATATTGGGTCTCTTGGCAGAGCGAGTATATATAGGGTTCCTACATTCTTCGAGAAATTGTGCATGAGCAAAAACCCGATACCTCATACTATATCCCTCCTTTATAAATATTTTCGGGGAATTCTGGATGGTGATGAGTCTCGGGCCCCTGGGTTCAGGAGGAGATGGGAGACGGACATGGGTAGATCTTTTTCATCAGAAGAGTGGGAAAAAATACATATTTCCACATACAAGGCTTCTGCTGACTCTCTCTCCCAGGAGAGGAACTATAAGGTGCTGGCAAGGTGGTATCGCTGCCCCTCGGACATACATAAAATCTTTCCTCAAACGTCAGACAGCTGTTGGAGATGTACAGCCCAAAGGGGTACATATATACACACATGGTGGAGCTGTCCTGTAATACAACCTTTTTGGCATGATGTAGAAGGCTTATATCAAAAGGTTACATCCTCATATATAGCTTGGACGGCAGAATTGGCGTTATTAAATTTGCATTTTATGTCCATGTCAAATTTTAAAAAGGACCTCCTCAGATATTTTTTAACAGCTGCGAGACGCCTGGTGCCTAGATACTGGAAGAGAGTTGAGCGACCTTCGAGAGCTGAATTGGTAGTGGAACTGAACGAGGTCTGTAGAATGGAGGAGATAATTAGCCACAATATACCAGACAAGAATATGGTGGAGCGACACTGTCGCAGATGGGCCCCATGGATAATGTATAGAGATTCTGAGGGTTTAGCAGAATGGATTTCGGAGATGTAATGGCAATTATACTTGAACAGTGGATGTGTTTTTGTTCTTCTTGGGTGTGTCATGGAGAGTGCCCGCATGTCATCGTGAGGATAGGAGATTACATAACTTTGCTTCTCTTTTCTCTTACTTTTGTTTTCTTTCTTTTTTCTTTACCCCTCTAAATATATCCCTTTTTTCTTGGTTGTCACCTTCCTTGGTGTATCGTTTATTGCTGGTTTATGAAGAGACAAAGTTTCACTTAATACAGCCACAAAATAACGGCATGTTATTGTCGATTTGATCACACTGTTAGCAAATCTAAGCTTAGTTTTATACTTATGTGATTAGAGATAGACAAGGCTGTGATTAATAATATATTTAACTTGTACGAGGTGTACATGGAAATATGTTGGCTATGTAACTTGCCGAATAAGTGATTGGTTACAATTGTTTTATATTAATCAAACTCAATAAAAATTGATTTACCGAAAAATAATGTATGTATATATAGAACATAAATTGCACTAGACCAGAGGAGATCTGTATCCAGTAAGGCTTGTATTTACACTGTGGTCACTTGGATGTTGTGTGATCAAGCATTTGTTTACATTATTTCATTATTTCCAATAAGTTAACAAACACTTTTATTGTAATGCTCAGAAAGTATTTATTGCAAAAGAACCAACCACCAGCAAAATTAATTTCCTGCAGATTTGATTTTTCATCCCATCAGAAATTTATGCATATTTGTAGATATGGAAGCTGAATAGAAAGAAATATCTCTTATGACGTGGCTTTGTCATGGTGATGTGAAGGACCTGCAAAAAAATAAGAAGCCATTGTTAATGAGAAAATACTGCAAGATACTATGTACTGTACATGTATATGTGTAAAATTATTGTTTGTTTAAAGAGCATCTGAAAGTGAGAATAACTCTCCTAAATGATCTAAATAGGCATACTGGTGATGGAAAGTGGAATCAAATGATACCATGATTATTAGCAACTAAGATTTTATAATTAGGTCCAATTTTTTGTGTTGTGTTTGTAAAATGAATGTTTTCAAAACAGGAAATTATGTCATTGACATTTTTAATTGAACATTCTTCCACCCAGAGAGCTTTCAAAACACTATTTTCGAAAAGGAAAATTGCTAATTTGGCAAGTAATGGGTTAATATGATTTATGATTTGTACCATATCAGAACCCCAAACTGCAGACGCTGCAGATATTAATGTATAATTTTATTCAGCTTTCAACGACCTATACACCAGTATAGACAGCTTGCGAGGGTTGTCCTACTGACAGATTGCCTTTAATTTGCAAAAGCCTCCTACAGTAGGTATTACCTGAGGATGCTGTACTGTAAAATGCTTACGCAAAGTGCGTAGAATAGTGGTCCTGATGCTGGAAACCGCCGGCTTGTAATAAAGAATGAATGAAAGCCGACAATAGCAGCCATGGGGTTAACAGCTAAGTTAACCCCTGACATGCCGTCCTGAGTGGACAGCATGTCTCTGGGGGGGGTGGACACCCCCTAGAGACATGCTGCCCACTCCTGTGGCCATGTCAGGGGTTAATAACTCATTTACAGTAAGCTGGCTCTTGTCAGCTTTCTACAATTTTATCAGTGAAGCCGCGGCTCCCCTGACAGTTGGGCAGATACTGTACGTAATGTACGTATAGTATCTGTCCAACTGTCAGGAGCTGTGGCTTCATTGATAAAATTGTAGAAAGTCGACAATAGCAGGCTTACTGTAAATGGGTTATTAACCCCTGACATGGCCACAGGAGTGGGCAGCATGTCTCTAGGGGGGGAAGGTGGGCACCCCCTAGAGACATGTTGCCCACAACTAATAGTAATATTTAACGTTTTATTAAGCAGTTAACACTTTGTTCATCCCTGTGGCAGCAGGGATGAACAAAGTACACGGTAACCGCATTGCTCCGGATTACACATCCGGAGCAATCTGGTTCCCGCATTGCGGTTTCCACCACACATTTTTGCTTAAAAATGTGTGTGAAGACAATTGCGTTCACCGCATCCGGATCTGGATGCGGTGAACGCAATTGCCATAACAAGTGTGACCCAGCCTAAGTGATTTATTATTAAGAAGGGAGGGCATGGTTTGCTTGGGGCAGTAATGTGCTTTTGAAATATAAAGTACATTGCTTGTGAAGTGTGCTATTCCATGGAAAGACACCTGGGTACATTTATTTTCACATATATCATAATCAATTAGTTTGATGCTTTGAATAGTACATTTATTGTATGGTCTTATAAAATGCTTCATTCAGGCTCCATTGAACCAGTTCCAAGAAACTGTAAAGGAGCACAATAATTGTGTATGAGTATAAGGTAACGTAAG